>JARHVA010001603.1:1517500-1972500 GCA_037957365.1 Torreya grandis
CACTTCTTACACATTTACCAAAGTTTTAGATTACACCCAAATATACCTAGGTTGTCACCAGGTTAGATTGCATGGCCATCTATAATGGTTGGTACATTACATTACCCAGACCTAGACTACATGAGTTTGTGTGGGATAGAGGATAGACATTAGTTTTGGGCCTCTAATCATTTCTCAATTCCAATTTAGATATTTAGAGTGGGGGCATGATATATTTTCCTTTTCATAGCATACAGATTCTATACACACATTCTAGATTACATGAGTTTATGTGAGATAGAGGGTAGACATTGATTTTGGGCCTCCGAGCATTCCTCATTTTTATCTAGATTTAGCACAAGGTGCAATCATGGCCCTCCTTATCCATGTTACATGGATTCCACTTTCAAATTCAATATAGAGGGCATCTATTTCAAGGATTTTTTCTTTCTCTAGGCACTATTTGGCTCTCCATCCACTTCCTTGGCTAGGAAGTGAGTTGGACCCTTTGTAGTACTTTTATCTCCATGCAAGTAGGTTCAGGTATGCATTCCTTTCTTCTTTATTTTACTCTAGTATTTCATTTCATTGCATCACTAGAATAAAAGGAGGGCAAATATATACACCCTAAATTGTTCAAGTAACCACACATATCATGTATTTTCATAGTCCTTTCATAAGAGACTTCGAATGGAGAATATGAGTCTTGTTTATATTAGCTATGTCTTTTGTTTTACTCATCTTGGTCTCATTTCATGCTCTAGACACCTTTTTTATTATTTCAAGTCATCTTGAGATTTTCAAATGATTATTCCACCTCAACCAAGTCAGATTTCCCATGCTAATTCCATCCCCTCAGGTCCTGAGCCTATAAGATAAGAGCATTGGAATTGGACTATAGCACTGAACCCTAGGGTGTCCATTTCCAATGCTACTATCCAATGGCATTTTAAGTCCTAACAGTCAGTTTTCCTCACTTAATGAGTCCTAAACCCTTCTTAGCTTCATCTTTAAGTTTTGTTTGTCCTCTTAATGTCAACCAGATATGAATAAAGCTCCCAAATTCAAAACAAAGAGTCATCTATATAAAGGACTTCATGAGTCATTTTATATCTAGCACTTACTAATTTGGCATAGTACATAAATAAAAATCAATCAATAGTATAGCTTAACATTCTGCATCATACATAGATTTGCATGCTTGATCAAGAAAGGGCCTAGGTGAAAGTTCATTCTTGCATCTATCATGTGCATTGATTATGTATGTTCCCTAAGGGAGAAATAAATTTGATCTGAGACCCTAACTTGAGGGTTAATGTAGGTAGTGATCAGGATAGCAGGCGTTTTAGATCATGTGATCATACTTCCCTTAACCCAATTTTCCCCCTTATGCTTTTGATGTATTTGTTGTTTTGTGTGTATAGATAGACCTAGGGTTTTAAAGATTGAAATAGCTCTATAATGATCTCTATCAACATTCAACATCTTATTTTTCATATACAATATCACATAAGGACAATGGATAGAACCCAAAAAACATAAGTCTCAAGGACAATAGTGGTAAAAAAGGAATATAGCACCAAACCCTAGGGTGTCTTATTTTGATGCTTTTATCCTTTCATCAAATGAAATCTAGATCGATATTCTTGACATCTTCTCAATATTGTGCAATAGATTTCAACCCCTGAATCATTTGTTTAAGCCTATTTTTCTAGATAAGTTCATTTCTCTCTATATGCAATTAATTTGATTAAATTGATCAAAGCCTATATTTTTACTAGATTTGATTGGATTTTGCCCTTACTCTAGACCCTTTATTTTTTGGGAACTAGACACTAGTTTCCAAAAAATAATAAAACATCCCTCCTAATCCATGACCCTAAAATGATCCTCCACCTCCAAATGATTATAATCCCAAGCCACCTAAAGAGATATAACCTGTCACTAGCAAGATGGGGTATAACATAGTCAAAGACATGAAGAAGATCAAAGCAACCATCACTTTGCATAAGCTTTCCTATATCATTGAGCAAAGACATCTCCTCCTAAATTCCCTCACATAATAACTAGCCCTACCTAAGCCGAATCCTATGCACACCAATGTGTTGATACACAAGAATAAGGCTGAGGTTCCACATTTCCTCCTTACCATTAAGTTGTTTAAGAAGAACTTTCATAACTATCTAGTTGATTTAGGAGCCTCAAAAAATGTCGTGCATGTTGTAATTTGTCAAAAATTGGGATTAATGCCTATTAATTCAAATAAGATAGTGGTTCATTTAGATAAGTCTAAGGTCAAGGTGGTAGGTGAGCTCTTGAATATCCATATGCAACTAAAATATGAACCTAGGTTCTAATAGTTCATGGATATTTAAGTATTAGACATCCTAGAAGACTAAGAGATGTTACTCAATAGGGACTAGTCCAAAACCCTAAATGGATACATGGCTACTAAATTTTCACATATATGGTTTCCTTGGAGAGGTGTGGTCAACCAAATCTATGTTACCAAAGAGCTTAAGATGAAACATATGATCACAAAATACAATGCAATCAATAAAAGGGTAAACCTAGTATCCTCTAACATAGGCATCTACACTGTATCCATAAAATATGCTAAAAATCAAGCCAACAAAGACCCTGGATTACTAGGTTAATGGTCCCTATAATTTGATGGGGCCTATTTTAAGCAAGGTTATAGGGTAGGAATTCTTTTGACTAACCCATCAGGTAAAAAAATTTGGTTGCTTATAGATTATAATTCCCTTGCACCAACAAATTGGTAGAATATGAAACCTTGATCTTAGGATTGTAGTTCACATTAAAACATAGGAGCAAATAACTAAAAGTGTTTGGAGACTTTGAGCTTATAATAAACTAGGTCAGGAGCAAAGTATAATGTTACTTGTCATATTTGAGTAAGTATAAACACATAGCATGGGACCTAATATAAATGTTCAATACTTTCAATGACATTCCTATTCCTAGAGAAGAGAATTGGGTGGTTGATTCATTAGCAACTATTGTTACAAACCTAGCACCCCTAAATGATACAGGATTATAGGAGTTTGATGTTAAATTGATCCCATGTCCCTTAGTCCCAGGCAACATCATAAAATACCATGTCTTTGAGGATAACCAACACATTTTAGAATTCCTCAATAATATTGGTGTATTCCAAGCTTAGGTCATATATGAAGCCAAAAATAATGACTTGGGAGATGTCAATTGTGACCAAGATGACATTATGAACCTAAAATAAAACTCAGTCCCAAAGGGAATTATCACCCTTAAAATGGTATTTGACCTTGATAGGTTCACACACAAATTAGAGATACTAATACACCTAGATCATAGGTCTAAAACTATCAATCTAGGGTCACCAGACCACCCCTAGGATGTTCATATTGGCCTAGATTACACCACTATTGATATTGAACAACTCAAAAGGTACTACTACAATACCAATATGTCATTGCTTAGGCCTATGGAGACCTCAAGGTCTTTAACCTGAGTGTGATCACACAAATTATCCCATTCAAGTAAAACCAAAAACCTTTCAGATAGAGGTTGTGACCTGTGAACCTAATTCTAGAACCACTTATTCATAAGGCATTTTACATACTCCTTTCAGTAGGGATTATCTTTTCAATCTGTCACTCCACCTGGGTAGCTAACATATGCTTTTCTAAAATAAAAATGGGGAAATTAGACTATACATGGATTTTAAATATCTAAATTGGTATTTTGATAAATATAACTACCCTTCACCCTCCCTTGATGAGGTAATCCAGATGTTAAGCATATCTTAGATGATTTACTTCTTGGATAGATTCTTAAGATATAATCAAGTTCTAGTCAACCTATAAGACTAAGCCAAAATTGTGTTCACAACCAAGTGGGGCACCTTTGCGTACAAATGAATGCCATTTAGCCTCATCAACATGGGATCCACATTTTAGAGGGTCATGGACTTCACCTTAAAAAAGCCTGATAGGAAAAATCATTGTTATTTACATGGATGACTTAACCATGTTCTCAAAATTAAAGTTTGATCAAATTCACCACTTCCAGAGGATATTTGAATGGTGCAAAAGGTATGGTATCTCCCTAATCCCAAAGAATAAAATATATAGTGTTAATGAAGGTAAGTTCCTTTATCACATCATCATAAAGGAAGGTATCTCTTTTAACCCTGAATGTGTTGATGTTATCTCTAGGTTACCTCTCCCTAACAGTCAAAAATAACTAAAATCCTTCTTTTATAAAAGTAATGTTGTGTGCAAGTTTATTTACAATTTTGTTGAAATTGATAAACCTCTAAACACAATCTTAAAATAGGAGGTGAAGCTAGAATGAAATCTTGAAATAAGGAAAGCTTTTTAGGATATTAAATACACCATCACATAAGCACTTGTGTTGATAATCCTATACTACAACAAAGATTTATACCTTTACTCTTTTGCTTCTAAGCATACCATAGTTGTCATGCTATCCCAGAAGCTAGATCGAGAAGAACACATGATTTTTTTCATGAGTATGAACTTGAAGGATGCAGAGCTAAAGTATTATAACTTGGACAAGCACACATATGCCTTAGTCAAGGTTGTGAAGAATTTCATACATTACATTCTCATAAATAAGGTGTATCTTATCATCCTATACCCAACTATAAATCTAATGTTGGGCAAAATGAGTTAGGGGAATGTAGAGGTTAATAGATGTCCAAATTGTAAGAATATGACCTTGAGATAAAACCTACTGAGCTAGTTGGATGCCAATGTCTTACTCAATTTATCACTAAAATTAACCTAAATATCATTGTGGTGCAATTAGACTAGTCAAAAATAATCCATCAAGATTGGTATGATATGATTGTACACTATCTCCTTTATAGAAATCCTCCTCCAAGACTAAACCAAATGTAGAAAATAGCCCCTGGGCTCAAGGTATCCCACTACATGTTGAATAAAGGAGTGCTCTAAGTAAATATTTATGAAGGAATATATCTTAGATGTCTATCAAAACAATATACAAGAGAAGTCATGACAAGCTTCCATGACAATCAAGGTAGTGGTCATCATTCAGGGACTACAACTGCTCTCAAAATTATGTGAGTGGGGTATTATCTTCCCACTATTTTCAAAGATGCCCATGTTCATGTTTTCACATGTCATAAAAGTCAGACCTTATTCAATAAGGAGGTCCACGTACCAATTCCCTTTCAACCAGTAATAGGAAAGTGTCATTTAACTCAATGGGGACTTGAATTTATTAGAGTCATCTTCCCAAACTCATCAACTGGCCATAAGTTCATACTTATAACCACTAACTATTACACTAGATGGATAAAAGTAGTGGTAACCAAGAACAACACAACCAAGGAAGTCATCAAATTTATTGAGGAAAACATAATCACATGGTTTAACACCCTAACTTCACTAATCTACAACAATGGACCTATACTCTAGTCAGTTGAGCTTACTGAATTGGTTTATGAGAATGGCATTAGGTTGACATTCTCATCCAACTAATACCTATAAGGGAATGGTTTAGTTGAGTCAACTAATAAGAACCTGATTGATGAAATAAATAAGTCCATAGAAAAGGATTCTAGGGACAAGCATTCACTATTAAAATATGGTCTTTAGGCCGACCACACCAGTTATAAGCAAGCTCTAAAAAAATTTCATTTCCTGTCATTCTATGGTTTAGAGCCTATTTTCCTAATGAACTTCAAGTTGCCTACATATAAGTTCATGCAAGAATACATGGAGGACACTGGGAAGACAAACTCAAGGCTATTGGACATTGTCTAATTAGAGGATGTACGAGAAGAGGCTCTTTAAAACATCAATAAGTATTAGAAAACTATAAAAATATGATATAATAAAAGGAAATAGGTCAAATCCTTTTTAATATCAAACCTAGTCCTATTATGTGACAAAGCACATGAGAAGAAGGGGAAGAATTCCAAGTTTGATCCACTCTGAAATGGCCCATACTTAATATCTGAACTACTGGGGTAGAATGTATTTAGACTGAGAGACATGTTGTCACCAAATATTTCACCCTAAAGGAGGTTATTCAATCCCAATCTAAGATTTGGGAAACATTATAATACTTCTAGGCATGTGGGTTGCCTATAGTAAAGGTAGACCTCTAGGTTTAAGGGCTAGCTCCCTAGATTTATCCTTGAATGCTTATCACCTACTAACTATTTACTTGGATGAAAAGGGATAGAAGTAACATGAAAATATACTAATATAATGAGGTGATACACCATAAATATCTCCATTATACTACCATACCATTTCACTATGAAACATGACCTACAACATTAGTCTCAAAATCTTGAATTACTCTAACAATAATAGTTCAAACATGGAGGTGATATGCATGAAAATACTCAAGGAAAGTGAACTATAGATCATTTGAAAACACTAAGGATACTTGTACACTTTAAAATAAACCAAAAAAATTAACTTGACAACACTTCATGTGACCTGTTAGAGTGGAAATAACTTGCATCAAACATGGAAGGATTGATAGAAAGTAAAGATATATATATATCAATCACTTGAATTTTCACTATACATCACTTCACACACTTGATAATATAGTTTGTGAACTCAAAATCATATTTCATATCTTATTTCAAAAGCAAATTACAATATCAAATCATTATGGCTTTGCCATACAAGGTGTGGAACTCCCATACAAGAGCCAAAATGGCTTGCATTTATAGCATGTGTGAAAAGAGAGAGAAAGAATGGAACTAAAGTGTCATAATACCACATGTAAAGGCCTGAAAACTAGTTACATTATAGGATAATGGAGTATTAAATAGACCATGAAAGGTCTCCTTGGATAAATGTCTATATGAAGCATGAAAACTTCTCAAAACTGGCATAGAAGTCTTCAACTACCATCTTAAAATTGCCTTCATGATTAGGCATATTTTGATTAATAAAAATTGGAATATAGATATTTAACACATTTTAACTATATTAGGTAGGTTACGAACATTCAATAATAGTGATCAGATGTGTCCTTAACTCATAGCCTTCTTTTGGACACTTGTACTCACCATCTGTAGTCATTCAATAGCCCTCTTGGCCTCATTCTTCAAATTTGTCACCCAAGTGGCCTTAAATTTCTCAACAAAATACATGGAATAGGTGTTATGACACTTTTATAAAGTCTCTCTTCCCCCCATTCCATGAGTTAGGCCTTAAAAAGGTCCAAAATCCAACTTCTCATCCTCTGACTAGGCAGTCACTCTTTATCTTCATTATCTGTCAAAGAATGCTTGAAATCATTGAGTTAGAAAAAGTGTTTACATGCCAATATTTGATGATAAATGGACATATGGAGTTATAATATGTCTCAATTTACCCCCTCCAATATATCTCACATGTTCATCTTCTTCAATACCTACAAAATAATCAAAACTTGCCAAAAAACCTAGTTTTCTACCTTATCTGTACAAGTAGGGTGCAGAGCAACTAGATGGGAAGGAGCATGAAAGAGTATTAAACAATTCCAAAACAATTTTTAGGCCATATTACTCAATCTAGATGAATATTCTTTCCTATCTTCTCCATTGGGTCCTAAATAAGGGTTGAGGAGGGTTTTAGCATGATTAGAGTGTTAGCAATTGTTCATAAAAACTCAATGTTGAAAATATGAACATATTACACTAAAATCAAGTGAAATACCTCCTTAAAATCCCCAACTCCTTGGGTCTCCATGAAATGTTTCCATACAAGTTTGAACAAGATAAGTTAGCCTATTGAGCTTTAGAGTGTATTATGAATAGGTCTGAGGTGAAATAGGCCAAATTTGACCAACCTATGTAGTTCATTTGAAAACCAAAGGTTTGAAATAGTCTCATACCTTCCCCTAAAGGTTTTTAAATGAATTGGAAGGTTCATATTACCTTAAAATTGAAGGTGTACCTCATTAGGGTATAGGTCTAGTCTAGGCATAATAGGCCTAAATGTGCTCTAGTTGCCCATAACCACCTCTGAGTGATTTCTCAAGACTACAGGGTCTCCTCCATGCTTGTTCATGCTCAAAAAAACATTTCAAACTTTCCTTAGTGTTCTAATAGTTCCCAACACAACCTCTTACCATCTTCTCACCAAGTCTATAATCTAAACTGCTTAGGAGTGCCCTTTATCTAAGATAAAATAGAGGGTACTTCCCCTATTTGCTTAACAAAAATGAGGCCATGGATGGTTATAATACATATTGATGACATTTTTTGCCAAATTAAAAGGATATAAAATACTTATAGCACCTTAAAACTCTAAAACTTCTCAAAACTACTCATTGGGCATGTGACTGTGTGTAGGGTCTGGGACTGCCTGTAGCTTGAATGTTTGGAACTCATTATATGCCTTATTTCTTTTCCCTAAGCACCATGTGAAGTTTATTTTAGAATTTTTAAGGTGTTATTAGTCATATTTATCCATCATACACCCCAGATACCCTTCTAAACTACTTCATTTACTTGCTTAGGCTAGTCTACAGACTATGTTGACTGTAGGTGTATGTCTTAGTTGAGATTAGAGGTTTCTTATAGGTGATGTTTATGATTTATCCCTATGTTACATGCTTAATCCCTTATTTAAATTATCAATATCATATTCATACTACTTGGGCTCATTCTTATCTAGATATTTGTGCTTACACTCAACTATTTACTTATAATGTATTATGAATGTCTAATTAGACTGTAGGTAATCAACTAGGAGATTTCAAGACTCCTGTAGGTGATCCTCTCTATATGATAATTGTGTTTCAACTCTCTCAAATCCCATTTAGGTCACTAGTGTCATCTATCATCAAATGGGTCACCTTGTCTTGAGGTCATGCTTCCATGTGTCATATTGCATTGAAAGATCATTTAGGTTTCAAGAGTACTGTAGAGTATAGTAAAAATCTACAGTCAAATTTTGATTAAATTGGAAACCTATTCATAATACCTTCTCTTGACCAAATAACCAATTTATCTTATCAAATCATTTCCCCTATGCTTGGGATTCATGATGGAAATAACCAGACTTGTCTAGACCTCATGTCACTCTACTATGAAAGAACCAAATGTATGGGCAAAACATGATTCAAGGAAACTAAGGTGATGTGTCCCTTTTCCAACTTTCTCCACCTGTAAACCTTAAAATTAGACTTGATTTCATTAAATTATCTCATAGTTATCACAATGACCTTCTTCATGTTTTTAGACTTGATGAAGCTCTCAAAAAAGCTCAAACACTTGTATTCCAACTCTGCTCGGTCCTCTATGGAATTGCCTATAGGTGAACATGTAGGATATAGATAGTGTGCATCTAATTTGGGTTCATAAATAATTTTTTAACCATTTTAAAGGATTGAAATCATTATTTTCATCTCATAATCCTTCTTACCATATTGAAAACCTCCTTGTGTCATGAATATGATTGCTCAGTGCTCAAGCTGACTTGACTATAGGTGACAATTATACGAAAGTTGATTGTGTGTATGTTAGACCTTGAAATTAATGTATAACATTCCTTAGACCACACTATTAGAATAATTGTGATAAAACATGCTCTCATATGTGGAAAACAAACACTCTACTCTTGTCCTAGAGCCACTATAGGAAAACCAACATTGCAAGAGTGAAAACATTGTCTACAGATTGTCAATAGAAACATACTAGCAAGATGAGAGTGATCATGTAAAATCCTTCACATCATATGTGTAAACCAAACAAATAACCATGTGATAAGGATGTTAACACTCTTTTAAAACATGTGTAACACTTGGCTTTTATGTACCAATCCAAATAGAGGAGAAAACTATAGGCTATGGGATGAACAAGTAGACAAATGTTTTAGACCTTCTTAACCACGGTTCATGAAGCATAAGAAATAAAATATACAAATATTTTCATGGATTTGAAGTATACAAAGGCCACTATCATCCATAAAAATCATTTGATCCAACTCACCTCTTCCTATTCATATTAGACTAAAATCAGTTGACCATTTTAACTAACAAAGGAGAGTGATGGAAAGGCAAAATGGTTTTTTGCCATTTTTAAGTCTATCAAAGCTTCCAAAGCATGGGAATGGACTTAGGGGACCTAAAAGGTCACTATGAAGTCTTCCACATGTGTCAAAGTTGTTATACAAGTCATACAACAATTGAAAACTACCTCTTTTCAACTATTTTCTTGCTTTCAACGTAGCATCTACATTTTATCAGTCCTAAAATAGTTCCTCTAAAATATTCTAACACATGGGATGTTTAAATACACTTTGGAATATTTTTATCTCTATGGAAACCATATAAGTCTTGTAAATGACCCCAAAAGTGGCCTTAGAATGACATAATGCTATCTGAAACAAATATGACAAAGCTAAAGCGCACTCCTGACCCTATTAAGACCATAGGACACATACAAGACCCTAGTAGACCCCTATATCAAGTTTTCAACTATAGGGGGTTGACCAAATTTCACTTGTGTTTAAATTAGTCAACAAGACCTTGAAAGAAATGATCTCTCGATGCCTATGAATGGAAAGTTATTGAAGCACTACTTATTGATTACCCCTTCTAATGTAATCTCTCATAGTAGCCCCTAAGCAAAAGATGGAGATGTATATATTATATTATATTTTAGTTAATTTTCTTATTATTATGTGTTTATTTTTATTTTTTTTAATTTTGTTTTTGTTCCTACTTTCTATTTATTTTGCTTGTGTTTATTTGATTTGGAGATTTTTCTTTTTTTCCCCATGTTTTCACTTGTTAATATTGCAATAATTGCACCTTATTCCCATCATTCAGACTAAGAATTATTTAAGATACAAGGATAAATATTTTAATCCAAGCATTTTTCCTCCTAAGGTCAAACTTGATCACTTCAAAGTTGACAAGGCACTAAAAATGCAATTATAGAATCAGAAGACAGAAGGTGAACTCCTATTATCAAAAAGTATGGTAAGCAAAGAAACCTCTCTTGAGACATTGAAGGGATTAGAGGTCACTGATTTAGAATTGAGCAAGTAAATTAAGAAAGGATCTCTTTCAATAAAGGTCATCAGAGCACTTAAAATAAACATATCAACTGAGGCAAAATCATTAAGCAAGTAAAGGATATTTTTGGTTCAAAGAGCTCATTAAAACATTCCTCAAACTTGGCTACATTGGTCCCCAACCTTATAATATTGAACAAAAGAAACATCAAAATAAAATTAAGTCTTAATTTCATGTAAAATGTAAGCTTCTTCCTAACAAAGGGTGATTTTGGCAACCTTTATCATAGGCTATTTGACCTGGCTCATAGTGGAGTAAGTCCTGGAGTGGGACCAAAGGCATCGCTATTGGGGATATATATGTTTGGTTGGTATAAAATAAATTCTCAATCCCTCCTTTCCCTAGCCAAAGTTTATAAATAATTACCTTTCAAGGAGATCTAATTACCCAACATGTGCCTAAGCTTACCTAGTTGATTTAGACAAATAGAAAATAATTAATCACTTTGCACATAATGACCCTTTGAAGAAATTTAGAGACCAATATGTTGTTTGATGAAGTATAATTGAGCACTTTATTTTTCTCTAAGTTTATCTAATGGAGTTTTAACCACTTATCTCATAGTTCAATAATGGAGACTCGTAGTCTAGATTCTAAAACCTAGGGAAATGTTTTCCCTGTAAAGTCACCATTTGTTGTGGCCAACACGACCCCCTTTTACATAATAAAAGGGGACCCCTATAAAAACTCTCAACTTAGAAGTTTCCTAGAACTCAAATTTCCTCACGCATGGTCCCTAACTATATAAAACTTTAAACCCCTATTTTGCTTTGATCAATTAAGTATTTCATGACATTCATGGTAAGTGAATGGTCATCATGTAAATCCCTATGGCTGTATGTGCTTATAAGAGTCCATACATTTTGTGTTTCAACACAAAAAATTTCCCAACATTAGAATATTAGAATTAAATATATGTAGGTTTTCTTGGGATGGCATCACTCTGAAGGCCTACTTGACATTTCATGGAGTTGTGTTGGCAGTTAAGTAAACTTTCATTTAATTGCATGGGTCTTTTTTTGACTTAGCCACTTTTCATAAACCTTGTATGAGATTGACAAGTGATAAGTTTACACATTGAGCCTGTAATACTTGCTAGTCTCCTGGGGGAATCAAAGAGTTAGAGCCCTAGGAGAGCTTGACAAGTGACAAGCTAACATGTGGAAACTATCAAAGTTATCAATATTTTAGGGGTGTTAGATATGTCACATCCCCATAAGATAATGATGAGTTAAAATATTCTACATGGACCTATCAAACTTACCAATCTCTTGAGGGTGTTAAAGATGTCAGATCCATGGGAAAGCCCAATGAGTGATAAGTTACCATGTGGAACTTGTTAGACTTGTCAATCTCCCAGGGACATAAGAGATATCAGAGCTTTGGGGAGATCCTTACCAAGCACATGCTGCCACATGGAACTTATATACAAAATGTTAGAGAGGCCTTGGGACATCTTAATTGAGTTATAAATTAAGTACAGTCAAAATCTAGGGCCAATCACAAAGCACCACATGTCACTTCCATACTAAATGGAGAAATAGTTTAAATGGCTCAAACAAGGAAAAGAAAGGTGTAGTCATATAAAACGTAAAAATTGGTAACTTGAGCATGGATAAAGACACCCAACCCTTTGGTCCCTCTTGCTTTCTCTCTAAACCCTCTCAGGTTTATTTTCACTGAGTCCCAGTCATCCATGGCCTTCCAGACTTAACCCCAGCTGAGCCAGGACCCTCTCTTCATAAATAATCCATCCCCTTAGGTCTTATCTACTCTAGAAAATATCACAAAATTTGGACTATAGCACTGGCCACTAGGGTGTTCCCTTTTTATCACTCTTGTCTAATCATAATTCTAGCCCAGATTACCCTATTTTCCTGATTCATCTTGTTCATTATGTTGACCTAGTTCAGTTTCATCTAACCCATGGCCAATAGATCCATATATAATCCCATTAAAAGATCATTTGGAAAGGGTTGCAAATATCATTCAATCAATCAAGAATACAAGCAAGACCACTCAAGCAATCTTCCCTATTCTCTACATACAACCAACCTATACACTTTCAAGCCAATTCAAGACCTTACACCAGTCCTTAATCATCTCAAGCTTGCCTATTTTTAGCATTTCTTGCATTTCAATTCACTATTCCATAAAGAACTCTTAAATGGAGAACTACATATGGCTTGATCCCTCCTCAGAGTATTGGTATGTAGGTAGCATGTCCAAACACGTAGTGTGAAGCACGTCCAATACATCTTACACACTAACCCCTTTTCCCCATTTGCCAAAGTTTCTTTTAATTGGATAAAAGATAAAAGTACATGAATAATCAGCTCTACAAGGAGCTTTATTAATAGTGAGGACCTAAAAATTGGTACATAGGCTCACATTGAGTAGGTAAACAAAACCTATAAAGCTTAAATCCTTAGGACACCAATGCTAGAGAAGAACTACATGTCAGATCCCAGGGTGTCCAATTTTGACGCTCCTATCCAATCAAAAAATTAAGTCCAAGATCTTGTTTGTGATAGTGTCTCAATCTTGTACACAAATTTCCAGACCCTATCTTAGTTAGAACAATTTAAAATAAGCTAAGTTTAATTTTCTCTCTCACTGATATTTTTAGAAAAGGTCTAATTGTAATTTAATTTCATAAATCAGTAACTTCAATTAGAAATATTATTTATTGATTTTTCCTACTCATACTTGTTTATTAAATAAGAATAAAACTCTAATATTCCCAAATATAATAAATCATTTGGTGAACTTGACTTACTTTGAATTTTGCATAAAAACCCTAGGGTAAATTCTTAGTTGATTTTTCCCATTAATTTTTAAATTTTTTCTTGAATATTAAAATCAAAAATTCCTCTCAAATTTTAAATTTTTTTACTAAATTTTAAAATAAATTTATTACAAACCCTAGTTGTAGACACTAGGTCCCAGTAATTTTACAGCATTAATCCAATAGTTTCTTGATTTTTTACTTGCATATATAAATCAAAATTTTATCTCAAATTTTAAAATTTTGTAGTAGATTTTTAAAATAAATTTATTTCAAACCCTAGTTACATCAACTAGCACCCAATAATTTTCCAAACATTTTCTAAATTTTTAATGGCATATTAAAAAAAAAAATCACTTCACATTTCAAAAATTCATAGTAATTTCAAAAAAAATCTCAAAACCCTAGTTGCATCTACTAGGTCCCATTAAATCAAACATTTTTCCATAGATTTATGAATTTTTACTTGCATACTTAACTCAAAAATTCAATTATAATTTCAAAAATTCATATTATTTTGAAAAAATATTATTGTCAAATCCCTAGTTGCATATACTAGCTCCTATTTTGCTTCTTGAGGTATCACCTTACATCCATAATCAAATTGCAAAAATGATTCTCACTTATGTACAAACTTTTCTTACATTTCTTGCAAATAACAAGGAAACCATAATGGGCCCTATCATTTACATGAATGATGAAGTCTATCATATGTTAGTACAAAGCCTCATCCTTTGCATTTCATGCTTATGTTTCATTATATGGGATGATATTACAAAATTCATTTCCAAAAATGCACAAAATTTCAAAATTCTTTTTACATATTTTCTTTTGCTCATACAAAATAATTAAAAACTCCATTTTTTTAAATTCATTTGAAATTTTATGTTACATATCAAAAGATTATATGCCTTCATGCACAATTTCATGATCTCTACCCTTTACTTTCTATCACTCATATGGAAAAAAATCCAAGTTTATCATGTTAAACATGTTAGAAATGTTATAATTCATGTCAAAATTTTATATACATTCATGCACAATTTCATGCTCTCTACCCATTACTCTATATCTCTCATATGGAAATTTTTTCAAGTTTATCTTGCTAAACATATTAGACATATCATAGCGCATGTCAAAGTTCTGCATGCATCAATGCGCAGTTCCATACTCTCCATCCCTTGTTTGTTATCTCTCATGTGGAATGTTCTCTATAATCATAATTATATAAAATTTATAACTCCACTTACATGCATTTTATCCCATATACATGGTTTCTACCTAGATGTATATGCCTTCTTGGCTACTCTTGTTTCAATATCATATTTCATGCAGAGGAAATAAATCCCTTCTCCTCCTCTCTCTTAAGAGGGTGATAGCTACTTTCCCTCTAACCAAGTCCATGCTATCACCCCTCCAAAAGGTTATGTAGCCTATACTATTGTTCCTAATGCATACATTCAACCTATAGCTTCTTCAAACCATCTTCAACATATACGCTTACATGTTCAATCGAAAGCAACTAGGGTTTGCACTTGTGAGACTCTAAGGGATCAAATCACCAGTATGAGAAAGTTAATTTTAGATTTAAAAACATATAATTATCTATTACATGACAAAATCACAACATTAGGAAATCAGATTATAATACAAAAGCCTCAAAGGCACCCTAGTGTCAGTCATGTATATGCACCTTCACCTAGTCAATTGGTTGCAAACAATGTTACATATCAAAACACGAAATCACAATAAAGTAACTCTACAACTAGTGATTCAAAAAGCATTAAAAGATCAACTAAGAGGTAAAGTGAGGTATTATGGGAACTGATTAAATCTAAGTCGATCAAACTACCTCATCTACATCCAATGAGAAGATCTAGATATTATTTTGCATATCATAGAATGCATGGACATCACATATATTCATGTTTGGCATTGAACAAACATATACAATAGATAATTGTTAAGGAGTACCCTATATAAGGTAAATCAATCAATCAATTCATAGTGACATAGGAACACATTCACAAAGGGTCAAATTCAAAAATAATACAAAAGTGTTACCAAAACATAACTCAAAACAACAAAAGGATTAAAAATCAAAATCAAAACAACAAATAGTATCACAAGCATAGGTAAAACATGAAAAAGATGCAACTTTAGCTCTCCAAAATAAGGCTCCAATTTCAAATTAGTATGGGTTTGGTCATAAATATCTATAATAGTTTGATTATCAAGGTCAAGGGTTGGGCAAGTAGGCTCAAGGCATAACTACTTATATTCTAGCAGTTGATAATGTTTGTCACCAAAGTTTGGGATTTATTTAACATCCTAAGGCAAATCATTCTTAGACACAATTTATAAAAGGAAAATATATAGATACAACAAATGTCAACACTAGCATTCCATTGGTTCAAAATCAAGATGATAATGATGAGTGGAACAACATAGGTTATTATGATTTCTAAGATACTGATAATGAATCCAAATATTTAGAATCGTATTTGTAAGCATTCCCTCTTGTTTCACAATCATTCATGATTATTTTGTTTGATACAGGACACCATGATAGGGAGTCTCCCATGAGACTCGTTGGTTATTATCATTTCTCCTCAATATTACTTGTACATAATTTCTTTTTGCTTACTTGTACATAGTTTCTCAATATTTCTTGTACATAGTCTCCTTATGATTGATTGTACATAACTTATATCAAAAATTCAAAAACATTCAAATATGTCAAAAGAAATAAAAACATTTTGATTGTATGCATCATCCCTATTTTGCATTACTACTACTATGCTAGGACTTACATTTGTTATTCCATGCTATTGTATGTTGATTTATCTACATTACCATGCTTCACTTAATCTTCTTTGAATGTGTGTAGTGAAATATAGCTACTTGATTGCTTCACTCTACCCATTGAGGGGGAATTCTTACTTCTACATTCAAGACACACATCGATATTCATACCCACTAGGGGTATTTTCAACATGACTACACCATCCAAGTTATGTCATTCCTACACTGCACACTCCAAGATATCATGTTGATGTACATTATTTACTAGATCACACAAATCACTATATCGACATTTCACTAGTATCTAGCACTTGTGTATCTCTTAGCATATACCTAGTCTTGTACTAAACATGTCTTGCATACTTTCACTCTTACTTTGATTAGTTAGATGTGATTTTATATTTCTAGTTATTACATGTTTTCTCATCTTGCTTAACGTAGCTTGTTAGATTTTATTTCTAGTTCCTTCTTGTCTCCTATATGTTCCTTAGGATATTTTTCAATGTTCTTTGCTTCTATTAATGTGTGTGCCTTAGACATTTACCAATGTCCTTTGCTTGTAATCTTCTATGAGCCTGTGGCCCTTGTGCCAACATTGCTTGTTTCACTTAAATGTGTATATGGCATTTGAACATGCCTTGTATGCTTACTTTCCAGTTTGATTGACATGTGCCCATGTCCCTTATTTGCATGGCCCCTTGGCCACCTGTGTATGCTTCTTACTTCTTGCTTTGTGTACTTATTACTTGATTACTTCTCAATTGTTGCAATGCCATGATCCATATCATGTATTTTTTCCTATTTTATTGGATGTCGTGATGGAAAACATGCTCCATCCCTCCAAATAACAACTAAAAAAAAAAACTAACACTTTAAGTTCTAGTTTAGCACATTGTACATGCTATTATATTATTACATCTATCTAGGCATACCCCTGTTCATCTAACAATCTCTACAATCAAACCATGTTATATCTTGAGATATCTTGTTGATGATTATTGCTATATCATGTATATTTACAACTTAACACACTTGTACAGATTCTTCTTCTAAGGGTAGTCATTATAGGGTAGCTATTCCTACCCTCAAAAGAGGGGGAAATAAATGGAGGTTTTACTATAGAGATCAAAGCTCCTATCGGTTGAAAAATCTAGTTTTAGAACAACCAAAATAACAACCAGTCATCAAACCACTCAAAATAGACGAGGTAGATAGTCAAGATTTTAGAATAGTGATCAGTTTCAGCTTTGGACAACAACACTAAGGCTAGACTATAGTGTTGAACACTAGGTTTAGCACTACTATCCAAATAGTAGAAAAACCAAGTTTTTTAGAAGCAGGTAGAAAGGTAGGTTTGGCTACAGTTTTGCACAATCATACCAATTCAAATCAATAATTTTTAGTATAGTTTTCTTATAGAATCTAGACATAGGGGGCATCATGCATGACATGATTTGTTCTAACTTCTAATTTTAGATATGATAGTTCGTATAACTTCTAGATCAGAGTCCATGTTTTAGACACCAATAATTGGGGGTAGATTGCACATCACTTCTACTTCCTTTCTTTAAGTTTTTAGCATTACCTAGGCATTCTTAGCAGTTTCATGCCTTATTCCATATATAGGTGGTCAAAATCATTTTAGAGTGGCTTTCATACAAGCCTAACCTCCACATTCCTGAGTACCTACATTCTCAAGTGGCTTCCATAAAATCCAAATTTTCAATTTTGGAGTGGCTTTCATACAAGCCTAATCTCCATCTTTTCCAAGTTAGCCAACATTGGCCTAGTTTCCAGCACACATTTGGCTATCTATGCCACATTTTTAAATTTACAAAACATTCAGGGGCTTTAGAAGCCATCTCATACGACATACACATTCATACATACTGGTATCAGTTCTAGCTTCACTTAGTAGGCAACGATGGAGCCAAAGGGCTAGCCTTTGTATTCTTGAGCCACCTATTTAGAGGTATTGGACACAAAATCCAAACACCAATTAGCACATGCACAATTATCTAGCTTCACTCAATAGGTGATGATGGAGCCAAAGGGCTAGCCTTTGCATTCTTGAGCCACTTTCTAGGGAATTGAGCAATCAGCTCCATTTACGATATAACTTTTGGTACAACATCATCCAGCACATATAACATTACTCAGCCTTACTCAGTATCATAATAGGTTTTATATTGATTTGCATGCCTAGTAAGGTGTATTCATTCCTTTCTCTTCCTCTCTCTTACCCAACTTTGTACGTTCTTATTTTATATTGCATATAATCAGAACTGATCTACTCTTTATTTTCTTTTCGTAGATTCACACTTACACAAAATGTTCTCTGTGCACTATCCAACATTACTCAACATCACAAGCTTCATGGGATTCACCTTTATAGGTAAGTTTAGGTACGCTTTTTATTTTCCTTTATCCTATTATTTTGGTTTGTTGTATCACTAGAATAAAGGGGGGTAAATATAGTCATATAAAATGTAAAAATTAGTAACTTGAGCATGGCTAAAGACACCCAACCCTTAGGTCCCTCTTGCTTGTTCTCTAAACCCTCTCAGGCTTATTTTTATTAATTTATATTCATCTGTGGCCTTCTAGAATTGAACTTAGCTGAGTTAGAACCCTCTCTTCATGGCTAATCTATCCCCTTAGGTCTAATCTACTCAAGACAATAGTGCCAAATTTTGACTATAGCACTAGACCCTAGGGTGTCCCTTTTTTAGCACTCTTATCCAATCACAATTCAAACCTAGATTATCATTTTTTATTAATTCCTCTTGTTCATTGTGTCAGCCTAATCTGGTTTCATCTAACCCATGACCAATAGATCCATATATAATCTAATTCAAATATCATTTGGAAAGGGTTGGCAATATCATTCAAGCAAGCAAGAATACAAGCAAGACCACTCAAGCAATCTCCCCTATTCTCTACATATAACCAACCTATACACTTTCAAGCCAATTCAAGACTTTACACCAGTCCCTAGTCAACTAAAGCTTACATAATATTAGCATTTCTTGCATTTTAATTCACTATTGCATGAAGCACTCTTAAAGGGAGAACTACATATGGCTTAATCCCTCCTCAAAGTATTGGTATATAGGTAACATGCCCACACACAGGGTGTGAAGCACATCCAATGCATCTTACACACACTAACCCCTTTTCTCCATTTGCAAAAGATTCTAAAAGGATCTCTATTGATAGTGAGGACCTAAAAATTGGTACACAAGATCACATTGAGCAGGTGAACAAAACCTAAAAAGTTTAAATCCTTAGGACAATAGTGCCAAAGAATGACTACAGCATCAGAGCCTAGGTTGTCCAATTATATCACTCCTATCTAATCATAAAATGAAGTCTAAGATCTTATTTATGATAGTGTCCCAGTCTCGCACACAAATTTCTAGACATTGTCTCAGTTAGAACAATATAGAATAAGCCAAGTTTAATTTTCTCTCTCTCACTCCTATTTTTAGAAAAGGTTTAATTGTAATTTAATTTCACAAATTAGTAGATTTAATTAGGCATATTATTTACTAATTTTTCCTACTCAAACTTGTTTATTAAATAGGAATAAAACTCCATTATTCTCAAAAATAAAAAATCAAATGGCACAAATGATCCATAAGTGGATAATAGGGTGTCATGTGTACTTGGTAGGTCCACATGGCCAACCACAGTACACAAAGAAGCAAAAGAGTGATACCCTAGCCATGATTAGTTGGCATAGCCTATAGATAAGTACCCAATTGATAAAGGACATGTGGCTCAACTGGAGGATATTCGAGCTACCATGGGGGGATAAGGTAGGTGTGTGCCTACCATGACCTTGCATTATTTAATTTGGGTAACTAGGCTCTAATTTGATAGCTCATAATCATTCCCTCAATGTCACCAAATTTAAACTAGAAGCACATTTTCATAAGTGTCTAAGTTTATACCAAATCAAGAAACATTCAAGTAGACTATCCCACCAATTCAAATTTGAATTTATGCAAGGTGAGCATTTAAATTCCATTAATATAAGAGATCTTTGAAAAGTCTTATAAATGCTCAGAGTGATTTGATTTATCATTACCACTCTTAACTCCTAAGAATACTTTACTTTGGCACCTTCTCAACCTTTTAATGCTTCTATTGGACTCAAAATTATTTGTTAGGTAGATCCTAACTCTTAGTAATGGATGCATCATCTTCCAACCCCAGACCCAATCTCAAGTATACGAATGCCACCTTCTCATCAGAAATGACCCATTTCAAGAATTACAAATAAGTGTTTAGGGAAATCGAAGATGTGTAAAATCCCACCTCAAATGATGATGAGGATGAAACATAGTTACTTGACAAACTTGATTCCATAAGGGAATCATGATTATATAAGGCAGATGTCAAGCCATAATTTTTCCCATGTGTTAATTTTTTTGGCAACATGTTATGGAACTACATGTGCATGCATGATGCCACACAAGACCTGTTATACTCCATGGGGTCTCAAAACAAAATTATGGACATCGTCAGAACTACTCTTAAGTAGTACTACAATATTTTAGAGTAAACCCTAGTTTACTACAAGAATGTTGTAAACACATGGACCAAGACACAAAATATATGGGGTTCTCCAAGATTGGGTCACAAATCTAGATTGATGGAATAAAAAAGAGGACATCAATGCTTACCCCATCCATCTCTTATGGGAAGGAGATCACGTTGGAAAGATCTCATTGAATTATTTATTTAGAGCAAATGATGTCACACATATTAACATCCTTTGGGTGCCTCTGTTGAGCATCATCCTCAAAGGAAAGGAAGTCCCGAACCTCAGAAGCCTCATCAATTTTAACTTGGTCAAGGGTGTTAATGAGACCTAAGAGCATGTAAGCTTCTATATGTTGAGTTATCTTGTGGACATAGTATACAACACCCTCACATTCAAACCTTATGTCTTCTTTCCATGGACCCCTTCCATCTTTGTGGTTTATGTGATCTTCCATAAGTTATATGTGCATCATTATACGAACCACATTTAGCACATCTATGAGACCCTTTACCCCGTGGTTTATATGGAAATTAATGAGAGGCCTATGTCACGACTCTCAAATTAAATAAAGAGAACATTCCTACTCATAAGAGACTAATGGTACTATAAATACCATACCATCATTTTAGTGGAGGGCATCTCGCAAGCCCCTCTCCTATCACCCTATCAAGTTCCAGACCACTTCATAGAACAATAAATTATTTATTAGTTGATCGAGGGTGTCATAGGTTACTCACTTGATCACTAATATAAGGTGTGCTTATACTTCCTAATCTTCAGATTATACTAAAAATACAAGAACCTACCTTCACTTTGAAAGATTATGTAAAATAGGAATTCATACACCTTGGGAAAGGTTGAGTAGAGAAAATGGAACCCTATAGGGTCATCAAATGCCTATGTGGCAAGGTGCTTGACCTAACTCAATGTCATGTATCACCATGAGCTTCATGAATATGGTGAGATTCATCTCAATCTCACTAGTGACATTAAAGTACTAGTGTAGGTAGAAGTAGCAAAAAAGAAAGGAAAGTAGGCCCAATTTGGACTAGTCCTTGAGGAAAGGCCTCCACCACCTTCACTGTCTCTGTTAATATAACAACCTCCACCATAATAGGCCTCAGGTCCCATGCTAATTTATCCAAGAGAGGATATACATGAAATTATACCCCACATTTCTATATGGATCATACAAGGGGTCCTGATGCCTTCTCCTCCTCAAGGTTTTGCCTCCCTCAATTTCAGCTCTAGCTCTACCACCACCATTTTGATAACACAGGATTAGAGGAATCATAATATTAAATTTATTCAGTAAAATCATATTTTATTTTTTTACCCAACATAATATTTAAATCTACTATGGGATTTGGCTATAGAAATCCAAATAATAGGTGTAACCAACCCGTAAAAGCAAAAGATAACAAAATAAGTAAATAAACAAACTAATTATAGTTTTAGATCATAAATGACCCAAAAAAATCCCCCCTGATCTAAAGGGGTGTAGAAGATGAAACAATTGGAGAAATGACTCTGAAGTTATCAAAGAAACTTTGAAACAATTGTAACTAATGTATTATGCCTTCTGGTACTGATCAAAATTGATGTTACTCCATAAAAAACCCCACTATGCTAGTTATTGCATAAAAAGGTTGATGAACATGATCAAAGCCTGCTCATCTCTTATATCATTTATACCATACTATATTAGAATATAATCAAAGCCTATCCAACTATATTGATCTATATAAGGCTCCACATAGAATACCATCAAAGTGACCAGCATGTACTATGTATAGCACATCTCCCTGATGGCCAACAAATGTTGATGACTTTTGCTCAACACTGCTAGTGCTAACAACCCCTATCAATTCATATTATCACCAATGACTAATTGAAGACCAACCAATGCTATATATTATCCCCCTATAAGGGGAGAGGTGATAAGTTATGCAATGAAAGAAAAAAATCAAACAATCCTATCTACTCCATGTCATGGATATCAAGGATAGAAAGCCAAAACTAGAAGATGACAAAAGCACAAGCCAAAAAAATGTTACTATAATAGATCCCAATCTTGAGCCTAGTAGCTCACACAAGATAGGTAAATCATCAAACACTTAAAATAAACTGTCAAGTCCATCGGGACCATAGACCTCAGCCATATATGATGCCTCATGATTAGGGGAAGTGTCAAAATAATTTGAATAGCTAGAGTAACTAGAAGATTTGATGTTATAATGATCCACATAATTTGATTCATCTTTTTTTTATATGGAGAGTGTGGTCATTAAGAAGGACATATATCTAAAAGATGTTCAATACCACCCAATTTGAAACATCAGGGATTTTTTCTATATTGGTGAGATCCAGAAGAATCTAAATCATAGGAAGAACCATTAGAATGAGAAGAATGCTTTTGGTGATATCTATATTTTGAATATACTAGATTGCCAATGAGAATGTTGTGGAGAGTGTCTAGAATGGTGTGGAGAGTGTCTCGATGAGTGTTTTTTTAGAATGTTTTTGAAATTGACTCTATACATGGTGATGATCTTTATGATGTGACCTAGCCTTTTTATAGTGAGCCTCTTCAGTAGGCTTAATCTTTTTATTTGCAAACTATCACTCATGTTGAGTCAGTAACTCACAAATAGAGTCAAATGTTGCATCATTGAGTTTATCACTAAGCTGTAGCATTTTGACAAAGTTGGTGTATGCAAAACTAAGGCCATTTAGTGTGATGGAAATAAACATGTCATCATTAATTTTTCCACTTACCATGTAGTATTCTTTTTTTAATGTCTTCATCTGTGAAATATATTCTAAGACATCTTCATCATCTTCCAGTTTATTATTTAAAAGTTACCTAAAAAGATCAATTTTCTTGGATGTAGGTTATTTGTCATGTAAGTCCTTTAATGTTTTCCATGCTCCAGATTTAGTAGTTTCAATATGAAAAATCACCTATGCAGTGTAGTATGATTTTAGCAATGCAATTGCATGTTTATCACACTTTTAGTACTCAATTAGATTGGCATGTTCAGTGTGTGGTGTGGTTTCTTTCTTTGTTATTTCCCACAAATCATTAAAAATGAGTGTGTTTTCCATGTGTAAGCTCCATTCCTTGTAGTTTTTAAGGTGTTAAAACACTTAATATGATGATCAAAGACTAACCACTATCTCTTATATATAGTCTATTTAGCCATGGTTATTCCATAGGTCGACCTAGCTAAGAACATAGATAAATATAAAAAGAATATAAAAGAGGTACGTAAGACATAAGTTGTCCACACATATCCCTAAACATTCCAAATGTTATTATTTGGGTTAGATAGTAGTGTCAATGTTATTGTCCTTACCTGATGCAAGTGTCTAGTGCCCTAAAATCATCAAAGTTACAAATGAAATGTATTAGAATGGTCAGAATAATTTTTTAAATGTGAGTTAAATCCTAATAGAAAAGGTGTAAATACAATATCAACCCTGATTCATTCCTCACCTATAAAACCTAACAATTAAATTAAAAGAACACTTAAGAAGTACTCAAGTTACCAAAAGCTTTCCTATTCTACACTATTTTGATATCAGTCAAAAGAACAACCTAGATACAAGTCTGAAGTACTAAAATAGCAATCATAAGGTCATATTTTCCAAGTTACAATCTAGGTCACTATTATACTTGCTTTACACATTATATGATTAACATGCAAGCCAACATGTAGGGGAGAACTACATGAGTTTAAGGCCGTCTTTTGAAGTATTGGCTATGTAGGTAGCACCCATTGACAGTGGAGTCATTACAAGTCAAATCGACATCATGTTCCCACTAACCCATTTTTATCAAGGTCACATTGAAGAAGCAAATCTAGGGTTTTACCACTTCACCAAGAGGGATAGTCCATAACCTAGATATGAATGCACCAAAGTGAAGGTGAAGCCAAACCCAATAGCATCTAGGTGGTCACATTATGTTGTAGTGAGTATTCCATATAGGACACTAGTGTTGAACCCAAACATTAGCATCAATACAACTATCCCAAGCTAACACAAGTGTTCAGAGAGCTAAAGGCACTAGATCTAAAATTTGACAATTTATCTATAACTGTCTTTTTGCTTGCTTCCTACCTATATCAGATCTAACACTATATTAACATAAAAAATAAATAAGTACTTTCTTTTATTTCATATATATATAGCATAGCTGTACTTTCCATTAATAGCCAATCTCAGCATAATAAATTCAATATATGATACATCTGAGTTTAGCACATTGATTGGCATTTTATAGATCTCATATTCACCCTTGTGCTCTATCATTTCTATATCATTAACCTTGACCATTAAAATAATATCCACATCCAAATTAGGGTTAAACACAAAATTGAAATCTTAATATGGTTCGTGATAGCTAAATACTTACAAAGAAAATAGGGGGAGTGTAATTGGTTGAGTTCACCCCAATCACCCTTATGATGATTGATTTATACCTACATATCCAATACTCCCAAGAGTGAAATCAAGCCCGCATAGTTCTCCCACTTAGAATTCTTAGTGCAATCCCGCTCTTTTTACTACATGTATGCATTTAGAGGTGGCTTGAATACTAAAATAGTGTTTTATTTAACTTAGATAAAATAAGCTCTTGACTTGGATAAAAGCTAATTCTAATGAATATAATTGAATTTTGGATAATAGGGAATTTTTGCTCAGTGTGCAATTATGTAAGTGTGCCTCTTGAAATTACCAAGTGATTGCCAATTGGTAGAATAAGTGACTTGAATATGCCTTTATACAATCCTAAAAGGGGAAAACCATAATCTACCTATCCTAAAAATATGTACCAACCTATAAAGGAGGGTTAAAATTTCAAAAATAATCATTTTTAGGGTGAAAGACATGATCGAACCATAAGGACAATATCAATTATTGTTCGTATCCTATTATGGTCAATTTTATCCTAAAAGATAACATTTGAAATTAAGGATATGGGATGTTTGTATACATGCTTAGAGAGGTTTATAGTGATTAAGAACATTTTATATAGGTGCAAGACAACAACCTAGAAAAGGATAGGTACTTAAGATATAATGATGTGGTGAAATAGGTCAATATCATATTCTCGAGCTAATTAAAGTAAAATGGGTCCAAAACTAACATTATCAAGTATTCATGACCAACATTGAGTGACTAAAACACAAAGGTGAGTCTCACTAGACTTAATCAATGTCATTAGTCAATATTAGATTTGGCCAGTATCGATCTGCTCTGAGTAACAAATATTTTCTAAAATCAAACCTCTTCTTAGTGTTGGCCCATTTTCTAAATGCATTGATGGCATGATAAATTACCTAATTTGACTCTTATATAGACAAATCAAGGTCTCACTCAAAATAGACTTTGGACTTATCTGATATACACTGTTACACATTGAGAAAATCTACCCTATTATTCTCAAATTATGAATCTATCACTAGGAGTAGTCTAAAGCCAAGTTTGAAGCACTCCAAAACCAAGTCAAAACAAGCATTGTCACGTATCAAATAAAAATCATTAGTTGTATATATATGACAAAAGAACACAATTACACAATCATACTAGGTGGTAGAACTATAAGTGGCTTGATTCTCCCCTTATAATATTAAATATGTAGGTAATAGTCAATCATCAAACATGGGTGATTGGGGTTAGCTCAATCTATTACACTTTCCCCATTTTACAAAATATATATAACCCTCATAAGTACACCTAGGTTTTCAAGGTAAATGAAAATAATTATTGGATTTGCATGCATCATCAGGGTTTAAGATCACAAACATAAAGTAAATACAAATAGGTGTAGGTTATTGTATATTCATTATGACATACTTTCACATAGGCCAATATTGACTAGCAAGTCAATATCAACTAGTGATATTAACCCATATCGATGGAACTGATCCAGTGTAGAAAGATAAATAGTTTTGGAACCAGACGAACAATAAGCCTACTTTATCGTAATTTTATAATCACAGTCAAATAGTAAAAGATAAAATCTAATTATTCATCCTTTTTTGTATTTTTTATATTTAACATATGCTATTTATCAAATTAGAAGAATCAATCTCAGTCTTTTATATTTAGATGTATGCTTGAATGGCATATCTTAATATCTAAATAACATTTCAAAGTTATGTATTAATTATATTAAGTTCATCACCTTAAATGAAATTTGGGCAAAACATACTGGTGAACCCATACACATATTAAATAGTGAAAACATTATTGTCACTCCTAAAATATGGCCCCAAAAACAACTATGAGATTAGGTGCCCAAAAGAGACTTAGGTGACAATAAAGGACTTATATCCTCTTATTTTAGGATTGTTGTTGATATAATCCAAGGCACAAGTTATAGGTATTAGGATCCATTAAGTAGCCTACTTGGGATATATCTCTAAGAGATGCGACACTACTACTAGAGGCTCAATACCATTTTTCTCACCAACATAAAACTTGTATGCTTCTAGCTAAACTGATTTCAATAGATTGGGATTTTGGAATCTATTTTGTTTCACTTCAAAATTTCTAAAAAATGGGGGAAAGATTACTTGACAACACAAAAAACATAAAAGGAGAGATAGGGTAAGCTAGAAAGGGAGATTTATACACGATTGGCAACACCAATGCTTCAAGGACCAAGAATGTGCTTAGCTACAATTGTACCACTGTATGCTAAGTTTCATGATGGCTCGGGCTCTAGTCACATAGGGAAATAATATAAGGAAAAGGATTAAATGCTTAATTCAATGATGTATTTTATGAATAACTATGAATAGGCCTATAGTTAATCACACAAAGACCTTAACACATCAAATAAAGTGAAGAACATCAAACAACTTAATTAGAATAGCTAAATCTTATCCTAATTAACACATAAACCATGAATAAAAGTATGACTAAAAATCCCCTTACATTAGTACTAATCTATTCAAAGCAGAAATAAAGTGGAAGACTTCATGAAACTAGATGCATTTAAATAGAAGAACCAAATTTGCATTAATATGACAATATTTGTTATACAATAGAGCCAACCTTTTCAAAATATTACAAAGTGATATATGTATAAGGGGAACAGTTCCCATGTCCTAGTAGCATGAGTTCCCACTCTAGGCCATCATGGCCTAAAATGGTTGTAATAGAATTATACCAAAAATATTCCCAAATCCCAAGATAAATGGATGGAATTCCCAAGGCCCACTAGGATTGAATCAAGAAGATGTTGTAAGGGGGCCACTTCCCAGCTACTCGGGATGTGACTCCTCAATTACCAATATGACTACCACCAAGTTAAACTCCTAATCCAATTTATCTAGGTTCATAGGTGGCTTTCAGAAGATTACCTTTGCCTAGACCAATAACTACTCATGTACTTGGAGTGGAGCCTCTAGGGAAAACTTTACCTCAGAAAAGTGGCTGGTGTTAGTTTTTAACTAGGTTACCAACTCTAAAATCATTTGGCCCTAGTTCTAATGGATTTTGCCACCTTCTTCCACATGAATTAGTCAAATTGAGCTAGGGGAACTTGAAAATTTTCTTTGTCTAGCAAGGTGTCATATGGGTGGAATAAAATAGTGATGTTAACCTCCTTGAAATAAGTTAGCATCTGCTCCTTGCTCTTCTCCACAGTCTCAATAATTATTTGTGATATGGCCAACCACTCCTTGATTGAGGTCCTCATGCTCATGACATAAGTTTGGTAGAGGTTTAGATCCACTAGAGCCATGAGTTTGAGCTCTGGGAACATGTCCTTATGAAGAACCACATAAGTTTCTTACACTAATTATCCATACATGAAACCCTATCCAAGTATACTTGAGTGCTTTAGAAGTGTTATTTACTCATGTTCATGGCTCTGGGCACCTCTCTAAGAGCTATAAACAACTGTGTGAGGGTCTTCTCAACTTGACCAATCAGTTTCACTAAGAAAATGCTCCTCACCTATAATACAAGTATTCTAAATTTCTCCCTCATATCTTCCATGAGCTTCTTGATTAGTTCATTAGTAGCTCAGAGCATCGATACAGGGTGTTCAACCACTTTGTCCTCCTCATAAGACATCCTCACTTTAGTGAGGGAGAAGAGGTCATGCTTAGTTATCCACACCACCGGGTCCCCTTCACGAGTGAACCTTTTGTAATAACTCTCTTCATGCTCTTAATTTATTTATCAAACTCCCATTAGACCTTCAAGTTGCCCTAATAGACCATTTTTGGTCTTTGTGCTTTGATAGGTACTAAGGGCCTGGTCCAAATTAGGCCTATAGTAAATCCTAAGGTGGTAAAAGAAGACAAAGGTGAAATGGTAAAATAGAGGTAAATGGTAGAGGCTTGGGTGGAGGAAGAATGGATGAAGCAGAAGGAAGGAAGAAAGGAGTGGAAGAGGAGGGGGCATATGAGCAAAAGGAGACAACACAAATAGGGATCCCCATGGGAATAATTGGACATGCCATTAGTCAAGGGCTATGTTGACCTATGGACTAATGACACTTGGTAGTAGGGTGCTTAATAAGAATGAGGAAATTGGCTAGTTAAATCTGAATCCTTAGAGGCCTAGGGTGATAGAGAAGGAGGACTGGGGAGAAATGGGAGGAGCAAGTTGAATAGAAGGTTGAAAGGGATGTACTTTTGCATTTTCTTGGATCTCTTACCTTGATTAGTTGGAGTTATAGTCATAGTTGAAGGTGTGGTGGAAACTGGGACCTAAGTTAGAGGAAAGACAAAAATTACGTTCTTCTTTTGAGGTGTTGTGCTTAGATTGACCTGTGTCATAATAATTGAGGGAGCTATTATAAAAATTATCTATGGAATAACCTATGGAGTCAGTGGAATAACTATATATGTTACAAAGCTAAAATCCACTTGGACTATGCATATAGGTGCACTTGTCATTCAGGTGGTAGTCATCGAGATGATTGAGGTGGGGACAATAGGAGGAGTCCGTGTTAGAAGAGTAGCTAACAGTGCTGATGATGTAATAGCCACAATGTATGTTGGCATTATGAATTTAGGAACCATCAGAAATTATGCCCTTACTAGAGCTACATGACTTACTTGAATTGAACTAGATACTCTTAGATATGAGGGCAATGAAATTAGGACTCTTAGAGATATGGGGATTCCTACAAGTGGAATGGGCTAAGTGAAGGGGAATTTGGGAGTGAGGATGTTGAGCATGGTTAGAGCTAATGGTACTCGAATGAATGAGGGAGTTGGAATATTAAGAATTAGGGGAGGCCTCATTAGAATAGTCCTAATAAGAGAAACGAATCTTGGGGGTGGTCTGATGGGTTGCAAAGGGATGGTGGTAGTGGGGGAAGGAATATCTAGTGGTGCCTCTTATTAGTCTAGCTCCAGGCTTGCTTCAAGGTTGATATCAATGTCAAAGTGTAACATTTTCACTATTTACAATTGATGACATGTGGAAGTGTGTTAGGTCATTTATGATCCAAAATCATAATTAATTTATTTATTTACTTGTTTTTTTATCTTCTGATTTTATGGGTTGGTTGCACCTGTTAGATGGTTTTCTATAACCAACTTCGTAAGCTCTTTAAAGCTTAATTTGTGTACAAAAATAAAATATGTTTTTACTAAATAAATTTAATATTATGATTCTTACAATCCTATTCAATTAGTAGTGTCAGATCTCAAACATTTGAAGAGGAAGAAATTAGAAGAATAACATCTTATTTTGAAAATAAAAAATTACCTACATTTTCTAGTAACTATTTTGATGGATTTTGAGTTTTTCATAGTTTATCTATGATACCTTAGAGAGTTGATCTCGATGGTGATGATATTACTTCATATAAAAATGCAGTAATAATATATTATTGTATTTTTATGCATTGACAAAATTTAGGGTCTCTTCATTTACTATTAATTCATCTTATACAACATCGTTGATTGTTATTATGGACAAGTGGATGATGTATATTCTTTTTTTGTGAATCAAACTATTGACCTCATGAATGTTCCCCATTTATCTCAACTATAAGTTTTGAATCACCTTGTTGTAAGCAAATATTTAGTTAAATCCATTGCACTTTTAAAGACATGTAGTAGCACCTGTAAATCTATAGAGAAGCCACTAATTAAGGGTTCATAAGTTATCTAGAAAAAGTAAAAGCATTACAGTTTTTAGCACTATTTTAGAAGGCTATTATTGATCTAGAGATCATCTATAAGGGTAAAAAATGAATGGCCTCAAATATTTTTCAAAACATTTGCACAACATAAATCTCATCGAGAGCTTTTTGGTGCATTTTATGGTTCAAAAAATGGAGTATGTAAAATATATGGATGGTCAAAGTTTTGGTCAGATGGTCAAAATAGCCAAAGTGACATGGACCAATAAAATATTGACATGTGGCATGGATGTCGAAGGGAAAGACAAGTCAAAATTTGACAAGTGAACCAATGGGACATTGATATGTGGCTAAGAATAGATCAGTCTCAGATTGACACATGTGATTAAGGCAAATTATAAAAATCAAGAAAGGCATTTTTAAACATGCTTAAAATAATTTCTATATGGGATAAAACCCTAAAACCTAGGTAAATTTATGGATTATTAATTCACCCCATTCCTCACATATGAAATTAATTGGTATTTTGGCTTAACTTAAATTTTTAATAATTATGTGGAAGCCAACAAATTAAATAAATGGGATATTATTAAAATTTCATTATAAAATGTAAAGGGATAATATAAATCTCATAAAACATGGTGGAATGTGATATTATTCAATCCCATCAAAAAAGGTAGAGATAAATGTTAATCTCATTATTATGGGAAGGGGGTAATTATCTAAACCTTGAAATGTGGACCTTCACAAGTATATAAAGGGGGAGGAAGACATTTGCAAATCATAGAATTAAGAAATTCAGAATTTAGTGTTACATTCAAATTCATTCAATTCTCAAGAGCTCGAAGAAGCTAATAGAAGCATAAGCATGAAATGAGAAGTGTAAGAAACTTTTTGGAATCCATAGGTAATTTGTGAAAATAATTTTGGTAGAGAGTTTTGCAATTGATTCTAATTGAGTTTTCAAATAGGATATTTGGCTCGGTATTGTTTTTACGTTGTTTTGTCACAAGATCAAATTTTTCATACTATATTGATAATTAGCCTTAGTTATTGCATTTTAATGATGCAAGAATTTTAAATTTTCACTTTCACATTAATATATTGGTTCAGTTGTTTCTTAGTGAACTTGGAGATGTAACCCGATTCGGGTGAACTCCGTTATCAATTTTGAAGTATCTTGTCTCTATTTTTGCTTATTGCTTTCCATTTTAGTTATATTTTTGGTTTTAATGGAATTATAAACAATTTTATATTAATTATGTAAAATGAATGATTAAGGCTTAGAATCAAATTTTTAGGCATTTTTCAAAATCACTCTCACTGACCGAAATCATTCAAAATGCCAGTTTTCTATTTTATAGAATGGGGAAAACTAATATAATTAATGAGTATCTATTTTTAAATAGTTTTTAATAAGTAGGGGTCACTTACTATTTACAGATTAGTTGTTCTGAAGGAGACTACATGAGGATTGGTTACCTCTATGAGTAGAATGATCTGAATATTTAGCAGCAATTAGAGAACATGGGAAGTAATCCATTTACATCAACTTGCAGCATACATAAATTATTTTGACCTATATGATGCAATGGTATAACCAAAATAAGCATAAAATTATAAAATCTAAATTGTGGCATAGTAGGGTTTTCATTTGTTTGTTTTACTCTCATTTTGTGGGCTCTACCAGACAAGAAGTAGTTAAGAAAAATAAAAATGAGGTAATATTATTTCACGGTGGTGAAAACTTTTCAGAAACATATATTTTTATTTATTTATTTTCATAACTATGAATTAAAGAATATAACGAATGTCTTCCTAATGTATTTCATGCAAGCTTCAAGTCAATATGGATAGTTGAGTTTTGTTAGTCACTGAAATAATAGGTGGTCAAGAATTCAAAACCCATTGGAGTTATTTATTTTTTTGGTCAAAATTTATTCTTTTTTACCCTATTTGATTTTTTAAAGGAGTTATAAGAGGTGATAAAGTTAATTTTTGAAGATACAAGGGTATAACAAGACCATTTTCTTTTGAGACCTATGCTTAGACAAGTCATAGAAATATTCATATTATATTTTTAATCTACTTATGAGAGTTAAGGCAAAGCCCCAAGTAGTATTCAATTTTCATGTTGTTATATTTATTTGTGATCATGGCTAAAATTGTAAGTTTAATCTCTAAAAATTATTGATTCTTATTGCATTGTTGTAGAGGTTACCCCCTTAAAGTGGCTCTGCTATATTATCCAATATTCTACTCTATTGTTAATTATTGTTGTACAATCTCTTATATTTGGTTATTCTGTGTGATATATAATTATTCTATGTGAATATCTAAGTAATTTCCTTACAAGTAGTATCAGAGCTTCAATTTGGGCAAGTTTTTTGTGGTATTTTTTTTAGATCTAGTGAGGCGTGACTTCTACGAGTGGAAGGAACAAAAAAGCATAACTCATAATCCAAGAAGAATTAATTTTTTCTGTCAATGCATTATTGTTCAAAATGTTTTTTTGAAAAAAAATATAGAAAAAAAATCCCTTTGCATAATAGCAGTCATTGGATTCATCTCGGTGAGATGATCGCAGCGGTATATTCTAATGGTATGCTTTTTTGGTACCAAATTTTTTCACCCTAGTGTGCAAAAGCAGTTGTTGGATTCATCTTAGCGAGGTGATAACAATACCATCTCTTGGTATACTTTTATTTTGGGGTGAAAACCCTCCTAGGGTTTGTGCATGATGGGTCCTATTACTAGAGGAAAAAAGGGGGGGCAAGAAACTCCTAAGACTTCATTTAGAGACAACATGGAATCTAGAACTTTAGATCCATTGATATCTCAACTTTAGGTAGACATGAAGAGATTGGTACAATAGGATGACTTTGTTGCAGTTCAAACTAATGTTTCATGGATGCATGGAGAGATTAATGGGTTGCACACTCAATCAAATCATATCACTATAAAATCGACTACCTTATCATCTCAGTTATAGCCAAATAACCCTCCTCTTCATCATTCAATTCCTCCTCTCAACATTAATAGCTTCAATCTTGGTGTGAAACTGATGTTGCCAAAAGTAGACATGCAAAAGTTTGATGATAAATATCCTCTCACTTGGATTACCCAAACTAATAATTTATTTGATCTGCACCAAAATCTTAGCTCTTAGAAGGTGATAGTGGTGTCTCTATATCTGGAACCTGAGTAGTTCATTTGGTATCATTGGTTGTGTGCTCAGAAGAAAATGAATGGTACTCCTATTACATGGTCTAATTTCACTGATGAGTTATTGGCTCAATATCAGAATAATATCTCTAAGAACTACCTTAGCCAGTTAGTCAAACTACGTTAAATAAGAAATGTGAAGGATTATATTCATCAATTTTATAATCTATCCTTACAGGTGGAAGACATAACTGAGAAAAATTTGACTGATCTATTTTTTGCGGACTCAAAGATAGAATCCAATTAGATGTTTAGATGTTTAACCTGTCATTTGTATTAAAATCTATCTCAAGGGCACACATGGTAAAATAAAAAGAGATGATCAAATGAAAAACTTTCACTACTAGTCGTAATCACACCTTTCCAGCACCATCATTTCCTAAACCCACCAGATTGACACCTCATCAAATTGAGGATAAAAGAGAAAAAGGGTTATGTTATGGTTATGATAGCAAATGGAGAAAAGGACATCATTGCGCTGAAAATTGATTTTACATCAAAGGTGCCAATGAGGATGAAGATGATGAGGAGGCAATTGGCAAGGATGTAGAAGGACCTAAGGAGGAATTTGAAGATTCTTAACCTACTATTTCTTGTCATTCCATTTTAGGTATTATTACTTCCTGAACTCTTAAGGTGGTGGGTTTTCTTAAGAAATAGAAGGTCATTATATTGATTGATTCTAGGAGCACACACAACTTCATCAACAATAAGTTGGCTACTCGTTTGAATTGTTTCATTTATCCCACTCCAGACTTTTAGGTCATGATTGTAGATGATGGTTCTATTAGTTGTTCAAGAAAATTCCATAGTATTAAGTTGGCCATGGGAGACTACCTATTGGATTCTCTTATGTTTATTATTCCCATGGGTGGAGCTGACATTACTTTGGGAGTATAATGGCTCACCACTTTGGACACTATTGAGATGAATTTATAGTAATTATTCATGTGTTTTCATTCTAAGGGAAGGACATTTGAGCTAAGGGGATTAAGGGCTAAATCTCCACAACTTCTTAGCTCCCATCAAATGACCAAAAAATTTCAAAAGGGTGCTGAAGGATTTGTAGCTCACTTGTTTTCCATTGAAGTCTATCCAACTCAGTCATCTATACCTCCTAATTTGCAATAAGTGATTGATAGCCATTATGTTTTTTTTAGTGATATGTCAAAAGGACTTCCACCCACTTGCATGCATAATCATGCCATCAAACTTATTCCTAGTAGTACACCACCTAAAATCAGGCCATACAGATATCCCTATGCCCAAAAAATTGAAATTAAAAAGATGGTACAAGAGATGTTGGATGCAGGAATCATTTGCCACAACCAAAGTGAATATTCTTCACTAGTTATCATGGTGAGAAAGAAAGATGATACTTGGAGGATGTGCCCTAACTATAGAGATCTTAAAAAAGACACTATCAAATATAGATTTCTTATTCCTGTCATTAATGATTTGTTGGATGAATTAAATGGTGCTCTTTACTTCACCAAGTTAGATCTGTGTTATGGGTATCATCAAATTTGGATCCATGATGAAGACATACCCAAAACAACATTCAAAACTCATGAGGGCCATTATGAGTTTATGTTTATGGATTTTGGTCTATTAAATGCACCATCTGCCTTTCAGAGTTTGATGAATACTATTTTTAGGCCATTTTTGAGAAAATTTATTTTAGTATTTTTTGATGATATCCTTATTTATAGTAAAAATTGGGAAGACCACTTGCAACATGTGAAACGTGTACTCTCAATTATGGAACAACATCAGTTGTATGCCAAACTTTGCATATGTACTTTTGGATCTTGTGAGGTTAAGTATTTGGGTCATATGGTTTCACATGGAGTGAAAGTGGATCCTAAAAAAATCCAAGCAATGGTGGATTGGCCGATTTCTAAGACACTCAAGCAACTTAGGGGATTTTTGGGACTAACTGGTTACTATCATAGGTTTTTCAAAAATTATGGTAGCATTACAGCACCACTCACCCCTTTGTTGAAAAAAGACTCTTTCCAATGGACTAATATAGCTACTAGGGAATTTGAACAATTGAAACTAGCTATGTGCACCACTCTAGTTTTGGCCACTCCTGATTTTTATAAGACTTTTATGGTTGAATGTGATGCATTTAGATATAGTGTGGGTTTTCTGTTCATGCAAGAAAGAAGACCACTTGCATTTTAAAGTTTCCAACTAAAGGGTAAAAATTGGCTCAAGACCATCTATGAGAAGGAAATGATGGACATTCTCCATGCAGTCAAACAATGGAGACCTTATTTGATGGATCATCACTTTCTAAGAAAATGTGGTGGTAGATGCACTATCTAGGAGGGATAAATTAGTTAAGGCATTGCTATGTGCCATGACCATTTGGTAGGCAGATTGGCTAGAGGAAGCAATATCAGAATGGGAAAATGATAGTGCTACACATGATTTGATTCAGAATATTCATCAAGGTTTGGGTGGATTTGAAAAATTCACATGGAAGGGTAATGCATTATGGTATAAATATAGATTATACCTATCTAAGAAGAGAATCCTTCAAGAATTTCATGCAACTCCAAACAAGGGTCATTCAGGATTTTGAAAAGCTATCATAAAATCAAGCAAGATTTTTTTTGGGAATAACTCAAGGGGGATGTCTAGAAATATGTGGCCAAATGTATGATTTGTCAAAAAAATAAAGGTGAAACCATCAAAACCCCAGGTCTTTTTTAGCCTTTATCCATCCCTAACCAACATTGGGAAGAGGTGTTTTTGGATTTCATTACAAGGTTACCAGGATATGATGGTCAAAATGTTATCATGATTGTTGTGGACCATCTCAATAAGTATGCTCATTTTTGTTCTTTATCATAGTCATTTATTGCTAGTACAGTAGCTTCTACTTTTCTCAATATAGTTAAAAAATTGCATGGTACTCCTAAGATCATTGTCAGTGATCGAGATCCTATTTTCACTAGTAATTTTTGGACTAAATTATTTGCATGTTTGGGCACCAAGTTGGCTCATAGTTCATCCTATCATCCTCAATCAGATGGATAAATTGAGGTAGTCAAAAAATGTCTAAAAGGATATCTCCATTGTTTTATTTTTTATAAATAGGATAAATGGGTTCATTGGCTACCACTTGCTGAATGGTCGTATAATACCTATATTCATAGTTCTTCCAAAATGTCTTTCTTTGTGGCCTTATATGGATACCACCCTCCATCCACCACTTCAACCTTGAAGATCCATCCTAAGGTTCGTGTAGTTGAGGAACATATTCACCATCAACAGGAGGTCTTTGCAAGTTTACATGAAAATTTACCCATGGCCCAGAATTGCATGAAGTAGGCAAATAAACACAGTGAGAGGCATTTTGACATTGGTGATTGGGTATTTATTCGCTTGCATCCATATAAGTAGATGTCCTTTAAGTAATATAAAAAAGATATAAAGTTGTCCCCTAAGTATTATGGGCCTTATCAGATCTTGTAAAAAATTGGTAGTGTGGCCTACAAGTTAGAGTTTCCTTCATCCACTTGTATACATATAATATTTCATGTATCATTCCTGAAGAAAGTCATTAGACATAGAGTTTTTACTCAAACTGAGTTACCAGAATTATATGAGGAAGGGAGAGTTATTTTTGAGGTGATCCTTCAAATGCGCACTAAGCATTTATGGTTCAAAGTGATTAAGGAGCACCTAATCAAATGGAAGAATCTACCATGTGAAGATTCCATATGAGAGGATGAATCTTTTGTGCAACAACATCTAGAGTTGATTTAATGTTGAGGATAATGTTGTTTTGAAGGGGAGGGGCATGTTACGCCCTTAACCTTTGGCATATCTAGGGATATGTGTGGCTGACTTGTGGATTACATACTTATTTTATATTCTTGTTACATTTTTTTATGTTCTTAGTTAGGTTGGCCTATCGAATAACCATGGATAAGTAGACTATATATAGGAGGTAGTAGTTAGTCGTTGATCATCATATTAAGTATTTTGCTCTTATTACAATATTGTGGAGGTTGCCCCCTCGAAGTGGCTCTGCTATATTATCTAGTATTTTGCTTTGTTGTCAATTATTGTTGTGTGATCTCTTATATTTGGTTATTTTGTGTGATATATAATTATTCTATGCGAACATATAAGTAATTTCCTTACACATGTAGTTCTCCCTTACATGCTAGCTTGCATGTTAATCATAAAATTTATAAAGTATAATAGTGACCTAGCTTATAACTTAGAAAATATGACCTTATGACTACTCCTTTAGTACTTCCAATTTGTAGTTGGGTTTTTCTTTTGAATGATATCAAAATAGGGTAGAATAGGAAAGCTTTTGGTAACTTGAGTGCTTCTTAAGTGCTCTTTTGATCTGATTGTTAGGTTTTGTAGGTGAGGAATGAACAAGGGTTGATATTATATTTATACCTTTCCTATTTGGATATAATTTGCATTAAAACACTTGGTCTGACCATTTTAATACATTTCATTTGCAAATTTGATGATTTTAGGGCACTAGATACTTGCATCAGGCAAGGACAATAACGTTGACACTACTATATGACCCAGACATTAGTGTCTAGGGAGAAGGAGAGTAGGATCAAGCTTAAAACTTATAGAGGTGTAAGATAATTACATTTTAAGCATTTTGGGAAAGATGGGATATATGTGTCATCAATATAAGGTTGGTTGGACTAAGAGATAGGCCAAGGGGCACAAGACAAAGCATATGTGTGACTTGTCAAAGTAAGGCATGTGTATAAATAAGAGAAATGACCAAGGTCATGATTTTTCCAAGTGTACAAGACTGACGTTCTACATAATCTCAAAATATCATTTACATCCCCCCCCCTTTAATCTAGTAATGAAATTACTAGTTTAAAGGAAAATGAATAAGTAATTGGGTGTGTATACACACCTTATCTTTATTTGGGTTGAATTTGAATGCTTTGCTATAGCCAAGTTTGAGTGATTTATTAGTGACTAACTTGCAACCAAGAATATGTTACAGTGTATAATCAGTGCATATAATCTAGGTTAAAAGTACTTGAAATATATTGAAATTGAAAGATCAAGGTTTAGGAGTACATGTATGTATCGATGTAACTGTCTTGCCTATTACCAAGTTATTTTTACAAAAGATATATCATTGTAAGGCTCTAAAACTAAGATTAGGATAAATATAGATAGTTCTTTTAAAGTTCATATATCAAAGAGATAGATATAGAGAGAGAGGTTGGAAGGCACATGCCCCCAACTTTGGAGAAAAAGTGAGTTGTCACCTAGTAGTTGAGATTAGTTTAACTATGGAACCCAATGATACTTGTAACCTGGTGAGTTTGGATGATCAAATCTAAACTAAAAACTTGGAAATGTTGAGTGATTTATCCACCCCAACCATAGCAAAAGGTGAACTAACTACTACAATAGATTGGCTTGCTAAAGTCTGTAAAAGTCTATTGGGTATCAATACATGCAATAGTTTTATAATCTAAATTTGATTTAGATTTTACAATATTAGGCACATTTTTCATAGCATATGCACCTAGGATTTGTCTCATGTTGAATCTATGTGTAATAATGGTACCATGTATAAAATTCTACCACAAATGTGTATTGGAATAATATAACTGTGTGCTTTGGCCAATTCAAAAAACTATGTAAGTTTGAAGGACATGCTTCCAAAGCATGACCACACTATACATGGAGAAATATGAAATTGATATAATTACCAATGTGGAGGACATGTTTCCAACACATGCCCCCACTATAAACTAGAGATGCTAAAAACTAAGTAGGTGTGGAGAACATGCTTTCAAAGCATGCCCCCACTAAATCTAAGAATTATAAGTAACATATTGAATGAATTTGGAGAACATTCCCCCACTATAATATAAAATTTATGAATGTGCAGAAGCCATGTCATCATGACATGCCCCCACTGAATCTTTAAATCGATGTAAGTGTCATACATTGTTGAGTGTGGAGAACATGCTTCCAAAGCATGCCTCCACTACAATCTAGAAACTATGAAAATTGTGTAATTCATGTGACCATGACATACCCCCACTAATATTCCCCCATTTAAGTCAAGGTAAATATAGCACCTGGTAGTTAACTCACCTTAAAAGGGTAAGACAATTGTAAATCTATGAATGTAACCATGTAGCATATAAAAGGAAATATGTTTAGGTAGATGTAACATTGAAGAACATAGAACCAATGTGATCACATGTAAGCCTAAGATGCATGATAAAGATCATGGAAACATCTAGATAGTAGCAATACAAACTCAATATATAAATAATCACACACATAATAACACTCAAAAGCAAGTCAAAAGGCAATGATCCAAGTAGACCGCAAACAAGGGGCATGTTCAAATGTCATGAAATCAAATGGACATGACTTAGTCAAATGTCCATAAATACAAAGATTAAGATATTCAAATGTCCATGAAGATAATCATAGGTGCAGGGGCCACATACAATGGATCATATTTAAATGTTCAAAAAATCAAGATAATAACAAGGCAAAACACTAAAAGAAGTGTGTAAAATAAAAGCAAAAGCAACCAACATAAACATGTCATAGTGGCCCATGGATTGAATATGTTAGTAAAAAATGTCAAGTACATAACATATAAATTACCCTATGTAATGTATAATCATGGATAATAAGCATGTGTAAGTACATATGTAAGCTCAAACATGATAATGTAGAGTGATCATCGAATCATATAACTTGTGTGTATAAATATCGTAGAATATGAATGCCCCCAACAACTTAATGATGCGAGTAGAGGTAAATCCAAACACCCATAGCTATATCATATATCTATGTATGTTGATGTATTTATATGTAGTAGTAAATGATATGCTAGTCCTTAACATGAAACTAACACATAGATGCCAAGGATCCAATAAAACATGTAAGTGTCAAAAGTGTTTTTGGATATTTGAATGTTTTTATTTTTTTTAGTATTTTGTGAAAGAGAGAAGATCATCCTATGATCTCATCCAAAGGATGATCATAGGTATCTCCCCACTCAAAACCTAGTGCAAGAAACTAGTGGTATTGTAAAGGAACATGTATAGACGTAATATCTGTCATTATAGTATCTATGATGCTTGGCATATGTATAATAGGAATCTAGGGTTATGAAGTACCAATATAAGGAATAAGGGTCCTTGGAACCCATCTTTATGTATTATATGGTTTCTTTAGAATAACAATAATAATAACATGTTTGTGTGCTATGTATATCTAAATATGGTGCGTAGAAGATGAGGATTATCTGAAACCCATTGTCTATATCTAATGTAAAGGTTTCTCAAGTATTGGAAACTTATTAAAGGTTATTGCTTGTTGCTTACCCTTTTGTAGTGGATTAGCCTTAAAAATCTTGATAATTAACTGTCTTGGTATGAGTTTATCTTGTTTGAGAGGATGCTCATATAGAATAATAGAAATTATAATTACCTAATTGGCATGATGTACTTAACACACCCATGCACTGTAAAAGGTACTGCTCGAAGAGTATGTATCCAAGGTCATCCCAATAACATGTCAAATACACATATATAAGCTATAACTAAGAAAATAAAAATCACATGTGTAGGATCAACCTGTAAAGGTAGATTAATCTTGCCAAGAACCTTCTAGGAGGTCCCATCAAATCCTCTGACTGATCTAGTAGAGGGGTGTAAGTCGTGATGAGTATAACCCAAATGTGTAAGTAATGTCATGGTGAAAACATTCTCACTTGCACCATTATCAATCATAACACTACATATGGGGTGTTTATTAAGGTATGCTCGAATTAGTAGAGAATGAAGATCATATTTATCATCCTTAATTTCATGATCATCAAAGGAAATAGTGGGTTATGAACCATATGAGGTATATGTCTCATGTAATTACCAATGACCACATCTAGTGGGTATACATAATATGATGGAAGAGGATGTACATTATATTCGATTTAAACTTCTGGTTCTTTTTTGGAATGGTCTTGTAAATTATTGTTAAATATTTTTTGTTTATGGTGATCACCAAGTTGTGAGTCAAATTCTTTTAGAGGATCATCAAATATAATCTATTAGTCATTGATGAAGTCCTATATCTTATGTTTTAGGGTAAAACATCTATTCGTAGAATCCCCAGAGCCTTGGTGATAGTCACAATAAGTATTTGCATCATATCCTTTAGGTAGAGGTCTATTTACATCAACCTCTATAGGAGGGAGAGATATAAGATGACACTCTAGCAACTGTGAGAGTAACGAAGTTGGAGGCTCACGTAAACATTTTAACCTTATCCTTGGTGCATTAGATAGGACAAGTTGATTAGGTCGTTGTGCAACTATGTTAACCATAGTGGTTATTTCTTTTTTAGGCTCAGGAGGTTTTACCTTATAGATTAGTTTAATTGTAAATTTTGTACTTGATGTAAATACAACTAGTGTTTTTGCTACATACTTGAGATTGTTCAATGACATAAGCTTCATTTTACAGTCCCATACAACATGGCATAAGTCATTGAAAGATTGAAACTTTTTAAAAATAATAAACTCATGTAAAGGAGCAAGCAAACTTTGCTTGAATATGTCTTGCAACTCTTTATCTACCATAGGATTGGTCATTTTAGATAACATTTTCTTGTATCTCAAGACATATTCATTGACTAGTTCATTGGTTCCTTGTTTGATCTTTGTAATTTGAGAATAAGAAACCTTTTCGATAATGTTAATATAAAAGTGTGTAAAAAATGGATCTACAAGAGGTTTGAATGCTTTCACGGATTGGAGAGGTAAGTCATAAAACCACCTCAAAGCATAGTCCTTGAGGCTCTTTGGAAATAGTTTGGTCAAAAGTTTATCATTTGAAGCATAATCAGGACATGTTCCATAAAAGGTTTGAAGATGTTGTTCAGGATCACCCTTGCCATCAAAAAATGTGAAATTATGTGCAACAAATCTAATTGGAAAAGGGTGCAAAGAGATCTCAAGTGCAAGAGGGTTATGCAACACATTTTATGAATCTATAACATATGAAGACTTTCAAGCCTTTTGTTCAATGTTTGTAACCTTGTCTTATAAGGTCTTTACTTGAAGGAGCGATTAAACTGGAGGCCTTGTGGGATTTTGATTAGTAATTTGAGTAGTCACCACAGGCACTGTAAACATGTTTTGAGTATTAATAGGCATTGAAATCATTATTTGTGTTGAAATGAAAACTAATTTTTGAATAGGTGTATCAATATTAGTTTCTGGAAACAAAGGTTGGAACACACAATCTGTGCCCCCATTAGATGTATTAAGTTGTAGTGTGTTCAAGGGGATGGATGTATCCACTAAAGTTTTTACATTTTTAGATTCAAGTATAGTTTTTAATATTTTATCAAGATCTTAAGGTTTTTGTTGAATGCATTCACAAAACATTGTAATTGCCTACACTTGGTCATTGTCTACTTGGTCATTTTCATTTGTTTCTAGATCTTCATTATCAAAATTTTCTTCTATGATAACCCTATCAAGATTTTTTTCATTCTCAACATGGGTATTGTTATGCATCAATTTTCACCCTTTGGAAGGTATTTCAAGCCTTCCAAATTTGATGTAACATGGAAACACCTCAAGTTTTTGGGTACCTTATTAGAGAGGTGAATCTCTAGGTTAAAGGGCTAGTTCCCCTTGATGAATCAATTAGGATTAAACACTACTCTAACACTTGCTATGAAAAGGGAGATAAACCTAATTTAATGGAGGTGATGTACCAAATATGAATTTATCACTACCAACCAGCTACAATTGCACTTCAAACAAGAGCCTATCCTGCACATGACACTAATCCAAATATGTCTCTCTACATTAGTATTTCTTATGGAGGTTTGTGAAGCAAGTTTAAGCTAGGAGCACTAGTCAAGATGTCATGACATGACACTAGTGAAGAGACAACTCACTAGACTCATACGCACTTCATTTTAACACTTCAAGAAACTTGTAAAAAGACTTTGCAACCTTATATGATTGCTAACAAGGATAACATGCCAAGGAAGTGAATCTATCACTTAGCAAGATCAACTAGTCAAACATGCACATTGAAATAGTCTATATAGAAGGTAAACTAGGTTTTTATTCATTGACCAAATGCTAAAAATGGGTAGGGATTCACCATACCTAGGTGGAAGATACAAACTTAGCCAATTAAGGATGAATATATAGAGAAAATGAGAGAGAAGAAGAAAAGGGCGTAGGAGAGAGAGAGAGATGACAAGTGTCTCATGAGTTAAAAATAAGAGAGGAGTTATGAAATTGCCTCAATAGGTCCTAAATTCCATGTGTAACTCCTATAAATATGCTCCCTTACTCTAAGTGGTGTAGGAGTTAGAATGCTTGCTTGACACCTTGACTACTTCTCCAAAATTGCCCTTTGTTTTGCCTTGTTGAATGACAAGTGGCCTTATTAATGGTTTGACTAGGTTCTCTTTCAATTTTTATCTGCTCTTAACACCTCTCAACTTACCCCTTCAAGTTCTCTTTGACACATCACTTCATTTTCTTGTTAGGTGTCTAGAGGACTCATCATCTCCTTAAGCCAATTTTGCATACAAGTGTCAAAACTTGAATTCATATTCTTCAAAATGTCCTATCTACATGAATGGCCTATTCACATCATATCAAATCTACACCAATCCATTTGAAAGTCTCAAACCATCCCCAAGAACTCATTCTACACCAAAAACTCCAAATTGGCTTCATTCCTTGTAGCCCTAAAATTATTCAAACCTCCTTGTGTAGAGAGTTGTACAGATGATACTAAGAATATGAAGGCATATTATAGGACCTAGTATGGCCTTACAATGTCATGTTCAACTTCATGTCTTTAGATTGAGTGGAAGTGTACTTTTCTATTGCTTCTCTCTCCTAACTAGGTCTCAATTAGGCCTCCCTACCTAGAGACAATAAATTGACTCTAAAAGCTTCTTACACATGCTAAACACCAAATAATTATTTTATTCAATTATATGACCTCATTCCCCTTCTCCATGTCAAATTTGAAGTTTTGACACCTTGTACGAACCTCCTAAGTAGTTAAAAATGGTCTTTTTAGCCTATTCCATATAGTTTCATACCTATAAGTACAAACCATTGGCATGGGGTGATTCTCAATGGAGTCTTAGACATGCTTCAGGTAATTTTATAGTTTATCCAATCCATTTGGAGGCATATAAATCCATTTTTCTCTCATTGGGTCATTTTAGCTCTCCCAAGTAGCCTAAAAGTGCTTCAAGGTCTTAACGATTGTTCATACAGCTTAGGGCATTAATCCACCAACCAATTCCATAAATTTCAAGTACACCAAGGTAGCTAACTTCCCCTAGGATCCCAATTTCCCATGCAACACCTTCGTACTATACTAAGCAAAAGAAGATAGTTTCTTGGGTTGTTAGTAGGCATTTTGTAAGGGCTAAGAGAGAAATAAGGTCAGTGTGTAGCATCTTGAATATTTTTATGACTATGAACAATTCAAGGAGGTCAATGACAACCTCATTGAATTTTATCCATAGTTATCCAACCCTTCTATCTCCATTCGGTCTCCTACAATCTCATTTGCTTAGGCCTAGGGTTTTTAAGCCAACTTGCATAGAATACCCCAACTGATTGTATTCTCTCTTCTCTTCCAATGATAAGAGTCTAGGTCTTCAATAAATGTTTGACCATAATTCTCACCATATCCTAAGGGTCTCTATGGTCTCATCCCAACTCCAACTAATTAGCCATCTTTTTAGGTCTACCCTGTAGGTCTACCTATGCAATTAGGTCTATTTGAGACTAAACAGGGTTTATCATGATTCTATTTTCATTTAAAATGAACTTGAAGGCCCTATGGATTCATCCATCATCATTAAACCATTATAAAATGGTTTTCCTTTCTATAAAACTTCACACACACCTCAAAACCCTTCAAGCAAGCATCTTCCTCTCATGGACTTAGGCAGGACTATGTTGTTGCATAATTTGAGAGAGCCCTCCTTGCTTAAAAATATTTGAAATCAATGAAATGAGAACCTTGAGTTCTTTTCTAAACTTCAAACACTCATACACCACTTTTTTCAAGTTTTGGAAGACCTTTAGTCACTTAAACAAACTTATAAGTAACCATCTACCTATGTGTATTTACATGGGATTGATCTACCATCTTAATGTTTTAAGAGCCTTACAACACTGAAACTCCTCAAACTCTTGTCATGCTATTGACTAGCTAATTACTTTCTTGAAAGCCTTAAAACTATGTACTTCCATCAATCATCATTGTTTCAAGATAGTCTTCTCAATGGATGGTTATAGGTGTTATTAGGATAGTTTGACTGTGTTTCTTTGTTTTAGGGCCTCATTTAACATCAATGATCATCTTGAGACTTGTATCATTATTATTAATGGATTAGGAGCTTCCCAATTTCTTGAAACTCTAAACTTCACCAACACACCTTCTTCATTCCGTACATAGTCCTGCAAGTAGTCATGTTAGGCTTGTAAACTCAATCCTTTAGCTATCCTTTGATTTACAAGTGACTAAGTGCTCTTCAATACTTTGTGTCTTATCACCATCTACCTTGAAGTTAGGTTTTTTAGTCTTAGCTTTGCTTTTATTGATCTGATGTTGATCTTGCTCCAAAATGATGACCTATAGGCTTAGGGCCTATAGGTCTCTACTTGTTTGTTTAGGACTACAAAAGCCACTTCTTGAGTTCTTAAGCCTTTTGACACTATCAAATTCATCACACTTATTTTTCACTCCTTTAATGTATTATAGAGATTATGACTGAGCATTTCATCTTTTTCAACTTCCATGTCTGACTAGTTTGTACAGATTGTATATAGCCATCTTATATATAGGGTTTGTGTATTGAGAATTAAAACATCTAATCCATTTATATCACTTGATGATGGTAGTGGGGTGGTCAAGCCCATGTTAATGTATAAATATGTGTATCATGTCTCTCCATGAGCAATGAAGTATCTTTAGCTTGAAACCTGAGATCCATAAATGGTCACTTACAAGTCTGCTTGACAGTGAGTGACTGTAGCACCTTATAGCCTTATTTGAGAGTATGGTTTGATTGAAAATTTCAAAAATTTGAACTTAAAAACTCCTCAAACAAATTAAACATTAGTTTCTCATCACCATTCAGATCAAACATGGTACTCATACTAGTGGAAGATCATTGATGAACTGTACCATGCATTTAAAGAGCAGGATGTATGACATTTCTTGAAGACTAACAATAAGGATAAATATTTAGAGAGATAAAATATGAATTTTGGAAGAATGAGGGGATCTTATATGTGAAAATAAATGTTAGAAACCCCTAAAAGTGGCAAATATCTGAGACAAAACAAAACTTGTAGCAGGATTGACTAAAACACCTTGTACATCAAGACCCTTTTCCTCCCAATGAAGACACTTCATGGAGATGAGTTATCTGATTAAAACACCATGAAAATGATCTCTTTGACCTCTACAAACATCACTAAAAACCATTCTTCTCCATCAAATTTTAAGGTGGAGAAATAGATGCAAGAATAGACCCTATTTAGATGGCTAAGGCATAGTAACATGCTATCACTCTTAGCAATTGTTCATAAATAAGGGGAAATTAATATGTAAATAATGACACTTATTCCAAGATTTTTAGGACTCTTAATAATGGCCAAAGTTTCAGGTCCTAACTCTCTCTCTCTCTCTCTTGGTCGTACCATCCACTTCATTTTTACCTTTATGAGCTTGTGAAGGCAACAATGGAGGAGAGAAAGTGTCTAAAGTGTCAGTTCAACCTGAAACTTGGTATAAAGCTTAGATATTATCTAAGGGATCCCAAGGGACACTAAGAAACTATTCTCAATTGACAAGTGGTCTTGTAAGGTTGTACAAGTGCCTAAAAGTGCTTGTAAAGTGTCATTTTACTTAGTTTAGGCATTGAACCTATAGGTTTGTCAATCTCTGACCATTCCTAACTATTCTCTGACATTAGGTACATTGAGTAACCTTCTTGAAACATTTTCATTTGAATATATCATGTACAACTCCTTCACATGGGCTAAAAGGTGGCCAAATTATCATTTTAGCACAATATAACATAGTAAAGGGTTAATACATGATAATATGACTTTAATGACATCTAAATAACCTTTTATAATGGCTTTAAACCATACCAAACCTTTTTACCATGTTTGACAACATTAAGACCTTGTAATTGACCCCTAGGACTAGACAAGTGTTTATAAGACCAAAACTTAAACAATGCTAGACAAGGACAAATATGACTATATGAAACTCTTTAGGACCATTTATGACCATGATAAGACCATACACAAGTTTTTGACAACCCTAAGAAGTTTCAACCTATAAGGGGCGACTAATTTTGACTTGAGGTCAAAATTTGGTCATCATGTATCATCATGATCTATGATATGAGATAGCTCATTTGTTTGAGACATCTTAGATGGGTTGAGGGGAAAATCAATATGTTTAATAGACACACCCCCCAATCTAGGGCTATGCCTAGGTTTCATGCAAAATATTACCAATAGGAAATTAAAAAGTATAGCAATTTGAAACCCTAGTTGCTTTAAAACCCTAGGAATAAAAAAAATGCATTCACGAAGGATCGGGTTCACCAAATGCTTCACCCTAATTTAGATGTGGATCCTATTTTAATGGTTAGGGTTAATGACATAGAAATGATAGTGCACAAGGGTGAATATCAAATCTATAGTAGGCTAATTAATGTGCTAAACTTAGATGTACCATATGCTAAATTTATTATTCTATGATAGGCTATTAATAAAAAGTATAAATATGCTAAATATATAAATAAAAGAAATTACTTATTTATTTCTGATGCTAATACAATGTTGGATCTGATACAGGTGGGAAGCAGATAGGAAGACAATTTAGGATCAATTGTTAGATTATGGATATGGTGCCTCTATCTCTCTAAACACTTGCGTCAACCTGGGATAGTTGTGTTGACACTAGTGCTCTATATAAAATACTTGTTGAAACATAATGTGACCACCTAGATACTTTTAGGTTTGGCTTCACCTTCACTTTGGTGCCTTTATATCTAGGTCATGGATTGTTGCTCCTAGTGAAATGGCAAAACCCTAGATTTCCATCTTCAATGTGACCTTGGGAAAATGGGTTAGCAAGCCAACCCATAATGACCCCATTATCAAAGGGTGCTACCTACAAAGCCAATACACAAGAAGAAGGCCTTAAACTCATGTAGTTCTCCCCTACATGGTAACTTGTGTGTGAATCATGTAATGTGTAAAGCAAGTACAACAATGGCCTAGCTTTTAACTTGGCAAATATGACCTTATGATAAACCTATAGCTGGGTTGTTCCTTTGATTGATATCAAAATAAAGTAGAATACGTAATATTATGGTAACTTGAGTGCTTCTTGATTGTTCTTTTGATATGATTACTAGGTTTCATAGGTGAGGAATGAATGAGGGTTGATATTATATTTATACCAATCCTATTGGGATATAACTTGCATTAAATCACTTAAGTTGATCATTTTAATACATTTAATTTGCAAATTGGATGACTTTAGGGCACTGGACACTTATGTCAGGGCAAAACAGTAACATCAATGCTACTTTTGATCTAGACGTTGGTGTCTAGGGAGAAGGAGAGCAGGCTCAAGCTTAGAAGTTGTCAAGGTGTAAGATAAGTACATTTTAAGCATTCTGGGCAAGATGGGATGTTTGTGCCATCAATATAAGGCTGGTCAAATTAAGAGATAGTCCAAGGGGCACAAGATAAAGTAGATGTGAGGCTTGTAAAAGCAATGCATGTGTAGAACTAAGAGGAACAACTAGGGTCATGAGTTTTCCAAGTGTATAAGATTGAGGTGCTACATAATCACATAATATCATCTACACTTTGAATAAGTCATTTGTAGGTAATTTGAACATAGTTGAAACTTAAATTTATGCATATATGTGTATTTCAAGTAGGCATAGGTGATTGTGCCCTAATTTTATTGATTTTCAGTAGATGACATAATCAACCAATAGAGGATAGTAATGGTAGTCAATCATGTCCCATTCTAGTTGATCTTGACTCTGATAAGTGACAATTATAGTTTATGTTGCACATGCATAGTCATATCTAATTGATTAGTTTTAATAATCTTTCAATCACACACAAATAGCTTATAGGGAGAAAATGATTAAGTCTTCATTTGTTGTTCATAGTTAGTTTCTTTCATTCATTTGTACCTTGTCCATTTTAGTACTTTACTTTCATTTTGTTAGTTGCAAATTAGTTTATGACATCTATTACATTTCATTTCATTTTATCTTAATTAAATTAAATACACAATTAATTCCAAATTCTAATCAAACATGTATAGGTAGACTGAACTAAGAGTCTAGAGATGTGTGTGCAATATATTTAACATGTTTGAAACAAATAGTGAGATTCTTGTAGGTGTGTAATAGTAAAAAAAAAAGGTTGACTCATAAGATAACATGCAATTATGAGAGAATGGTAGATTATGACCTTGTTTGAGTACTCAAGTCATGCATGGTAAATGTGCGTCAAGTTTTTCATTGTCAAGTATTGAGGACCAAATTTTATTATCTACAATGAATAATCAATTTTCTTAATATAAGTGGGATTAGTCATATCCTCAAGGGAAAGATCAAGATTTATAGATACCCATTAGTCTAATAAAGATAATATGTTATCATCATCAATATAATCATCATCATTATAAGAACTATTAGTGTAATTATCATCATTTTAATCACCATTACAATCAATTGTGTTAGATTTTATAACCTCTTGTACAGTAGCACACTCCTTTATCTAAATGCTAACTTGAAAATTTTGATCTTTTGTAGTTGGTTTAGCTTGTATAGGCATTAGAGGTTGACATAAGATTACTTTGGCATGTGGATGAGTAGGCACTTGAACTTTAGGTGTACTTATGTTAGGTCTTATGATCACTTACTTATTTGGCATATATTTAGGTAACACCTCATGTTGAAATTATACTAGAGGATTGTAACTAATGCCTTGGATAATAATCACTTTATTGTCATGAACATATTTTGAGCTTTGGGTAGTGTTTAAGGAATTAATTTCATTTTGTTAAGCTACGTTCATCCAAGAAATTTTTCATATGTCCCATTATTTGGTAGTACATGAAATAAAATTATGATGAACTTACAATCCATTATGATAGATAAGGTGATGCCTCTAAGTGATTTCCTAGTGATCCCATCACATCCCTTAATAATTATGGTTGTATTGGATAAATATTTGAGTATATACAAGACTAGTAACAAATTTATTTATGAACACACTAATACTTGAAATGTTATTAATTGTATTGGATAAATCTTTGAGTATATCCAAGACTAGTAACACATTTATTTATGAACACACTGATACTTGAAACGTTATTAATCAAAACTCCATTTTTAATTCTTAAATGTATATCAATGAAAGCTCAAATGAAGAGTTGTCTATTTTCAGAGTTATCATTTATAATTTCATGTTCATAGAATACAGTTGGAGGAGACTCTTTATGCACTGTATTGATCATAACTAAAAATTCATCAAGTAGATGGGCTCTAAAGTCTTATGATCATTTTTTTCTGAGCTATCATATGAACATTGGCTTGGAATTGAGTTTGAGTTTCATGATTTTGAAAAGGATTGTAAATATTTTCAATTGTTGGTTAGGTTGTGCCATTAAATCATTTAAAGTACCATTGTAACCCTCAACTTTAAATTTGATTATTTTCAATGAGGACTTGGATCTTGTGTTTTAAAGTGATGCATATGTTTTAGGAATGATAAGAAAATCCATGATTATCACAAATGTATTAACATCATACTTATTAGGAAAGGGTTGTCATGGATCCATCTCCTTAATCGAAGGCAAAGTAATCATATTGAAATCAATCACTCATTTAAGCAGATTTTGAGGACTTTCACTCAATTGTGTAAATTGCATTCACTCTCTTTGTTGTGATGAGACTAGATTGTTGGATAGTTGATCCACCACATTCACTAAAATCTTCGCTTCATTATTAGCTTGGAAAGGATTGTCACTAATATTAGCCTTAAAAGTTAATTTCCCTTGATATTTGGTTCCACTAGAGGCAAGGGCATTGGTCTCATATTTAATCATGTTGGCCTCTAGAAGCTCAATCTCTTAGTTTCTTTTCGCATGGAAAATATCATCAAAATATTGGTAAGTGTCAAAGACCACTTTGTCTTTGATGGGTAAAATAAAAATTTGAGAAAATATACTTTATAATTCACTATCAGGTAATTGGCGAGTCATCTTTGAAACCATTATCTTGAATCTAATCATGTACTCACTAACATTCTCATTAGGTCCTTGTTTGAATAAAGAAATTTGGAAAATTTGAACTTCATACTAACGTTGATATCAAAAATGGGCTAAGAACTCATAGGCTAAAGTAGTGAGAGAATGTACGGATCTAGATGGCAAAGCATAAAACCAATCAAGGGCATAATTCTTAAATATCTAAGGAAACAACTTAGTCAATAATTTACCATTATGTGAAAAATTTAGACAAGTAACATAAAAATATTTTATGTGATGAGAAGGATCCCCTTTGCCATTGAATAATTCAATTTTTGGAGTGTCAAATACTATAATCAAGGGTGAGTTTGGACATCATAATCTAAGGTGTTGAGTAATGTATCTTATGAAGTGACCCAATTAATTTGATTGTTACACCCTCAAGTGAGCAATTTAACTTGTTGTTGCATATGACACATGGTTTGCATAAGGGCAATGACTTTGAGGCTTGGAAGATAAGTGGAGGTGGGAATGAAAGCAATGGGTAATTGAGAAACACTACAAAGAAGAGATTAAAATTAAGAAGCATGGTAAGATGATGGAGGAAATTTAGAAGCAACAAGTGAAACATTGAAACCATTTTGAGAAGTTAAAGGAACATCAACAAGAGTAGAAGAAATAAGAGGAGGAAAAATATTAGAAACAGGTTGAGAAATAACAGCATTATCATGCATGGAAGGGAACCCCATAGAAGGTTTATATACATTAGTATCATCCAATAATCCATTATTCACTCCATAAGGTATACCTTCAATGTGAGGTTCTTGACTAAGGGTTTTGCTTTGAACAACTTTCAACACATACAATATTGCATCAATTTGCTTAAGATGATCTAGGACTTGTTTTATAAACATAACAAGTATTTCAACTCTATCATTCTCATGATTAGAAGCATTGTTAGTGTAAATTCCATTAACAACATTATGATTTATGCTTGCATCTAAACATGTAGTAATAGAAAGAACATTAAGATTATTGAGAGACCCCATTTTATTTTTCAAATATGCACAAGTGTTAACCAAGGGAATTTCAAAGAAATCAACATTTTTGTATTTCAAAATATCACTTTGCCTATTATGAATCTTAGATCTATTCCCTTTAAGTGGCATGAGATTAAAATTTATATAGCATGCAAGGATACCATAGAGTTTGGATGAGAAAAAGAGCACACCAAACTATAGTTTGAAAAAAACATAAGGGTTGGGGCTAATTATTACAAAAAATAGATTAAGCCATAGAAAAATTAAATTTATCACAATAACATCAGGATCTAAGTCTATAAGGTAAGGGAACATGCAAATCAATGTGGGTTAACCAACATGTAAAATAGGATAGTGGTTTTATATTAGCAAGGCACTACACTTACCCATAAACAATTTTACAATTCAAATTTACCCAAATAAAATAATAAAATTAGACCTAATTAAAATACTAAATATTCTAGACTAATTTAAATTTGTAAAGATATGGGTATGAGAAGAATATTTAATTATTGAAAATTTATGGATTGTCCATGGTTGAAATTAGTTGGAAATGAGTTTAGGAACCCAAATGAAGATAACATAATTCTTTTTGGAGTAAACTAATAACTTGCTAAAATTGCCTAAGTGAAAACTCAAAAAACACATAAAAAGTGGGAAAAGGAGAAAATTAGTGAGGAAAGAGAAAACAAAAGAGATGGGAATCGAATAAGGCTAAAAACATAGAAAACACACACCGATAAGAACCTAATGTGAACTGATAATTGAAAAACACACGAGTATCCTAAAATAATGCAAACTGACATTTAAAAACAATCTTGGATCAAAATCAGGTGTCTTCACTAACAACCAATAAAGCTAAAACACATTCTTTAAATCATTTGGATCTTACCATTAAATGAAATCCCACATCTAGAATTTTCAATATATTCTTAACTCCTCCAATCAACATCTAAACAAATCACCATATTCATTTTGTACATTTTATTTTTTAGATTTAGTATTTAGAGCTTGAAACTAAGGATCATTTTATATTTGTAGATGATATTTATGGATTATATAGTTCCTCAGTCTTGTACACTTGGCAAACTCAGACCTTGGTTGTTCTTCTCAGTTTTGGACCTTTCCTACTTTTGAAAGTCTTGCATTTGCTCTATCTTGTGCCTTTTGGTCTATCTCTTAGTTTTACTAGTCTTATGTTGAGGACTCAAGCCTTCTATCTTGCTTAGAATGTTTAAAATATACTTATCTTTCATCTCTACAAGTTTTAAACTTGTACCTACTTTCTTTCTTCCTATACACTAGCGTCCAAGATAGATACAGTGCCTGACCTGACGTAAGTGCCTAATGCCCTAAAGTCATCTATTTTTCAAATAAAATGTATCCTAATGGTCAACTTAAGTGATTTAATGCAAGTTACTTATCTAAAGGGATTGATATAAATACAATATCAACCCTCATTCCTTCCTCACCTGGGAAACACCTAGCATTCAAACAAAAGAGCATTCAATTGAACAAAGTTTCCCTATTTATTCTTATTTCCATACCAATCATAGGGACTACACATCTATAGGTCTAAATTAATGAATGAATAACCAGAGAGCTATATTTGACAAGTTACAAGTTACATCATTATTGTACTTAATTTTCACATATTATATGATTCACACACAAGTCAACATGTAGGGGATAATTACATCAGTCTAAGACCCTTTTTAGAGTATTAGATATGTAGGCATCACTCACTAATAGAGGGGTCTTTAGGGTTAGCTCAACACCATGTGCCCACTAACCCATTTTCCCCTAAGGTCACTATGAAGATGAAGAATTAGGGCTTTATAAATTCATGAGGAACAACAATCCATGATCTAGATCTAAATGCACCAGAGTCAATGTGAAGTCAAACCTAAAAGCATCCAGATGGTCACATCCTTTTCTAGTAGGTATTTTATACATGACACTTGTGTTAAACCCAAACAGTAGTGTCGACACAACTGTCCCAAGCTGACGTTAATGTCTAGAGATTTAAAAGCATCAGATCTAGAATTTAACGATTATTCTAGAATCATCTCTTGACCTATTTTCTACTTGTTTTGGATCCAACACTATGTTAGCATTAGAACTAGCTAAATATATTACTTATTTATCATTTTCATAGAAAACTTAGTTATACTTTTAAAATTTAGCCTATTTTCAGCATAAGAAATTTAGTGTATGTTTATATTTGAGTTTAGCACCCAATTGGCCTATTGTAGATCTGATTATCACCTTTGTGCATTATCATTTCTATATTTTTAACCCTATCTACTGAAAAGTAGGATCCCCATCCATTTTAGGGTTAAAAATTTGGTGAACCCAACCTTTGAACATCAAACCCTAAGATAAATTAGGGTTTTTTATTTTTTATTACTCAAAACTCTAATTGACCTAGGGTTTCGTGGTTTACTATTTTCTAAATTATGATTGTTGATTTTAAAGTATTCAAAATTTTAACTTTTCCAAAATCATGTTTAATATGGATACATATCTTAATTATTTCATTTCCAATACTTTATAGTGGTCGTTACTTGTTATATCTCATGCCTGATCAAATCAGTCTGATCTATAAGGGTTTCAAAATTTAATCACTTCAAAACAACCAAATTAGATAATGATCATAATCAATATAAAATTAAAACTTCTCTTTACCATTCTTATGGTAATAATATTGAGCCTCTTCCTCCTAACCCTAAGGAGGGTGATAATTATCATCCCTCTAACCAAGTCCAAGTTATCACTCCTTCAAGGGGTGAGGTAGATAGTGTATGTATGCATATTTAAACTGAGGTACCTAGGGTTTGTGATTGTAAATCCTGAAAAGATTAAATCATCTTTACAAGCAAGTTAATAAAAGAGTTACAAAAGCAAAATCAATACTTCAATTCAAAGATCAAATTATTGGAAAATCAGATTCCATGTGCCCAAAATCCTACACGTGGTAGTGTTAATCATGTGTTTACATGCTCACCTACCAATGTTGTTCCAAAGAAGGTTTCATATCCAAATGAAAAACTAAAACAGAATACATAAAAAACAAGTGATTCTAAAAGTGACCAAAAGGCTACTAAGAGTCCAAGTGAAATACTAAGAGATATTTCGAAATAAAAAGATCAAACCACCTCCTCTACATCTTATAAGGAGATATAAATATTACTATGCACATCATAGAATGCATGGGCATCATACAAATAGTTGTTTATCATTAAAAAATAAAATAAAATGTCTCAAAGATAGTGGTGATCCTATAATCGATACATCACTCAAGAAAACCATTCACATTATGAGTACTTATCCTAAAGCACAAGTGCTAAAATAACAAATGTGGTTGCCAAAGAAAATTTTAGAGCAAACACAGTTATAGACTCCTAACATTGAGCAAGAAAAGGTTAAAAAAGAAAACTCAAATCAAGAAAAGGATCCAAATCTACCTCTCAATAATGATACTTAGTTTTCCAAACAATATGTTTTTGGAATGAAATATTTAAAAAAAATAGGTTATCATGGTCAAGAATTGGGAAAATATTCTAATAGAATCACTTATCCTATTTCCACATATGATCAAAATGACCATCAAGATGGCTACACTAATGTAAATAATTCAAATATAGATTTTGTCAATACAAAAGAGTAAGAACCTACAAATGAAAAAGAGGTACACAAGGAACAATTCCACAAAGAACAATAAATACATCAAATGGATGATTCAAAACAAAAACACTCACAAATGTAACAACTAGAGCAAGAAAATATTCCAAAGGCAAGGTTATAAGAAGAGCAAGAACAAAAGTTGCCAACTCACACTCAAGAAAAGCAAATAAGCATTCTCAAAAGAGGCTTTATAACAAAAGAGGTCAAAAATCAAGAGACAATAGACAAATCTAATGTTCTAAACATGATACAAAAGGAACAAGTATAAAAAGAGAGAAAAATACCTAAAAGGGTGACGTCAAACGTGTGCCTTTGTATGAAGAAATTGCCAATCATTCCTCAAACCATCAAATTATTAAACCTTGCATATATGGAAATCAAGGTCAAAATATCATACTTGACCCAACTTGAGAATTCAATATATGTACTTGGAAATTATTTACATCTTTGGGATATGGCATTGAACATGTAAAGCTACTACATATGATCTTTGTGCTGGATCTTTTAAATGTAACGTCACACTCGAATCTGAATCATGATCTATTATTCTGCATATTAGTCCATTTTTTACAAAATATAATGCAAAATTTGGCAAACCATGGTTACTAGCAGCAAAGAAAAACATATATGAGGCAAAGGCACCAAATACAAATTTACCAAGAGCACAAAATATAGTTTCCAATTCTGCTATGCACACATATGGCACGTCCAATTCAAGATAGGTTATACACTTACCACTCCTTGAGGATTCTCATCCATTACATGAGATCATATGGTAGTCTCTTCACACTTCCCCACAATACCCAAAAAATAAAAAACATTCAAAAATCCAAAAATATTTTTAGCACCAACATGTTTTATTGGATCCTTGGCATCTTTGTGTTAGTTTCATGTTGATGGATGGCATCTTCAATTATTTCTATATACACACATGTGTGTCACACTTCTATTTTAGTGTGATATATGCATACATAAATACATGATCTATTCTTATTTTGGATGTTGGGCCTTCCCTCTACTCATGTCAGGCAAACATCGGGGGCATCTACTTCTTTGATCTTGATACATACAAGTTATATGGTTCAATGATCACATTTCATTATCATGTTTGAGCTTACATATGTACTTACACATGCATTTATTCATTATTATATCCTACATAGGGTACTTGATATTCTATACATTTGACATTTTTTCCTAACACAATTGATCTATGGGCTATTATGACATGTTTATGATGGTTGTTTATGATTTACTTTATGCACTTCCTTGAGTGTCTCGCCTTGCTATTATATTCCTTGTTTGAGCATTTGAATATGTTCTTTTATTTGTGACCCTCGTGTGTATGTATATTTTCATTGATTTTTGCATGTCATTATTTATCGTATGGACATTTGAATATGTCATCTTTACTTTTGTGGACATTTGAATAAGTCATGTCTTTTCAATTATGTGGCATTTGAACATGTCCCTTGTTTGTGGTCTCCTCGGACCATTGTTTTTTACTTGATTTTGAGTGATTTTACATGTGTGCTTGATTTACTTGTTGAGCTTGTATTATTACTATCTAGACATTGTCACGATCCTTGTCATGTGTCTTAGGACTTCATGTGATCACATTGGTTCTATGTGCTTTAATGCTATATTTATCTAGACATGTTCCTTATATATGCTATAAAGTTATATTCACATATTATACAATTGTATCATCTTTTTGAGGTGAGGTAACTACCAGTTCTTATCTTTCCCTCGCCTCAAAAAGGGGGCATATTAGTGGGGGCATGTCATATAGGTATGTTCTCCACACTTGGCACAATTTTCAATTTCAGTGGGAGCATGCTTTGGAATCATGTTATCCACACTTATTTAGTATCCGATACTTATATAATTTTTTAGATTTCTCCATATATAATGGGGGCATACTTTAGAAGCATGTTCTCCATGCTTACATTGTTTTTTGAATTAGCCAAAACACACAGTTAAATGATTCAGATTCCTGATTATGATAGAATTATATATATAAGTACCATTGTTATACACAATTTCAACATGAGACATATCTAAGGTGCATATATTATGCAATTTGTGCATAATATTGTAAAATCTAAATCATTTTTAGATTACAATACTTTTTTATGGATTGTTGCTACATCATAAACTTTTACGTACTGATACCTTAGTTAGACTTTTACGGACTTTATTTAGCTAATCTAATTTAGTAGTTGGCTCACTTTTTGGTATGGTTGAGGTGATAAAATCAATCAATATTGCCAAATTTTTAGGTTGGACTTAATTGTATCATCCAACCTCACCAGGGTATAAGTATCGTTGGGTTGTATAGCTGAGTTAATCTCAACTTCTAGGTGGAAACTCATCTTTATTCCAAAGGTTGGGGGTATGAGATTTCCAATCTCTCTCTCTCTCTCTCTCTCTCTCTCTCTCTCTCTCTCTCTCTCTCTCTCTCTCTCTCTCTCTCTCTCTCTCTCTCTCTCTCTATTTCCTTTGATATATGCATTTTCAAGATCTATCTATATTTGTCATAATCTAAGTTTCAAAGACTTACAATGATACATAATTTTCAAATCAACTTGCCAATAGGCAAGGTGGTTATATCGACACGTGTACTCCTAAACCCTGCTCTTTCAATTTCAAGTATTTTTAGTTTTAGATTATATGCACTAATTATATATTGTAACATTCTCTTGGTTGTAGGTTAATCACCAACAAAGCACTCAAGTTGGGCACATGCAAATATAAGATGTGTTATACACACCTAGGTATACATTCATTTCCTTTAAACTAGTAATTTCATTACTAGATTAAAATGGGGGAAATGTAGATAATATTTATGGATTATATAATACATCATTTTTGTACACTTGGCAAACTTAGACCTTGGTTGTTCCTCTCAATTTTGGACCTTTCTTGCTTTTGAAAGTCTTGCATCTACTCTATCTTATGCCCTTTGGCCTATATCTTAGTCCGATTAATCTTATGTTGATTACCTAGGCCTTATATCTTTCCCAAAATGCTTAAAATATACTTATCTTCCATCTCTATACGTTCTAAACCTATACCTACTTTCTTGCTCCTAGACACTAACATTTGGCACAAATACTAGTGTTGATTTTTAGTGTCTTGACCCGATGCAAGTGTCCAATGCCCTAAAGTAATATAGTTTATGGTGTCACCCTAAAATTATCTAAATACACCTCACAAAACTCCTAGATTGACCTAGAAACTTGGCAAATTCTCAAGTTGCATGACTGGTTGTTCCACATACAATGCACAGGCACTTAAGCTTGGAATGCAACATGAAACTATAAAGAAAGACTCATATATATATATATATATATATATATATATATATATATATATATATATATACACACACACACACACATATATATACATATACATATATATATATATATATATATATATATCTACATATATACATACATATATATCTACATATATACATACATACACACACACACATATATATATATACATATACATATATATGTAGATATATATGTATATGTATATACACATATACATATATATGTATGTATATATATACATATATATGTATATATATACATACATATATATGTATATATGTATATACATATACATATATATCTACATATATATGTATATGTATATATACATATACATATATATATATATATATCTATATATATATATACATACATATATATGTAGATATATATATATATATATGTATATATATACATATATATGTATATGTATATATATACATATATATACATACATATATATGTATGTATATATATACATATACATATATATGTATATGTATACATATATATATATATATACAACTTACACTCAACCTATCTTCACTACCTATCTTCACTATTTACATATATATAAATACCTTTTGATGATCAAAAGAACCACAACAGACCATAAGGCCTCTCTTGCCTTGTACATGGGTTCATGGGCTTGTAGCCTTGTTTAGCCTAGTTTTGAAGCATAAATTATTTTATATTCATCATAAAACAAACCTTAAATAATATTTGGATACCCACTAAAGGATTACACAACATACTTCAAATAATCTTGGGGTTTCTTTGTACGGACTGGCCTTGGCATGCACTGTGTTAGGCTTAATTAGGCCTCCAAGATCCCTGTTTAGGAGGGTATATGGTGAATAAGGTGGATTTAAGACTTAATATTCATATGATATGTGGTAAATGACATATTAAGACTATTCAATACAAAATCTTGGCAAGTTATTACCATAAACCATGGTCAAAATCTACTGTCACAGTCCAACTAGGCCTACAAGGGCTATAACGAGGTCATGGATGAGAATATGGCCTTAACCATTGAGTTAGACTTTGAGACTTTAGACGACGAAGGCATATATGGATAAATCAAAGATTGCAAAGAATCATAAATTTCCACCATACAAATTAAAAGTACCAGGAAGCCCTAATTTAAGCACAATAGACATTCAAACAAAGTACAAGACATTCTACAAACTTTCAAGACCCCAAATAAAATTCATTTACCTTGTTTTTGTCTATTATAGAGATTTGAGTAGTCACAGTGGTTAAAATATCTCTCTAAACTTGAATGTCACACCCTCAGCTCACTGCCCTATCTAGTCTGCCTACACATTCTTTAGTAAAGCATGGATAAAGTACTCAAAATTGTTCTTCAACACTCTATCTTCTCATTACACATTTTAAACATAATAATACAACTCCATGGGTTAAAGGAATCACTCCATACAACTGAAAACCTTAACTTGGACATCAAAACTCTATTCTAGACTCATGTAACAAACTCCAAAAATGGAGTTAACAACCTTTTCAAAATAAACAAGATCACAATTGCTCTAAATCTCATCCAAACCACCTAAGACCATATAGAATATGATCTCACAAACTATTTAGATGCAAGTCTATATACTTTTGTGGCCTTGAGACAAGTTTAGGCCTTATTGCAAACTTAATAGGCATAATTGCAACTTTAAAAATTCGAATAACACAAATTGGAGGGAAATCAATCTAGACACACCTAGACTCTCTAAAACTTAACCAAAAACATAACAAGCATATTCAAAGCATGAAGATGTTCCTGCATCATTTTGCAAATGAAATGTATCCTAATGGTCGACCTAAGTGCTTTAATGTGAGTTACTTATCCAAAGGGATTGATATAAATACAAGATCAACCTTCGTTCATTCCTTGCCTAGGAAACATCTAGCATTCAAATAAAAGAGCATTCAAAGAACATTCAGTTTAACAAAGCTTCCCTTTTTATTACTATTTCCATACCGGTCATAGGGACTGCACATCTACAGGTTTGAAGTATTGAAAGAGCAGCCCAAGAACTATATTTTCTAAGTTACAAGCTAGGTCACTATTGTACTTGCTTTACACACATCGTATGATTCACACATGAGCCAACAAGTAGGGGAGAACTACATCAGTCTGAGGATCTCTTCAGAGTATTAGCTATGTAGGCAACACTCATTGGTAGAGGAGTCTTTGGGGTCAATTCAACACCATGTGCCCATTAACCCATTTTTTCCAAGCTCACTATGAAGATGAAGACTAGGGTTTTAACAATTTCCGATGGGCAACAATTTGTGAACCACATCTAAATGCACCAGAGTGAAGGTGAAGTTAAGTCACTTATGTTAAACCCAAACAATAGCGTTGATGCAACTATCCCAGGGTGACATTAGTGTCTAGAGCTCTAGAAGCATTAGATTTAGAATCTGACGACTGTTACAAAATATCTTCCAACCTGCTTTCTACCTTTTTCAGATCCAACACTATGTTAGCATCATAACCAAATAAGTATATTACTTCTTTGTCATTTCCATGCATAACTTATTGTACTTTCTATATTTAACCTATTCTCAACATAATAAATTTAATATAAGTTTATATACGAGTTTAGCACCCAATTGGCCTGTTATAGATCTGATTATCATCTTTGTGCATTATCATTTCTATATTCTTAACCCTATATACTCCAAAATAGGATCTCCATCCATTTTAGGATTAAACAATATTTAGATTCCTTAGTATGAGTTTAGGGGTTGATTCTTTTATCTCTACATAGACTCATATAACTCTCTACAGACTTCCATATTTTACTAGGATCAAAGATGTTTGGTTATTTTTTTCTTCAAGGGATTTTTGATCTTTGCCAACATTTGGCCAAAGACATGACTTCTACAATGATTTGCACTAAGATGATTGCTTCTTTTTTTCACCTTGTTTCTTTTTAAAGAACAATTAGGAAGTGGCAATGTAACGGGCTTGTAGATATGGTGAAATCAATGAAACATTAGAGGATATATTTTTTTTCCACATATTTTCTTGGTTATATGTTCATTTTATTTTTTGGGCTTATTGTAGTTGCTCTTACACTCTTTATTCTTTACTTTACATTGTATTATTTTAATCACATGAATTAATTTTAACTTTTGATGGACAATAATATAATTATTTCATATTATTCAACAATAAGAAAGTTCAAATAAATATTCAATCAATAAACTAAATTAACTTACGTCTACAATTTGTTGATTTAATAAACACTAATTGGTGCAAACAAGTCCAATACCTCTCTCACCAATCCATCTAAACTTACTAATCCATCAACTTATTAATATAATGAACACTACTGGGTATAAACAAGGCCAAAACCTCTCTAAAAGATCCATAAAAACTTAATAATCCATCAACTTAGTGATATGATAAACACTAGTTAATGCAAACAAGGGAGAGGCCTTCCTAACCAATCCACCTAGACTAAATAAATCTATCAACAAACCTCTCTAGCTATTGCTATTGCTATTGCTATTGGGGGAAACGAAAGGACATACCTACCGACAATGGTGGTTGTAAAATTGAATTTTAATAACATTCCCGATGTCCTTTGTTGGCAGAATTCCGGGTATCCTTTGGAGTTGCATATAAACTGTAAAGAGGCTTGTCCTCCAAAGGCTTGGAGTGACAAAATTTTATCCTTTGGGCATAAGGTTTGACTTGTATTTTTCCTTCGATTGGCGGAGGAGGAGCCACAGCAACAGCCCAGAAATCTCCGCTATTTCAGATCAGATCGGATGGCCAACAGCTCCACTGTTGTTGGTAAGTTCAATTCTTGAATATTTAAACTACTTACGAAGGGTTTTCGTTTTTTGATAAGATTATTTATAAATTGGTAAATCTTAATCCCATCAAGATTAATATCACGACAAATATCCAAGAGGTTTACCCAAAATAAAATTGGAGTTCGCATTAGTGTGTTCCGTTGAATTTTGATATGTACCCAGTTCCTCAAATCTTCGACCAGTTGCTGAATTCGCCACTTTAACATATGCCGATGTATTTTCCCTTAGTAAACTGAGACGATGATCTGATTTGGTTTGGGTCTTTATCAACGACCTGGTTCAGTGTGCTTTAGTTTTGATATGTGGGGTTTTTAAATTCACGTCCACGAGGTCCTAATTTTGAATTATCTACATTGAACATAGATTGCATTGTGTGTTAGCTACCATGGGCCTCGCTGGGAGTTCTGATGACAGGACTCGCTTAGTCTCGTGGTAATGAAGTAGCAACAGGTGTCCTTATTGTATAGTTACTATTGGTAGGGCAAATCTTCTTGTTGGTTATGTAGAGGTGAGGCTTTTGGGCTTTTTCTGTTTACAGGGCTGGGTCGATTCCTCCAAGAATTAGGTTCAATCCTGCGATGACAAGGATTGCCGGGCCTTTCATGATCAGTGTATACCTTATGCTGGAGAATTTCTCCACAGCCAAGTGTGGGTTAACATATGAGCCCCGAACCTCATTAATTCAAAATCATGTAGGAAACAAGATCAGTAAAAGGGAATAAAGGAAGTATGGTTCTTCATGTAGCCTTTTCTTCAAAAAAGATCAGTTAAAAGGAAAAAAAATAAAGAATGGTTTTTCAATTAGCCTACATTTTTATCTGGATATACCTTATATGAAGTACATCTTTCCCCATTTTCAGATATATTCGTATGGTATTGCCACATCATTTGCATATTATTCCCTATGCCATCCAATGCATTTTTTGAATTAGTAAATTCCCCTTTTTTTTGTTTACCTTTGGCTTAATTGCCGCGGCTGTGGGGTATCTTTTATGCCAAATTCACCGCTGAATACCTATGTCATACAAAATATTTTTTCTTGATTTGGGAAAATTTCCTTTTCTTGGGGTAACGTTCAGCTTAGTTTCCACGATCGAGGGGTATTACTTCCATCAAATGCGCCCTGCATTTCCACCTGGCCTTGTATGTTGGGTTATTTGGCACTCTGTGAGTAAATGCGGTATTCCATGCAATTTAAAAATGTATCAAGTCTCCTGGGATTTGAACCTGTGGTTCCATTATGGAAGTCATTATGCTATTACCACTCGAGCTCATCATTTGACCCTATGACATACAGTAATTCTGCATCATTTTTATATCATTTGACTGCAAAAAATGCTATAAGAATTATTTCGGAAAATGAGGTATATCATGCAAAAATACAGTTGTCATTTTCATATACCTATTATGCTTCTTATGCTATGATAATGGGATGCAACCCAGTTTTTCTTCTAATGCACTGTGATTTCTGTTCAATTTATATTTGGAACAAAATTTTATTTGTCTCCACCCAATGATGACAGCATGGCACATGCACATGAAAGGAATGCTTGTTTAAGAAGTATAGAAAAATGCATGCAAATGCCCTTTGACTTTTTAAAACATCTTTTTTGGCTGATATGCCTATGGGTGGAACATAGTCTTTCTATTGAATTCATGCAGAGGTTTCTACGAGAAGCTGAGCTACACCCAGTAATGCTAACCTGTTTGAGGAGATTGGGCAGTAGAGACTTACACAGCCTTAACATTTGAAATACAAATAGATTTAGATACTTTGGCTCCTTTATGGAGATCTCAACCAATAGGACTCTTAATTGACTGTTACTAGTTTTCTTTATTGTGCATCATGCATGCATTGACATACTACTACTAGCCTATTTGTATAATTTTCAACTTCACTGTTAATTACCAGTATTACAGGCGACCCGTAGGCCAAGCTTTTTAAATTATTGATTAACAATATCAATTAACAGATAAGACCTTGGACATTTCTTGGTGCTCCTTATATATGGTCATTTATGGACAATAAACTTATATTGTGACAATTGGGAACTGCATAATATTTTCCGGGTCTCTTGGTAGCAATCGAGTTTTGTTGGAAGAGTTTCACCTCTATCTTAAGAACTACTCTAAATATGAATGCTATTATATTAGTAGCATGATGGACTGCCTATTGAGATTCAAAATATTGCTCTCCTACAGATGTAAGAATGAAAAGAAAAAAACTACATTCTAGTCTTAACCTGCATTGCAGTCCCACCTTAGATGTAAAGGTTGTTTGGGAATTAAAATTATCATGTGTCTGGTATAAACTGTCATATATCAGTAGTAGGGTTGCGGCCATAATAAACCTTATATATGGGACCTTCTCTAGTGGGGAGTAAGGATGCTTTTTCACTTTACCTTATGTATTTTGTTTACATTTTTCACCCCTTTTGTTTTGGCCTCATGACCAAACTTGCTGCTCAGGAATAAACTGCAATATTCTAATCTATGTATGGCTTCTACACCATGGGTTCTATAATATACACACCTGTCACTCATAAGACCTATACCCCAATTACTGATGCATATAGGGGGTCTGATATTGTACACAATGTTAAGAAATAAGAAGTTCAGATACATATAAATTCCTTGTTATAGATGAAGTTCATGCACCAATATATATTATGGCCATTCATTTACCATTTTAGTGAAAGCTATAATGTATAATCAAAGGAGGTATGAGTGTGATATCAACATATAATGATAGAGCAAAAGAGAGGAGTGGTTATTGTTCTTTTTGGAAAGAGGATGATAATTAGTATTACCAAAGGGTGATACAGTGAATAGGCCAAACAGCAATCTAGTGTTATGATCGTCCTAAAAGTTGTATCTCCTGGGAGGGGTGGTAAGATGGCAACTTTACTGTCGACTGTGACATCCATTTACACACCTGCAAGTGGTAAGATTTGCACATACTACAGTCATTTGTGATGAGAAAACAATTATTTAGCCAACTTTGGCCCAGAATGTAATTCAAGACACATTAGCCCATCATAAGATGTTCTCATACACAATTCCTATAGAAATCTCAAATTAGGGTTCATGAACAGAACCCTTTAATTTTTAGCCCATAAATTTGATTTTTATGCAGGGGGTAGACTTCGTGAATACCAAAATAAAACATGTGTGTTTTGCATTGAGGGAAGCCTTTGCTTTTGCTCATTTGAGCATAATTCCACTGTGCTTGTTTAGGGTAGCTGCGCCTTTTAAGGTAAGGTAAGAGAGAGCTGAAGGCTAAAATGTGGTGACCTCTAAACATGTATTTTCGCCCTCATTTAGTGATCTATCAGGGGTTGGAGGGCCTTACATCAATAAAATTTCAGTTGCATTTCTATTCAGTTTCAGGAAAGATGAAATGTCTGTTTTCCTTCAGACATTTAAGCCCTAGGTGGTATATAACATTGGGTTGCCTTATTCACCAGACATAATTATACAAATCATGAGGTAGTCCTCTATTTCTTGAAATTGCAATATAAAACCCGCCAAATGTGCCTATACAAATAGGCTGATGTATTGACCCAAAGGAAACAAGCCATTTAGAACAATTCACCCTATTCATACACATAAGCCATTATACCTTAAGGGTCTAAGCTAACTATTCCTTGTTCTCTTCATTAGTGATGAAAACATGGTTTTAATTAAACTTTCTCCTTTCTTTAGCAAAAATATTCTCAGCAGGTTTTTTCCTCAATCTGGTTGCCTATTTTCAAGGTCAAAACCCTCATAAGAAATTATTTGATGTGGGTGCATGAGAGGTTTCTGTAATTTTGCCAATGCCAGTCATATCCTTGCATGGATTGATCCCCCTTTCCCCTTATTTACATGTCAATCCTAATTTGCAATACTCTAACATCATTTGGAGGGTGTTTAAGTGAAGGGTGGATCTTTTTTTAAGTTAGGCAGAACAGAGTAGCTTCTTTCTAAATTCACATGAACTTTTGTATCTTCTGTTAATCCTTCTTCCTTTAATTTTTACTTCTTTGTGAATTAATAAGGTTGTTACATTAAATATATGTATGTAACTTCTAGACTTGACCACAAATTGTTCAACCCAGATTTTGACACATTCTTTTAGGTAAGTGGGTTCACACTCTTGCAAGTTTTCTTATTTATTTATATTTATGTTTTTCCCAGTTATACTGATACAACTACAATGTTATCATTAGATCATTTTGTCGCTCATAGAGAATCCCCTATCTCATCTGATTTCTCTTTCCAGATAAATATATGATATGAGCTCTCCTTTCAGTTAAATGCCTTCCCTAGGATTAACAGTCTTTGCCCGCAAGGGATAGTTGGAGGTCAGAGTAAGGAGTTATGTAAATCAAAGAGCAGGTTTATTTACCCGAAAATTGTAAAAGATAAAAAATGGTGAGCAATTCATTAGCCTAAACACCAGGAAGGTGCACTCAACAATCTATTTGATTTTCTCTCTGTGTATTCTTTTCACAGTTCCAAGGAACTTTCGGTTGCTGGAAGAGCTAGAAAGAGGAGAGAAAGGCTTTGGTGATGGCACTGTTAGCTATGGAATGGATGATGGAGATGATATTTATATGCGGTCCTGGACAGGAACAATCATTGGGCCACATAATGTATGGAGGTGTTTGTATGTTATAAATATTTCTGTGTTTTGTATGTTTGAAAAGGTGGAGCACCCACCTTTACCACTGATTGTATATTCCAATTGTCAATACTTTTGTTCAGATGTTCTTTGTTTGATGGATCAATTCGAGTTTTTTTTCCTTGGTGCAGTCAGTGCATGACGGCCGCATATACCAGCTAAAATTATTCTGTGACAAGGACTATCCAACCAAGCCCCCAAGTGTCAGATTTCTTTCTCGGATCAACATGACCTGTGTAAACAAGGAAAATGGAGTGGTGAGTCTGATTAAGCTTTTTTTTGTTTTATGAGAGCTTTCAAGGGAGGGGGATCTGCTAAATGTTACTTTTTATTATTATAGATTGCCATTAACTGTTTTGTTTTTACCTTTATTGGAAAATTATTGATTAGAATATCTATTGTTTTATTCCTCCTTTTAATCCTTATACACATCGTTTTCGTTCAACACAAAACAGTGGTATGGGCAACCATCTTGGCTCTGTCCAAATGGGTGCTTGAAATAACATTTCAGCAAAGGGAGGAGGCTGCAAAATTGGTAATAGAGGCTACTTCTTTATATTTTAAGAGGCAAAAGTCCTATGGCAGTGAATAGAATAACTTTGGCTCTGTATCATGAGAGTTTAGGATGAGTGGATGAGTTTTATTCCATATCTGATATCTGTGTTTTAGATGCAAGAGCTCTTTTTAAGAAATTACTTTTATAATAGTTTAATAATTTCATTCCAACTGGATGAGGTTACTTGGGACGCAAAATCTCTCTTTGTGACAAAATTTGACCTAAATTATTTTCAAATGGGAACACAAGGCATTGCATGGACTGATTATTGGAAAGTTTTCCTCCTAAGGAGGGTCCTGGAGCAAGGCTAGCATCCAAATGGTAGTACCAGAAACTGGCAATGTGCAGACTTCAAGAAATTTGGTAGTTATTAGGATTGAAACTTGATTTTTATGAGAAACAAGCACCAAATGAAAGCTTTTTGAATAGTGCATGGAAAAAGGCAGTCAACGTGTAAATATTCAGATCGAAGCACTCATATCTAATGTTCTAGCCTTCAGAGCCATGAGGAAGGGGGCTATCAATTACATTTAAAGTCTAATTTAAAATGAAGAGCCTTGTTAGTGTCCTCAAGGTGTGATTTTGATAAAACACAATGGTTCAAGTAACAAGGTAAAGTCTTCCTTCAATTTAATTACATAAACTTTTTTGTTATAGAGATTGGATAGCAGAATGTTATTCAAGTTGTTTAGATTATATATCTAGTTGTAAATGAAAAGGGATTTACTCATGGAGAGGTTCCACCATTTTTTGGAAACCATATGGGGCAAATCATGCATCTTCTTTTGCAAGATATATCAAAACTAGAGGGGATGAAAGATGCTTCGGAAAGAGGCAAGAAAATTTTGAATTCGTGTTGCTAAATTGTGAAGAGCTGTATTTTCCTGATGAGCTAAAAATTACAACCAAATTCATTATGTTGATAGGCGTTCTACAATGGCAGCCAGGGTGGTGGTGGTGGATGGTAATGTTTGTGAGTTGTTAACAATTAATGTTCGACCTTAAATTTGACATCCATTTGACTGTCACATTGAAGTTTTTTTCCTACTTGGATAAAAAAATTGTAATATCTTGGGCGTACAGTAGAGTTTGGAAGCTTTTTTGTTTTTAACCAGAAAGAGTTTTTCAAGCTTGACACAACGCTGAATCTAGATTGAGGCCATCCATCACCAGCCGGCAGGAAATTTGCAGAGAAGGTAGTGTAGCCATTAATCAATGTGGTATGTTACTTATCCAAGACAGGCACCTCAATGTTGATATCTCGTGGTGTTTTTCAGATAGATTTATGCAAAATAGCTGTACTAGTTACTTTGCAAAGGGAGGAGACAGTCACAACTTAGAAAAATGTGGTTAATAATTAGTGAATAAATTCCAAGCTTTTTATGGAAATATATTGAAGGCGCGTAGCCCCTTTTATGAATTTTGATGATGGCTAGAGAAGAGGAAGATATTCACCAAGTTTTTGGATGTAATAATGAAGAAATCATGCACATTTGGCAAAAAATCTATCACTAATGGAGCACGCTACATCGGCTTTTAATGTATTTGCTTGTTATTTAGATCTTAAATTAATAGAAGTGGATCATGATGAACATAAGGATATAAAGCCATTCATATTTGAAGCAAAAAATAAGTTGGTTTTTGATTATATGTAGCCATAAAGTGAGATAGCATCGCATCATTTTTTCATGATAGAATGTTTGTCAAAAGGGAAGCAAATGCAGTCAAGAATTGAAGCATCCAAGTACATATTGAGAAAACTATGGCATTGTTTACTCTTGAGTTGCAGATGCTTGTGTTGTGATTCTTCGGTTGGGGTTCTAGCAGATTAGCATCTAAAATAAATTTGAGTGCAAACTATTCGATTGTGTTTGCCCATGTCAATATATGTACAATTACACGTGGTTTTGCTAATAAGGATGAAAATTTGTGTATTTATATCGGAGAAGCTTGCTTTGAAGAACATGATGAAAATATAGATATAATTGTTATGCTGATAGGCGTGTTCATCTTCCTAGCTTGTTTGGAGGAGGGAAACTCAAAATATTATGTTATCATCATCCACAGGGCCAACATGGAATTCGTAGTTTCTGATCAGAGGTTATTATCCTTCCAACATGGATTTTGTAGTTTCTGATCAGAGGTTATTATCCTTCCAACATGGAATTGGAGGTTGTCACATCCTTTCAAATTGGCAGGTTTTATGTAGAAGCATTTGCTAGTTGTAGTGATGCTGTTGATGCATTGGCATTAGTTGCACAAAATGAGGGGGTCTCCCCAAGTACTGTTGGCTTGAGACAATTTTATTAATCTCAACTATAAGGATTAAAAAGCATGTGGGTTTTCATAGACCATTTACCCATACTTATACAATTTGGTCAACAAAGGAAGAGAAGCTACGGAGGTGGAAGAGGCGATCTCTTCTCATACTTTATTCTACCCCAAAATACACAAGACAAATATGAGGATGACTCTTCAATTTCAATCCTTGTGCACGCAAAAAATGAAAAAATATTGTTATGTACAAAACCTACTATTGTAAAAAACCTACTTTGGATCAATATTCCTACAACCCCCCCCGCTGGCCTGCCCGCCTCCCCCCCCCCGGTGATCCAAAGGTTATCTTCATGCGATGCTGATACTTCACTTCTATTTCATCCCAAGAAGTTCCGAATTTTTAAAATTTGACATGATACAAAGGCTTCGTGAAAATGTCTACCACTTGTTTGTCTGTAGGACAATAAGGAGGATCAACTATCTTCTCTGCAATTTTGATGGCACTTTGATTACCAACATTTAACAAGTTAAGACCATTTTGATCATTCTGCAATTCCTCAAGAATCCTGCGAAGATGTACTACCTCTCTCAAAGCATCCCATGCTGCAATGCACTCTGATTCAGCTGTAGAATTAGTCACTATATCTTGTTTCTTGTAACACCAAGCCATTTGCTACTGTCCTCAAATGCATCAAGTAACTTATAGTAAAAACCCTGTCATAGACACTTCTATCATGCTTTGCATTTGAACCCACAAGTTTGAAATTCTTATTTATTCTATATTCCATGGCAAAGGTTTTTGTGCCCTGCATGTATCTCGTAACTGTTTTAGCTGATAACCATTGCCTTTCTCTTGGTTCATGTATGAATCTAGAGAAAATTTTAACTGCATATGAAATATCACCTCTAGTATTTAACAAATAAATTAAGCCACCAACCAATTGCCCATACCTTGTATAATCAAACAATTCACCTCTTTCACCCTTGGAAAGTTTCAATTTTGTTTCGATGGGCTTAGAGATGGTCTGCAATCTTCCATTTAAATCTTTTCAGCAATTTACACATTTATTTTTCTTGTCAAATGAAAATACAATGATCTTGTCTTATCTGTATTCCCAAATAATAGTGTGAAAAGCCCAAATAGTCATTTTAAATCCTTCTTTCAACATTTTCTTCACCTCTCTGCGCTGTTTGTCATCGCCTCCGATTAGCAAAAGATCATCAACATACAAAACTAAAATTAAAATTTTATTTTCTTGCATTGGAATGTATAGAGTATCATTAGATTCACTCCTCGATAAACCTATCTGCCTCAAATAGCTATCGATTTTTGGATACCATGCTCTAGATGCTTGTTTCAATCCATACAGAGCTTTAGATAAGTGACATAACTTGCTTTCTGAACCCTTTTCTTCAAATCCCTGTGGCTGTGACATGCAGACAACTTGCTGCAAATCACCAATAATAAAATCCATTCACTTGATTCAAATCACCATTTTGACTTGATGATTCTGGAGGCCTATCATTTCTGCTCCGATGCACCTTATACCAAATTCTCCTTGTTGGGCTGAACTTTCCTCTTTCCTCCACTTTCTGTTTTCTATTTTTTTTTCTTACCCTGCATCACTCTTTTCTTAAGTTGAGAAGCATCCATAATATCTACTTCATCAAAAATGACATCACTACTGATTATGAATTTTTGATTGCAACCAACTTCCTTCATTCTATAACATTTCTTCTCATCAAAATAGCCAATGAAAATACATTTCCCACTCCAAGCATCTTGTTTTATCTGAAGCTCATCAGGAAACTAGTGCATAACATGTTGAACCAAAAACTTTCAAATGCTCTACCTTTTGTTTGTAACCAAGCCAAACATCAAAAGGTGTCACTCTGTTCAATGCTAAATTCGGTGTTTTATTTCTCAAATAGATTGTTGTGTGTATTGCATCTCCCAAAAAACAATTATGTAGATTCTTATGTTTCAACATAGATCTAGCCATACATTTGAATTTCATGTTAATTCTTTCTGCTACCCCATTCTGCTTTGGTGTGTAAGGGGTAGTAAAATGCCTCCTTATGCCATGCTTCTTGCAAAAATCCTGAAACTCATCAGAAATGTATTCACCACCATTATCTGATCTCAAAGTCAATATCCTCATGTTGGATTGTTTCTCAAGTAGGTTTTTAAACTCAACAAACATAGACAACACGTCCAACATGTCTGATTTATTTTTCCTATGAGAATAGTCATGAATAAAAAGTACAAAATGCTTTTTCCCTCTTTGTGAATAAGCACCTATATCACAAACATCACTATGAATCAATTGCGAAATTTTGCTAGCATCCAATTTGATTGTTGTGGGAACCTTCGACAAATTTTATCACCTGTTATGCATGCTTCGCAAAGAATATTCTCTTTTCCAAAGGTTGGTAGTCCATGCACCCTACCTTAACTTTGCAAGTCTGTCAAACTATGCAAATTCAAATGCCTATACCTGAGATGCCACAACTTTTGAAGATCCACATTCTTTGTTTGTGCAATTGCTACATGCTCCTCTTCTCTCAGTATGATTTTGTAATGCATCCTAATCAAATTATCATCCTCATATATTTTATACTCATTTTTATATCCATTTTTAATTGAATTTACTTTCACGAAACCATCCTCAAGCACAAACTGATAACTCAATTTCATTATAGTTACAAAAGATGAAAAATACCTTTTCAAAGTGGGAACATATCATACATCAGGGATCAAAGTTTTAGTTTCATAAGGAAGTTTTACCTTCACACTTTCAATGCAAACTGCTTTATGAAGAGACTTGTCTGCAAGTCTGACAGAGTTCAACTTTCCTTTTGATACTCCCAAAAGAAAGCCTTCTTGAAAGTCACATGCCTTTTGCTTCTGTATCCATAATACACACATCTGTCAAATCTTCAAATTCTCTACTAGAATTTCCTGCACATGCGATTACTTCTCCTATTAAGGTGTAAGTAATCCCATCATCAACAAAAATTGAATTATCATCATCATCATAGTACTCACCGTATATGTGTGTAGCTAGCAGAATCTTCTCAAAAGGTGCAACAGTTGACAACGAATGTCCAATTTTTCCACATCTAGCAAGTGATTTCTCTTGCTTTTGCTTTGGCCTTTTCCTCTTACTCTAGAATGATTATCTCCATTACATGTGTGTCCACCACCTCTACTAGAGTGATGGAAACCTCACCTCTCCCAACATTGTTGTATGTGCAGACATCTACCTCTGTTTGAACTACTAGAACTCACGGCAAAGGCTTCCTCTGATTCAGACTTTCTCCTAGGTAAGCTGTTAGCATGCTGAATTAACAACTCAAAAGGTGTGTCATATTTCTCTGCGCTCAAAATTTATATATTAGTTACAATTTTTCATTGAAATTTATATAAGAATGAGGAAGGCCTTTCAGTGTGACTGTTATCATAGTTCTATGATCTACTGCATCAAAACCTACTTTGCCAATTTGTGAGGGGATTTTTAAATTGAAGACAAATATTCACTTGCCCTGTTTTTGACAATGTTTTGATTACATAACAATAGCAATAGATCAATTGGCTTGTATTGTGGTTGTTTGTCATACAAATCGCTAAGTGTGTGCCATTTAACCTCTTTGAGTTGATGAATAATTGTGAAATCTTTGAAATTGTTAGGAGAGTAAATGAACAAAATGAAGACCCAACAAAATAGACACCCTTCAAAAAAAAATTACTCAAAAATCTACTTATTCTTCTTACCATGTAACCATTTCCCCCCACTTTATTTCCACCCCTTTTTACAAAAGCAAAATACCTTTTACTGAATAAAGTGCTTAACTTTCAGCACCTAGCACCTAACATGTGACCAAAGGGCGTACTTCTAAAAGATTTCATTATATTTTGATTAAAAAAACGAGTTTTTAACCTTTACCTTCAAATTTTGTTTACTTCATCTAAAAATGCAAAATGATTCCTTCGACAAAGATTTGTAGAACTAGACTGAGAGCACTTTTCATGGACTGCCAAAACGTCCCGTAGGCTTAAAATAAAACACGTATAAACATAAAGACTTAGGCTATATAATATTCATGAGAGGAGCCATATAAATAGCTCTTACCTCACCTATAAACTAGGAAGGTTGGCACAACCATATTTGAACGAGAAGCTTAAATAAACTTAACTTGTATCCACCATTTTACCAAATACACCCAACAATAAAACTAATGTAACAATACGCTACATATTTTAACATATTATTATTTATTCTAATATCGTCCCTTAATGACTGAATTGGAAACAACTCCAAGATCTCTGATTTTTACAAATTATCTTTACTTAGAGGTTTAGTCATTATATTAGCGGGTTGTTCAGAAGTAGGACAATAATAAAGACATGTTTTCATTATTAACCAACTGTCATATGTAGTGGTGATGAACCTCAATGTGGTTAGTCCTAGCATGGAAAACTAGATTCGTCACCAACTTTAGTACACTTTGGCTGTCGCAGAAGGTAGATGTGGGTGTGGATGAATCAAGTTGAAGATCCTCCGGTATTGGTTGAATCCACATTAGCTCTTGACTTGCACTAATAACTACTTCATACTCAGTTTCAATAGATGACAATGCATATGTACTATGAAGCTTACTCTGCCATGAAAATGCTCTTGAACTAAGAGTGAAACATACCCTGTTGTAGATTTTCTAGAATCAACTCATCCTTCTCAATTTGAATTAGTATACCCTATTAGCTCAAAATCAATAGATTTTTTATATAAAATGCCAAAGTCAAGAGTGCCTTTGACATATCTACGAACCCATTTTGCAGCTTGCCAATGTTCTTCATGTGGTTTAGCCATGAAGTGAGAAAGATAACTCACTGAAAAACACAAATTTGGTTTAGTAGTAGTAAAATAAATCAAATGACCTCCTAATTTGCTGATACACTGTTTCATTGACCAGTAGTGAATCAGTGTTAGTTGAGAGTTTTGTCCTAACTTTCATAGTTGTAGCTATTGGATTACAATCATACATTCTGAATTTGTCTAACAAGGATTTGGCATAATGTTTTTTGGGATACAAAAATCATATAACCAAAATTGTAACATTGTCAAAATTTTACACCTAGACTGTGATGTCTCTGAATGGGACGATTTCACACAAAAGGAGGTTTCCCTTAAATCACAAAATTCTGAAAGTGAAATCAACAAACCCTAGTTTGCAATAAATGCTCCAAAAACCCTTGTCAATGCCCTAGAAACCCTAGATGCCAAAATAGTAAGGTTTTATGGATGAATTCGAGCCAATAACTTGTTCTAAATTGATTGAAAATTTGTATAAAAATAATTAGAAATTAAATGCATGAAACAAACACTTTTTTGCCCAATTTTTGAAGCTTCAAATGCCACTTTTTGATGGCAGAAAATTTTGATTAAATATCGAAAATACAGCTTTTGTTTTAAATGTTTTTTCTCTTCAAACCCTTGCCAAAAATCTCCACAAGTGCTCGAAAATACTAGAAAAATACAATGAACTTTTTTGGGCATAGAAATGGCCAAAAATGACTCTCCAAGCCAATTGCTCCACTTGCCAAGTGCAGGAAAAATTAGCAGAAAATTAGAGAGTGAAATCTTGTGTTCCGCAAGTGGAAAAGCCTTTAAAACATGTCAATAATTAAATTAATATTCTGAAAATTATTATTTAATTTTTTACTTCAAACCTTTCACGAACTCCTCCAATTCCTCACATCAACACACAGAAAATTAGCAAATAAAATCAGAGTATTTAATTTGCATAAAATAGACCTAAAGAGGCCTCCAAACCCTAAGATTTAAGCTTCCAAGGTGGTTCGCTCCACTTGCAAAAATAGGCTAAATATTTAGCAAGGTTAATATGCAATAAAAGAACCACGAAACCCTCTTAAAACTTCACACAAACTCCTCAAAGCAAATCGCCTCACTTCTAATGCAAGAACAGGATCTCCTTAGCAAAGGTGGTGTCAAAAGATACATTTTTTAGATTGATCAACACCAAAGTAGCGAACTTTTATTGGGCATGCATCCCAATAATTTTCTTCAAGTATGAAAAACAATTTATCAAATATAGCATATCTTCAATTGTGATCTTCACCTTCTATTTGTACCTTCCAAATGGGGGCAAACCACCTTGGAGAGGTAAAATACCTCATAAGCCCCACTTGCTCTTTTTAAAATATCTTTTCCTTTTTTTGCTTTATCTTCCAAGCCAACATTCATTTTAATTTCACTTTAAGCCTTTTTGAATTAATTAAATAATTTCCCTTAATAAATTAGTAATTAAAATTACTTATTAACAAATTAAATAATTAGATCATCACTTAAATAATTAATTAAATTGCTTTAATAATTAAAGTGATAAAAATCACTTTTCAAGCAATTTATTAATTATAAAGCCCCTTAGAATAATAATTAAAATTACCTTAATTTTTCAATTGGTTAAAATCACTTTTTTGTTAATTCGAATAATTATCCAAAATAGTTCTATTTTAATAATTAATTAATTGCCTTATATTTTCGAATGATTAAAATCACTATTCGGACAATTTTATTAATAATTAAAATTATATGAAAAGGGGACATCACAGTCCTTGCTTCCCAAATTTGCTTGCCCTCAAGCAAATGGAAGCTCATATGCCCAATTATCATGTCCAAATGGTAAAATTTGTTGTAGTGTTCAAAAAGCCTTGCTCTTGTACTTGTTAAGTGGAATAACGTTTGCCAAAAAACATTGTGTGACATACCCCAAATGGATAATGAATGTCATTCCACCTTGCCAACACGTCCCACAATGCAAATTTTTGCTGTATATATTTCTCAAGGGGAAAAAATATCCAAATCAATCTTGAACTTATAATCCTTGTATTTTGGGGAGTGCCCCAATGTGTCCCAAATCATAGGAAAGCCATCCAATGGCCAATTGCACTTGTATGACCCCATCTCACTCAAAATCGAGTGGGGTATGAAGGGGTATCCAACCCTGTTGCCCCAACTATGTCCTCCAACAGGTATCCAACTCCATATTCCAATCCTCAAAATAATCTCCCAAAGATGCAATGTAGGAAAAAGAACCATACCTTTAAAGCGACTTACCCTTCCATGAAGCCTATTAGAGTAGGTCACTCCCATGCAAAATTATGATCAACCCAAAGCTGCCCCTCCTTGTGAATGTTGGGGGGGGGGGGAAGTGACCTCAAAGACAACCCAAACAGATAAAAAATACCATGTAGAAAACTGTTGTACTTGTACCTTAAAATCAGAGATGTACTTGGAAAGAGGCTGTAAAAGTAAACACAAACCTGATTTTTTCTCATGCCATAGGGACTACCTGTATGGTGCAATAAAATCAGTCAACAAATGCTCTTCAAAGGGTTGTATACAAGTCTTTTCCCCACCTTTTTCATCCTTATTAAGTGGCTGGAAATTCTCTTTTGACACATAATTTTTCGAAGCAAGATTTTCATGTATTCCAACCAACTTTTCAATATTTGATGACAGATGTAAGCCATAGAAAAAATCAGAGTTTCTATACCTATGAAGGGGCTGTAGTATGCACTCTTTTTTCTTTTTTTTGTTCTCAATCGGTGGTTGGCAATGTTCCCTCTACTCATAAATTTTTGAGGCAACAATTTCGAACCTTATCCACAACATTTCAAAACTTTTACTTGGCGGTCCCATGCCAAAAGAATTGCCTTCTATGTAGGATTTGAGCCATGAATGTAGCAAAACATCCTTAATTTTTTTTGACAAGAAGAGAAACCAAAATTTGCTCCAAAACATATCTTCAAACCACTCTTTCCCTTTTCTCATGCTCACATAACCATTATTAAACATAATGTTAGATGAAGATGTAGGATCCTCTTCATCATTTAAGTCATGCCAAATGACTTTCTTGCTTGCCGTTTTTACAAGGGATCTCCCAAATAAATCTACACACAGAACAAACAAATTAGAAAATCATTGGTGTTTAATAACACCCATTTGATCCACTTGTCAAGTTCTAGTATTCTTTCTTGATGTCTTGATTCTTCCTTTCTATCCATTTCACACAATGGATTGCCTTTTACATTCCATAATAAGTTGGAATCTTGATCTTCTCCCATATCCATTTTGATTGTATGTAAGTTCATCGTAGTGTTCTTTTTCTTCAAGCATTCCCTCATCTCATTGTGCATTGATCTATCAAGAAACTCTTTTGTGCTATCCAACCTTGTCAAAGGCTTCCTTCTTATTTGTGATTAGGAATTGTTCCTTCCAAGCTCTTCCATCAAATCTAAAGTCATGCAACAAATTTGAACAATTAGTAGATACCAAACAAAAATCATCATTCAACTCATACCTTTTTATGAATATCTCGGTTTCTTTGGCTTCTTCAAAACCATCTTTTTGAATCTCAAAGTTTGGGGTACTTGCCTGCTCCAAAGCACCTAGCATCTCCTCATTTTCATCCATTATTTGCAGCCCCCTTTGCTGCTCCAAAAACTCAGATTTTTGGTTCTCACAATTTCTCACTCTCGATTGCCCCAAAGTGTCATTTTTTTGTATTTCATCTTCTTCCTTCAAATCTGATTTTTTTGTTTTTTTGGCTAATTCATAGGAACTCTCATGAAGGGCTGCCCCTTCATTCTTCCCTTCCAACTCTCCATGAGTTCAATCTTCTCTTCCTCTACATGCTCCAATATCAAATAAAGCCTCAATTTTTTCTCACAATCAATTGCAACTTTTTCAAACAGCATATGTGCAATTGGAAAATTTTCATTTTCTAGCCCCAAATCTGTCAATAAGATAGATAATAATGGCTTGGAAAGATTCTCACTCTCATTGAGTGTCAAGGTCAAGATTTTTTGCATAGAAGCTACAACATTTTTGGGTGGATTCTTACAAGCAGTTGCAAAGAAATGTTGAAACATCTTAACAAGTTTAGCACACTCCATATCTAACATCAAAATACATGACCTGGGTGAAGCCATAGTTTCCAGGATGTTGACCCTCTTAGCAAAAGAAGAATTTGTGATGTCACCAAGACCTTCAAAACTTTTCACCATCAACTAAAATATTTCTTTCATGATGTCGTCACTGTATGGCTGTTCTAAAGCTGTTATCCTTGTAATTTCACCAATACAAGTGATAACTACAAGTCTCACATCTGAATTTAGATGTTTTAAAAACTTGGGTGTAGCCAAGTAAACCACCAAAGGATTTATTGTCCAAAACATAGACTTAGAGTCTGATCGTCCTATCATGGACAAATAGTTTGCCGCTTCTTCCAAAATATTGAGCAAAACATTTTTTAAATGATGTGGATGCTCAAGCTTTTTTCCCAATCTGTGAAGCTTTGTTCTTAATTCACCTTCACTCATTAACTCCATGATTCATAGATTATGCATTCAAATCTGCAAACACAAACCCTCACAGGGTGGACAAGATCGGTGTTCTGATACCACTGTAATGTCTCTGAATGGGACGATTTCACACAAAAGGGTTTTCTCCTAAATCTTAAAACTCTGAAATTTTGAAAATGAAATCAACAAACTCTAGTTTACAATAAATGCTCCAAAAACCCTTGTCAATGCCTAGAAACCCTAAACACCAAAATAGTAGAGTTTTATGGATGAATTCCAACCAATAACTTATTTCAAATTAATTGAAAATTTGTAGAAAAATAATCAGAAATTAAATGCACGAAACAAACACTTTTTTGCCTAATTTTTGAAGCTTCAAATGCCACTTTTTGATGACAATTTTTTTTGATTAAATATCAAAAATATAGCTGCTGTTTTAAATGTTTTTCCTTTTCAAACCCTTGCCAAAAATGGTCACAAGTGTCCGAAAAATACCAGAAAAATACAACGAATCTTTTTGGGCATAGAAATGGCTAGAAAAGAGTCTCCAAAACAATTTTTTCACTTGTCAAGTGCAAGAAAAATTAGCAGAAAATTAGAGAGTGAAATCTTGCCTTCCGCAAGTGGAAAAGTCTTCAATACCTGTCAAAATAATTAAATAATAATTTTAAAAATTATTATTTAATTATCTACTTCAAACCCTTCACAAACTCCAATTCTTCACACCAACACGCAGGAAAGTAGCAAATAAAATCAGAATATTTAATTTGCATAAAATAGATCCAAAGAGGCCTCCAAACTTTAGATCCAAGCTTTCAAGGTGGTACGCTCCACTTACAAAAATAGGATAAATATTTAACAGGGTTAATATGCAAGAAAAGAACCGCGAAACCCTCACAAAACTTTTCACAAACTCCTCAAAGCAAATCGCCCCACTTTTAGGGCAAGAACAAGATCTCCTTAGCAAAAATGGTGTCAAAAGATACATTTTTTAGATTGATCAACACTAAAGTAGCGAACTTTTATCGGGTATGCATTCCAATAGTTTTCTTCAAGCATGAAAAACAATTTATCAAAATTCAGCGTATCTTTAATTGTGATCTTCAACTTGTATTTGTACCTTCCAAAGGGGGGTGAACCACTTTGGGGAGGTAAAATACCTCATAAGCCTCATTTTCTCTTTTTAAAATATCTTTTCTTTTCTTTGTTTTAGCTCCCAAGCCGACATTCTTTTTAATTTCACTTTAGGCTTTTTTGAATTAATTAAATAACTTGTTTTAATAAATTAGTAAATAAAATTACTTTTTGGCAAATTAAATAATTAGATCCTCACTTAAATAATTAATTAAATTGCTCTAATAATTAAAGTGTTAAAAATCACTTTTCAAGTAATTTATTAATTATAAAGCCTTTTAGAATAATCATTAACATTACCTTAATTTTTCAAATGGTTAAAATCGTTTTTTCGGTAATTCGAATAATTATCCAAGATTTATTTTAATAATTAATTAATTGTTTTATATTTTTGAATGATTAAAATCACTATTCGGACAGTTTTCTTAATTATTAAAATTATATGAAAATGGGACATCACATAGACAATATTGAAGCAAGTTTAGATCAGTGATTTTGAACACAAAACAAATGTCGGTTTTCACTTGTTGAATCAAAATAACACTGTTTTTAGTGATGGCAAGATCACCAAGATATACAACTAGAACCACTATGTCATCACCAACCAATTTAACATATAGTAGATTTTGCATCACTTCTTTTAAAACCAATCTCTCTAAGATATTTATTAATTTTGAAATGCTAGGTTTGAGGATCCTACGTAAGTCCATACAAGGATTTCACTAGCCTGCAAACTAGATGTTCTTTTCCAAGAATTTGAAATTCCTGTGGCTATACTATGTACATTTCTTTCTCTAGGTCTCCGTTCAGAAAAACACTCTTGACATCCATCTTATATACCTACCAACCAAATTCAAGAGCAATAGCAATAACCATTTTGATTGTTATAACTTTTGTTGTAGGAGCAAATTTTTCTTTATAATCTACTCCTTTCTATGCATATCCCTTAGCAACAAGACGAGCTTTATACTTATACAAAGAACCATCTGACTTACGTTTTACTTTTTAAATCCATTTGCAACCAATGAATTTCTTATCTGAAGGTAAATCTGACAAAATCCAAGTTTCATTTTTCATTAAAGCATCATACTCCACCTTCATGGTAGATTCTTATTCTGGGTTGACATTAGCTTCTACAAAAGTATTGGGCTCAAATATTTGTGAAATAGTTGAATTGAGAGAAAAAATTATCAGTTCATGACTTTTCACTGCTTGTTTCCTAGATCTTGTAGATATACCTTTCAATGGTTTTGGAAGCTCATCTTGTCGAACATCCTGCATGGTGCTATAATACCACTTTGGTCTTTTATGTTGACTAGTTGAATCATTATTTGTTTCACTAGACCCTTCTATGGAGCTAGATTTCTTTGGTGTTTGCCTTTTTAAGTCACATTCCACTTTAGTTCTAGAACTTGATTCACAATCATCAATAGGAATCCAAAGATTACTAGTATCAATAGGTGTACCATCTTTTGAGAAATACAAAATTTTTTCATCTATTTTGACATCTCTATTCACTATTACTTTATTTGTAGAGATATAGTAACCTCTATGTTTTGGAATTCTCACTGTAGCCAACAAACTTGTACTTTTTACTTTTTGCATTTAAACCACTCATTTTTTCTGTAGGAATTAATGCGAAAATAGTACAATAACAAATATGGAAATCACTTACATCAGGGTTTTTTCTTGACCATGTTTCTTCAGGAATGATATTCTGCACATCTATACATGGACATCTTGTTTAAGATGTAAACTGTAGTATTGATAACTTCTACCCAATACCAAAAAGGTACATTTTTGCTTTTCACCATACAATGTGCCATCTCCATGATAGTCTTGTTTCTCCTTTCTATTACATTTTGCAATGGAGTGTAAGGAATTGTATACTATTTGTGGATACCTTCATGTGCAATATGTTTTGAACTGTTTGGAGACAAATTCTCCTCCATTGTCAGATCTGAATGCTTTGACCTTTCTACCTGTTTGATTCTCAACCAATGCTTTCCACACAACAAAGTTAACAAAACAATCTGAGTTTTTCTTTAGAAAGACCCACATTTTCCAAGAACAATCATCTACTATCAACAAGAAATAAAGAGCTCCAGATGCAATATTAGTTTTCATAGGGCCATGAAGATCTGCATGTACTGAATCTAACCCACTTTTTGCTCTCCATGCTTTACCAGTAGAAAAGGGTTTCTTAAGTTGTTTACCCAACTGACAACTTGTACAAACATCTTGATTTTCTTGAATGGATGAAAGTCCATTCGCCATTTGATTCTTGCTCAAGACATTCAAATATTGGTAACTAAGATGACCATATCTTTCATGCCAAAGAGTACTAGTTTGGTCAATTGTTGCTAAAGCATATTGTTCTATTGATTTAGGATCTACAAGTTTGTACAAAGCCTTTTCCCTTATAGCAATTATTTTGTCATTGAGTGTAGTTACCTTATATTTGTTCTCCTCAAACTTTACTACTAGTTGTTTGTTTTTGGTGATTTCAGTGATGGATAAGAGATTCTTGTTCATATCAAGGACATATCTAACATTAGAAAATGTATGTTTGTATTCATTATTCAATATGATTTTCACATCCCTACATCCCTTATTATCATGTGTCTATCCATCACCTAAGGAAATGGTTTCATTACTACTAGTATCCTCAATGAAATCTACATACCAATCTTGATGACACGCATGGTGTTGAGATGCTCTTGTGTCAAAGTACTAAGTACGAGACTCAATGGATTGGTCATGTGATGCTGCAAAGGCAAATTCAGTTGATGCTTCCCCTTTTGCTTCTTCTGCAACATTAGCATATCTAGATTTTCTGTTCACATTAACCATATCTTCTTGTTGTTTTCGACAATCTTCCTAGTTGCTTCCAATAAAAACATTTCCATTTTGATTTCTTTGATGCACTTACATTGGTTTTAGAAGAGTCCTTGTTTGTAGACCATTGTTTTCCCTTGCCTTTTGATTGTGCCAAGAATGCACTTTTTGTAGTTGTTGATGTTGAAGCAATTGAGTGTCTTTGACTTTTTTCCTTTTGCATGAGAAGTGTTGACAACTTTTTAAAATCCAGTGTCTGCGTCTTTGTGATCCTACACAATGACTTCACAAAGGAATCATATGATGGTGACAAATTTTGCATGACAAGAGCAATCAAGTCTTGCTTATCCATAGGGTTATACATGGCTTTGAATTGGTCACAAATGTCTTTCAACTGCAATAAAAATTCAGAAATGGACATACGTTCCTGCATTTTAGTCAAAAACAACAAATTTTTTAAATGCAACTCCCTTCCGGCTTTGTAAACTTGGTATTTTGTTGTAAGATGTTTCTGTAACTCTGATGCAATGGTTGCATTTCTAACTTTTGGTATCAAGTTATCAGGGACTGAAAGTTTCAACAACATTAAGGCGTCTCGATGACGCTTATCATAGTCATTAGGGTCATCATCTAGTCTAGTTTCTTTAACAAGTACAATTTGATTAAGATTCTGATACTCAGATGGTAAAAGTATCTTGGGACTCCATAAACTAATTTTTTTTGGTCAATTTTTGGGAATTTGGAAGCAATAAGTGTTGTAAACTAGCCATTTTGACCTAGTTTCTTACTAAAACAATTAAATAGGAAAAACTATAAAGGTTTTTACAAAAAATTCTTTTGCTCATTGATTATACTCTAAAAGTGGACGCTGGGGCTAGTTTTCAGCAAAATATCATAGTTTATGAGAAATTTAATTAACTGTTTCAGTAAAATTACCTAAAAAAGAAAAAAACAATTAAATCTCAAGTTTTATACTCTTTTGCAAAAATTCCTTTTTCATGCGGTTTAGGACTTCAAAATAGACAATGTGGCAAAGTTTTAGAATGAGACTCCTTTCCATTCACTAGACATGGATTTAATAAGTTCTCCAGGCAATTACAAGGTAAATATTTTTAACTATTTCTAAATTCTCATTGAATAACTTTTGTAAATGCTGAAAAAACTTAGGTTTAAAGTTTTATAAGTTTAATCAGCCAATAAGCAATGACCTGTGCAGCTGTAAAAACATGGCACATTTCTGCATTTGTGCCACTTCTGCAGATGACGCCTCTTTGTGACAAAATCCATTCTCCTCCTTTAGCAGAAATGCAGACTACCTCTCTCCAATGGATTCTGCTGTTCCTGGATTGATTTTAAATGAGTTTATGCTACAAAAGAGAATGAAGATTTAACAGGGAATGGAAATGACCAGTTTGTTCTGCATGGCGTCTCCTTCTGGTCATTCTCTTGATCAGAACAGGTAGAAGATTCATTCCAATCAGAAATTCAGATTTTCTTAATCCAAACTGACAACAGTAAAAGGCAAACTAGCTTTTTATCTCTTACCATGCCATGCCTATCTCCTTCTTACCATGCCTATTTCCTCTTTTAACAGCAAATGACGCCAATCTCTTATAGAGTGCCTCACTAAAGACAAATTATTATGGTCTTAAATTCAAATCCAAATATTCTTACCACATCCTCATCACTTACTCCTGGAACGCCTTTTACACCATAGCCTACAGAACGGTCTTCACACCGGGTACGTGAGCTCTCCATGTTTCCTCCCTCACCTGATCTCCCTCAGTTTTTTCTCCAGACTCTTTCAACCGTCGGCTTTGAATACCATAAAATAAAACACCTAAACATGAAGACTCACGCTGTATATTGTTCATGAGAGGAGCCATAAAAATAGCTCTTACATCACCTATAAACTAGAAAGGTTGGCATAACCATATTTGAATGGGAAGCTTAAATAAGCTTTACCCATATACACCAACTTAGCAAATACACCCAACAATAAAACTAATGAAACAATACGTTACATATTACAACATATAATTATTTATTCCAATAAGACTGTGGAATGTCAAAACAGATTGCATATTTGGTTTTGTAGAATTTGAATGCCAACATGGACTGTATACTGTATTCCACAGCCTATCAAAAGCTGTTAAACCGAATTTGTTTGCCCCCTGGAGCCCCAGCCTGTGGCGGGACTCTTGGATGGCATTGGGATGCACAATATTTTATAGGCACAAAATGACAGTAGATCTGAGAGGAGAAGCAAGGAAATGGCAACAGGAATTCATATTCAAATTCTTTTCCTATACTACTTTTTTTTTCAGTAGCAAATGAAAATAAAGCAAACACAATGGAGGATGGGAGAACAAAACAGAGATTACCATCACCAATCACCAAGCTTTCAATCACCGGGATTATCGATGCAGCTCTTCGCCCAAGTCTTTCATTCTTTCATCCGTACAGCAAGCTTTTTTCAACCATGCAGCTTGTACAAAATAGAGGCAGTCTCCCAAGTACTGTTTGAGCCTTAGATACTTTTATTAATCTCTACAAAAAGGATGACATGGCTTGTGTGGGTGTCTATAGACCATTTGCCCATACTTATACAGTCTGCTCAACAAAGGAAGAAAAGCTACAGAAGTGGAAGAGCTGATCTTTTCACATTCCTTATTTTACCCAAGAGACAGGAGACAAAAATGAGTATGAATTTTGGAATTGTTTTACTATGTCCACGAATTACATCGTGAAGTAGGTTTGAAGATATTTGAAATGTCTATGTAGACTACAGGCACATGAATATGAAATCTTTTTTCACTTTAAGTATCGTATGAAGCTTTTTTTGGCTCACTATTGATCACAAATTAAATCATGAAGTAGGTTTGAAGATATTTGAAATGTCTATGTAGACTCTAGGCACATGAATATGGAGATCTTTTTTTCACTTCAAGTATTGTATGAAGCTTGGAATCACTATGAACAGCGAACAATTGTTTTTTTGCATACAAAGTTTCGGTGTGCTCATGATTAAATTCAATGCCATGGAGTTTCAAATGACTTTTTCTTGAATAATTTATAAGTACAATTGTGAACTGGCCTCACTGAAAGAAAATCAGGTAGATTTGAACAGTCAACCTCAGCTCTACAGACTGGCATGTCGCTAAGCATGTTGCAATAACGTTTTCCATGAATGCAGTTTTAAACAAAATTGCTTTCAACCCAATTTTTGTTCACCAGAAACTTATAAAAAAGGGTGCAGCCAATCCCCCATTGCTTGTGCCATGGAGATTGGTGAGTATCTAGTGGAGATGTTGAGATTTATGTGTGTGATCCAAATTTTGGAAACTCAAAGTCATTGGTCTGTTAGGATTGTCTATATGCAGATATATGAATGCATGGCCATGGATTGAGATAATTGCATGATCCTTAAGTCAGTACCTGCTTAGGGTTGACATTGTCATTGGGGAGGGGGCGTAGGTGTTGCTTTATGGTTGGATAGAAATTGTTGCAGTACTAAATATGTAAAATGGATCTGCTACTACAAATGGCAGAAAAATAACAAAATATAGCAAAAATAGTAAAGAAGACTGAAACAAAAGGAGTTAGCATTTGTCACTTCTACTAGTTGGAACCAGGCTTGGATTTTTACTGCCATATGCATGTCATTTACCATTTTAGATGTTAAGTTATGGTGAATGGCCAAGCAAATGTTTGGATGTTTTTGAAATTCAAATGCATGTTAAAAATGTCAAAATGTCATCACAAAGGTCTGCTACATGGCTATCTAGTAGATAGTAGATAAGTCTTTTTGGATCATATAGTTGTATACCCTTTTTGTAAGTTCACTTGAATGGATAAAAAGCTTCTATTGGTGTTAAGTAATAACAAGGACCAAATAGCGGCAATTCCTGCCGTATGAATAGTAATTTGAGAAAGATTGTTGTGCATAGATGAAAAAATACATTAACTCTGAATATATGTAAACACTAACTTATGTCATGGTTTTAAGCATGTAATTTGCTTTGGCAGGGGATTATACATTTTGTATAATTTGTCGTTGGTAATTCCTATTTTTGTAGGTTTGTGTTTCTCTGTTTTGAAATAGTTGATTAGATATTTTGTAAAGTTGGATTAGAGATTTTGTAAATTCTGTAGGTGATTGTCTTTAGATAAGTGATTAGAAATTTTTGTACAGCAGCTGTCACAAAATAAATGCTTGATGGGCACGGGTGCCCGTCAAATTTAAAGTCTGCAAGCAGATGATTGTCTTTGGCAAGAAATTATGCTTTTTTTATAGTTTGTTGAGCTACCTTCCGATTGTCAGTCTATTATTAAAGATTTTTTTAGAATAGAATATTCCCTAGAATACCTTCCACATGAATTACATCTCTGTCATGACTAATGATGTGATTGACTTGACATTTACCTTCTTGCCATTAAGGGCTATAAATATCCTAGTTATACAATTTTTCTTCTCCACTCAGCACTAGATAAAAGATTCTTTTATCATAACCCTTACGGGAATTAAATTTTCTCACTTTATATTATGATCCATAGTCCCATATGTTAGTTTACATAACCATAACCGGTGGGTACACGCCAAGGAGGATTTTTTTTAACTGGAGAGTAATCGACAGGGGTGGTCGATTAACCGGGAATAATCGACAAAGTAAAAAATGCTTAAATTGATAAAAAAAACATAAATTTTATGGAAACTACAGTTGCAAAATGTATCAAATGAGACTGTAAAACGTTGGGAAAGTGTTTTCTATTAGATTTGAATACAAATAAAGTACAAAATTGCATAATCATGCGAATACAATTGTGACACTGTCAAGTTGTGAACAACAAATTGATATAGTGATACTTATACAAGAATCTACATGTATAAATTACAAGAATCTAAAATTTTCTCTTCCCTGCTCTGGAAAACTAAGGGAGATTTAGAAAGTCTAGCCCTCCCACTTGGTTGCTCTACCTCACTTTGCCTAGAATGTTGCACCTGTGCCTGTGGCTCCACTTTTACCTCTGCCTCATCTTCAAAGATGTCCACCAATCCAATCTCCCCTCTTGCTGCAGCTGCACTCTCCATAGCTTGCCTCTTGAAATCACAATCTCGTCCTTTGTGAACATGGGGGCCTCTTTTTGTGCAATCCAATCATTGTAGGAATCGATTTCATCTTGATTAATAGGCTCTTGTGATGTGTTCTCCAACTTTTTTGTGAAAAGCCAAATGTTGTGTTGCAAAAAAAGAGATCATTGAGGCATTGTTGACTCAACTTGTTAAGTTTTTTTATGTGAATGGCATAAAAAAAACTCCAATTGTTCTCACATCCATTAGTGTTACAAGATTGAGATAAAATGCGGAGGGATTTGGGGTATTCCCACCCCAATCTTCCCACCATGACCTTGTAAACAAGATATTCAAAAGTTTGTAAGTAATTAATAAATGTAAATTTGTAGCTAGAAAGGTACAAGTAAAGATTTCATTTTCTATTAGCTGGTGACTGTGTGCCTCTCCTTCAGATAGCTATTGTTGAAGAAAAGAGCCTCTCCCTAGCTTGCTTGTAGTTCTGCAACTCTAAAATAATGGGTCCCTCAACTCAACGTCAGGGGTCATACTTTCAATGCATGTTGAAAGCTCCTCCATAACCTCTCCATTAGCATTTGTGAAGCTATCCGAGTAGAAAATCTTGGGGTTAAAGAATGACCCTGTTGTATGGATGAGTTGGTGGAGTTGATTGTTTCGCTTCCAATTAATCAACTCCCAAATAGAATCAAATTTGGCATGCTCCCCCTCTAATAGTTTTGGATGGCCTTTTTGATCCTATCCATAGGCTCATAAATATAACCCATTGGGTTTTGCTCCCCATCTACAAAACGCAAAACCCTCACCAAAAGCTCTGACACCTACAAAGTTACAAACAAATTAAAGTTACAAATTTGTAAATAAAATAAATACTTTAAGTTTAAAAAATTGAAAATAAGGGGATCGACTTGAAATTTAAATTTAAATTTTAAGTTACCTTGACGATCTTTGTAGCTATCTTTTCAAAGGTCTCACTGAAAATTGTCTTTCCAACCTTGGCTCCATCAGCTTTCTTTGAATATGATGAGTCCATCCATGCTTGACTCACAAACATCTGATTCAAAAGAGTCAAGAAACTACAAATACTTTGCAATGTAAAAAAGTTTGTTGCAAACTTGGTGACTCTTGATCGAACAAGCTCTTTCTCCTTAGTGTGATCTTTCATTAAGTTGAGAATTTAAGGGTGATTGTATATATATTTTGTGATGTCTTTGGCTTCTTCTACAACTGGTCATACTCAATCAAGTTTGCTCATGTCTTCTAAAAGAAGGTCAAGGCGATGAGTTGCACTAGGGGTCTAAAAGAGTGATGGATGTTTGTCCTTGAGAAGTCTCTCATCCATCACATACGCTGTTGCATTGTCTGTAACTTGGACAACATTCTTGATGCCCACATCTAAAACTTGTTCGAGCATCAAGTTCAAAGTTTTTGCATTTTTTATTTTGCTAAATGCATCAATGGACTTGAAAAAAATCAGCTCACCATTTGAAGCCGCCAAAAAATTTGAGGGTGTGGTTCTTTCCATCAGTCCATCTATCGGAAAGAATGATGCATCCAAATTTCCGTCACAACCTCCTTTGATCTTCCACAATTACTTTTGCATCTTCAACTGCACTCTGGTATAACTTCCCACTTAAGTCTATTGGAGAGGGTGCCTTGTATTCTTTCCTTGCAACTGTCAATGTTGTCACCAAATATTTCCAGTATAGACTCCTTGCCACATTGAAGGGAAGGTTGTTGAAGTACAAAAAATTTGCAACATGCTTTATCTATTTTTGCACGCGTGTCCTTGTTTCATCATGTATCTTGCAACGAAAGTTGCGTTTTAAGTGTGTTTCTCGGCACAAAAAAATTGTATCTGGGTCAAACTTGATGAAATTGATGTGTCTATACGTTTGCGTGGACCGTAATTAGATCCCACAATTTTTGTCATAGCAACCTCTTCTTCCTCTGTCAATGCAGGAGCAATGGCTACTGTTATGGCTGCTTGCATCTTTGCCCTCTTTAATTTTTTTCGTCCAGCAATGCAAGCTCTGCAACAATCTCTTGTTTTGTCTCTTTCTATTATATTGGGACAAGATGTGACATTACGAGAAGGAATGCATGAAAGATGGTACTTGAAGCGATTGATGTCTTTTGAATTGTTTTTCTAGCAAAACGAACAAATTGTAATCGACTGTGAATGATTCAACACACGTGACATACGCCCAAGCAGTGGTGCAAGCATTAGAGGGAGCCGATTGGCTACCATTGATTAAATCTGACCCCGATGCATTGTTGGATGCCATTGTTTGCTAATGGTAAATCTGCAAACATGTTAAAAAAACATTAAAAAATAAAAATAAAATGTTTAACACATTAAAATACAACATTTAAGAAAATAATCTTACATCGTAAACTTGTAAATTTAAACATCTTGATGTAACCCTAGGGCTTATGCAATTGCATACATTGTGATGTACAACATGAACAAAATATTGAAAACATTTAGAACAATATTTACAATGAACAATTATAATGATAAATGAAAACCATAACAGTAAAAAACAACATTTTTATTTAAAAATTATAAAAAGCTATGCATAAATTGTAAATAACAATTACGGAATTGAACAAAATATATGAATATTTATCAAACATGTTAATAATTAAATTACAATTTATTTACATGCTCGGAAATTAAAAAATAAAACAAAACAAATGTACTAACTTTGAAATGTGTTTGCTGAATTTTTCTCCTTCCAATTCGCTTTGAATGCTCCAATTGTTGTGTGAATCCAATGAGGCGTGTGAATTTATAAGACAAAAAAAATGCATTTTTATAGCGTTTGAAGGCCTTGGATGCATTTTGGACATTTCTAGGGCATGTACAGGGCTCCTAGCGAGTACTTGTCGAATAACGTGTCTAGAACGCGTCCAGGCCGTGTACAGGTCTCCTGGCGAGTACTTACTTGTGAGTACTCGGCATGTACTCCCCAGGGGTCAAAAAACTGAGTATTAAAAAATACTTGCGATTATTCGAGCAACCGGTGAGTAACCAGCAATTATGTAATCCATATGTCTTACATTCACATGGTAATTAAATAGGTGAATGGAATTGAATAAATTTACCTCGAACACATTTATATATGTATCATGTATTGCATCCGTCAGTTAGGAAGAAAGTGCCTTGAGAGTATCAATGCCCTCCACCTGCACCGATGCTTCATTTGTAGGCGTCAAAAGTTTAGGATTTTAAAGTTATTTGGTAGTTTCAAAATGGAGAAGATAGACTGTTCTGTTACGATCATACTGGCTGAAGGCACGCATCTGCTTTGGCATTAGAGTGCCCGTTTGTTAGAATTTTTACAAGGACATCCATGCTTCCTGCCACTTTTGTTGCAGGCCATAACCATGATCCTATACTGTTACAAAAATTACTCAATGCCTCTGTAAGGGGCCACTTACAGATTTTCAGATTTTCCCATCTTTAAGACCTGGTTGCAGCTGCTCTCACAACAGGGAACGACACCTTATAATCAAACATAAGGCTTTGTACTACTTTGGAAGACTATATATATTTATATTTCGTTGCACTCCCTTGGGAGACTAAATGTATTAATATTGCTACTGATACTGAATTTATTGCTCTTACTGCATTAGTATATGGAGATAAAGAGGTTGTCATAGTATTACCCGGGCCTTAAAATATGACTTCACGCTTATATGATAAGAGTAGCAATAACCATTTAACAATTACAAAATTTAATTGTTTCATCTATCACTATAAAAGGAAAAAAAATAAACGAGAAAATTCACCTTGAATTTAGTGGCAACAGAAATTTATTTTGGCCAACCTCTAGGAATGCATTCAGTCCATCATTTGGTATGTTTTACTTCCAGGATCTTATTTTTGTAGGGGTGCAAAATAATGTTAAACTACAGAAACTTGAAGTATATAAACCATATCGTAATAATAGAGAAGTTGAGAAGATACAAAGAAAAAACAAAGAAGCTAAGGAGATACTAAGAACACCTGCAAAACCTGAGATGAGAATAAAATACACCATGCAATATTAATTTGTGGAATTTTTGACCAGAATTTTCCAATATATTTCCAAAAACATCTAAATTATAAACTCGTATGCAACCTTGTACGAGAGTATTAATAATTGGAAAATTCAATAAAGAAACCAGGAAAATTGTTTTAGCACAGGTCTTCAAATACATTGAATGCAACTTTCAGATTTACATATTAATGCAAATATTTATCATTTTTTAATCACATTCAAATATCCCCAGTCCTAGCAGTAGAAAAAATGAAATTGTTGTCTCAGGTAATGGAATAAAATGTGTATGTATAATCTCTGTAACCTCCTACAGTTTTTTCACCATCCAATGCAACAAATAGGTAGTTTAGTTGTCACATGCACATACCTAATTCAATGTAGTATAAATGGCATATCTGTAGACTGAGTAGCCAATACAACTACGGTTGCGAGAATCAGATACATGGATGCGACGATTTTTTTGGGGGCTTGGATACGTTTTTGGATATGACCGTATAAAAAAATAAAAAATATAGCCATATCAGCAAAATTAACCACATAATATGCATAAAGGAAACAAAATAAGTTAAATAACCACAAAACATACTCATAATTCAGTGCTAGATATCATAATATTCAATGGTCGACCTTGGATTAGTTTTATAATAGATACATAGTGCAAATATTACAATGCATGGACAAAAATTAAGACAAATCAATATATTCATGATTCACTATATTTATTTTCGTCTGCGGTTGCGATGTCTTCATCATCACGTGGTTCATTAGAACCACAAACAACAACAATGCCACTCCCACTAGCTCCACTATGCAGGGCGTGTGAATCGCCATCTAGCTCCGTGTCAAGCAAAGAAAAGTAGGTAATGAAGGCATCCAAGTCAACAATCTTTGGGTCCACATCTCAACACTTTGTTGTCCTTCCTTGTAATCAGGTTGTTTGTGTGAGAGAAGACGCAAGTTGGAGTGCACAAAGACCAAAGCCCTCACCTTTTTTGCTGCCAACTTCTTGTGCTAAACTAAGTGGATAAAGCTATAGGTACTCCAGTTCCACTCAGTTGAAGAGGAACTTGCAACCTACTGAGGCAAGCCACAAAGTCAATTAGAATTTATAAAAGTAAAAAGTTAAAACAAAATGTCGAAAAGAAGGGTAGAGAGTTGAAAAAATTAAAATCATTCTTGTGATAGAATTTTTATTGTAAATGGTTGGAGGTGGGTGGATGCTTTCTCATGGAGGTAGCACCAAATGTGAGCTTCCATCTTGTACTTGTCACGAATAGCACCAAGAGAGTGACTCATGGAAGATCTCTTTCATAGCTTGGTCTTCTATTTTTAGATCGGAAAAAAGTCTAGAGAATGCTGTCTCATATCCCTCACTACCCTCAACATCCCTATATGGTGTGACCCTCCTGGGCAAATAAGATATCTCTGTGCTATATTATTTGCGCATCAAGGCAAAAGCAAGAAGATGCAATGGGGTGGTCATTTTGTTCCACCTTTTAATGAGATGTGAATGTACTTCTTTGAAGAACCTCTTTGTAAGAACCTACCTTTTGATATTTATGATGGATTTAATCTTCTCAATCATTGAGCCGATTCTATCATAAAGCTCACCCAAACATGGATGATCTATATCCACATATGTCAACATGCTCACGATGGGCTCGATAAAATTGAGCAACTACTCCAAACATTCCAACATGTCATCCAAAATCCACCCCTTCACCTTTGTGGCCCTCTTACCGTTTACCTGCCTCCATACATTTCAAAGGTTGTTGATAATTATGATACTCAATGGCTCATGCACCTTGACAAGTCGCCTCAAGATGAGTGTGTGAGGCAAATTGAGTCTTAACAACCTAATACGAAATTAAAACAAATAAAATTAAAAAAAATTATAAAAAAAAAAACCACTACAAAATACAAAATTAAATTAAAAATATACACGATTCTTGAATTATTAAATAAAAAGCTACCTTCAACAATTGTAAGTCTGCAACTTTGAGAAGGCCCTGAAGATGCCTTAGGACATGTGATGGTTGGTTATAAACATTTGGATCTCGCTCGTCTCTTCATAGACTTGTTTGATCCAGTCAATTTTGGTCCCTAGTGTTTGCAACATAAGGTTGAAGGAATGAATGGCACAAGGTGTCCCAAATATGTGCCCATACTTTGCCTCAACCAACATTGCCTGCACCTTTGCAATTTTTAGCACTGTGTGTTATAACTTGGACAACATTTTTGAGGTCCCACTGTCCTAGTGGACTCCATCAGGATGTTGGCAATGAATCGTGCATCCTTCACTTGCCCCTCACCATTAATGGCCCTAAAAACCATTGCCCCTTTAGGGCTTATTACGACCACATTAATTAATGGCTTATTTGTTGTATCTTTCTGTCCATCGAAAACGATGGACATCCGTGTTTCGATCCACAAATCCTTGATGGGTTTCAATGCATTTTCAATTTGTTTTCTTTCTTTTGTCAACAAGGTGGTGCACACCTTTTCATACCCTCGGCCGGTGAATCTTTTGGGGGCAACATTGATAGACACACCATATCCCACAAGTATGTTGATCTAACAACATTGTCCACATGCGTAAACACAATACACAATGCTTTGCTCCGATATGTACCTGGATTCATTCTGGAATGACTTTTCTAATGGGCTTGCATTTTTTGTTCTCTTGCAAGTAAGAGGTGAATCATCTTTCTCAATGGCCACTATAGGTCTAGCAAGAAATGAGTGTGATGGGGTCACCACATTACCACTGAATGGATCAACGGGGGACGATCATTTCTTTCTCAAATGATGCTTCGACCTTTGTCCAACAATGACATCTTTTTTTGTCTTTGATGTATGCAAAGATCTTTCCCTGTGGCAAGCCCTTTCTCGGTTTTTCATTCATGTTTGACCCATCACAAGCTTTGATTCCAATGTTGGGAATCGCACACAAATGGGCTTTCACCCGATTATACGAGCTCTTGTATTGAACACTTTGAACAAAGCCAAAGGAAACACCCTCCACTTGGCAGCTGCGCTAACATTGCCACATACTTCCAAAGGGGCGCTTATGGATTGGCTTTGAAGTGTATTCCTTGGCCCATCGAACTAGCACTTGTAGCGTGAGATATTCCGGGAAATCCTTATAGTCTCTAGGAAAAATATAATAATATTGCTATTAAAATTTAAAGCATTTGGTATTTGTTGAATGAGTATTTAAAAGAATAACAAAAAAAATTATAATGAGTTACAAACTTACAAATATTTAAAAACAAAAAAAAAATAAAATAAAATAAAAAAAACCCACAAAACTGAAAAAAACCTACCTTAAATCAGCTATCCTCTTTGTTGCAAACTCCTTAAACTTCTTGGCACCAAATGAGTTGAGGTAATAGTGTAGGATTAGCAAAAGGAATGAGTTTCAATCCTATGCAATTGAAAAAATGAAGATGAGAGAACAAATGTGCAATGAAAGGTAAATGTGTTGTTTTCTTTTGATAAAATGAGTGTGAAAGCTGCTTTTAGGGTTGAGAATCTACTTTATTTTGTTTCTTGAAGTCCATGTTTGACTTTTCATGAAGTGAAATTGAAAAAAGAATTAAAAAATCCCGTTTTTCCAGCGGGTACGCCTGGGATACAGGTAAGGTATGCCCTTGCCCCTGTGGGTATGCCTGGATACTTCCTTGGACGTATTTGACCATGTCTGCAGGGGCATGGGCATACCCTGCCTTATCCCTCACATTTTCCCGGGCATATCGTACTCTGCAATGTACTGTATCATATTCTGGGGTCCGTGGAGCAGTATCCGGTAACGTACTCTGTAGATTGAGCATAAAGTTGTTTGTGAAAATTCCCTTTAGACCATGGCACCAAGATTTTTTACTTCAAGCAATCAAAAGACTGCAATGGTAGTCCCTGGAATGTTAAATGAGGACACTTATCAATATCACTTTGATTCGGGAAAGTCACTGTCATGCGATCTTTGCAGCTGAAAATGGAAGACAAGAATGGATATGGGAGAGATGATGGTCAGTGGCTTCCTCATAAGTTGATACAACCACTGCAAAAGTGCTAAGTCTGGCATATAGATCTGCAGTGATGACATAATGCATATGGTTGGGCAATGCATCCTCATGCTGAAAGCAACCATTAAAGAAATTATAGAAACCATATGGGAAGATGGTAACGTGGCATCGATATTTGGAGCATATTAAATGCTTTTTGTTTTTCATATTAAAAAAAAACTTATCTTTAGTATAAGATCCATTTGTCTTATTAGTGGTTTTCCATCCAATCAACAAGTCAATAAAACGGATTTGGAAATTTCAAAAATATTTATAAAATGAATTATAATTGAATTTAATAATACAATTAACTTTAGTATCTAACAAAGCTTCAGATATTGAACTCTTTTAGAAGTAATAAATGATTTCGATTGGCTATGACGGCATGTCTAGTTGGATGGATCGAATGCTATAAATCCTGCCTATGGCAGGAATAAGTTAATAACAGAAGTCTTTGAAAGGATGCTATTGATTATAAATCTTCTGGAGGTGCAGTTAATATATGCTAATGGTAAGAGCCCTTGAAAGGTGTCCTACCCAGTTTGTAAACTGTCAGGAGCAGCAGTCTCAGTGCATGTTTGCCATTGATAAGAGAATATCAGCTATTAAGGAGCTGCTGTTAAGAGATGAGGTGAAGAAAAGGGCTGTGGAGATTCAACATGGACGTGATGCACAAACCCTTACCTACAAAGGCTGGCCACAGCTGCAGATGCCTCTGGATCTGGTGGTCGGCATGGAGGGGAGAGGGTGTCCCTATCTTTTGTCCTCAGCTGATGCCACCCACCCTGAACTGAGCTCAAGAGACCATGGATGATAATGCCAATCCTACTGAGCACTTTGCAGATGCTCCCTGTAGATCCCACTAATCAGTCTTGTAGTTCTACTAGTTTTGGGTTGGGGGTTACTCTTTATAAGAGGTCTTGAGGATGTAACATCATATATGTTAAAAATGATGGATAACACTAGACCTTTTAATTTTTCATTACTTTATGCAAGCTCTTGTATTTTCAGTACTATGTTCAAAAATCTACTGGTTTCTTGTAAGTTTTGATTTTACAACAGGTGAATTAACAAATGTAGAAAATGTACCCCATCTTATTGGCAGAAGTTGGATAATATTAATTCTAAGATCTTTGAACAAACCCTGCCATCTGCATTGTTCAGGACTCTTTTTCACCGCAAGACTCTGCCGTTTTGTACTTTCATCAATATTATAATATAACTACATACTGATATTGACCTTTTTTAGTTGCTTATGGTAAGATCCCATAGTGGCATATGTGCACGTGTACCCTGGGCCAAAAATGGTCGAACAAAAGTGATACCATACTGAGTTTGTTGCTATATGTTTGGATTTACCCAAGCTATACTGTGTATGATAAAAATACCTTACCAAATCAGGGCATGTACGCTCCAATTTATTTAGTGATGTTTTGGGTATTGTGCCCCCCTAAAAAAACACGTGAAAAACCAAAGATACAAGAAAAAATGCTCAAGAGTTAAATACAATGTATTGTAACCGTAATAAAACACTGCCCCTTTTTTATGAAAGGAAAAAGGAAAGCATAACAGCTATTCTTCATCATGGCTGTGTGTTTTTACTTGTTGTGAAGAGATATTTTGCAGCTATGTTCTTAATCGTGGACAGCATTACTGTGGGAGTGTGGGCAGCAAAGAGTGCAAGTAGAAGATCTTGTGGGAGTGTTTTACAACAGTTGCAGGAAACAGCCCTCCACCCTCGTTTCCTGTCCGGAAATGTTTCCGATACAGAAATGCCCTGGACACATATTGGAAATGTCTGGGACATTTCTGGGAAGCGTCCGAACGTTTCCCAGTGGTTCCAAGGGATTCCAGCAGAAAAAAAGGTCAAAGTCAACAAAAAAATAAAAAAAAGATGAACCAGACAGTATATATATAAAATAAACATTTACGTATAAGAACATCTAGTTTCTTATACATTAATTTATATTATATATATATACTTTCGGACCTCTAGGAGCTATAATGCAAATTCTAGGTTTTAGAGGATCCTGTCATTTTTCAGATTTACTCACATTTCAGGGTTTCAGGATTTCAGAGTTGGTCATATTTCAGGGTTTCAAGACTTCAAGGAGACATCATAGGAGGTATGAATGCTGCATGAAGGGATGCAAGTATGATAGAATAGTATGAGAACATCTCTCGCAAAGTGCCACAAGCTGATCCCACCCCATTCTCGGTGCACCCTTTAAGGCGTGCACTTAGGAGCTTCAGCACTTAGGAGCTTCAATGCACCAGTGAGCCCTTACAAATTAGATGATTTATGGTCAGTAAATGATAAAGTTGAAAAAAAGTGGCAGCGGCATTCACGATTTTGAGGACAAATTTAGATGATTTATTCTAGATTAGAATGTACTTTTTGTCTTTGAAATAATGAATGAATGAATACTATATATTTTAAGGGTTTTATCTTTTATAGACTAAAAATGAGTATTATGCATTGTTTATATATATTGTACGGGCTTTCCATGATGTTTCCAAATCAAGGGTTCTTGAAAATCCGCATTTCTACATGTCCGTACCCGTTTCCAAACAATGTAGCATTTTTGTGCTGTTATCTAAATGTAGGAGGAATAATTTTCCATTGTTGGCTCGTATATTTCTCAACGTACGTGTTCTTCAATTATGAGGGATGGCACTATATTTTCTTGGCATGTAGTGTGGGGTCAGGCTGTTTTAGTGAGGACAACAAAGTTTTTTGTATTTGGAAGACATTCATAACTGTTGTAGCTCCCCAAAAAGACCCTGGATCCCATTGTGGGAGCATTGGACTATTAATTTGGCAAAGGAAGGTGGGGCTACAAGAAAAGTAGGATGCAATCTGTATGTTGCCTTGTGCTGGAGTTTTATTCTGAAATTTTATTTCATTTGTTGGGTGGTGATGGCTATGGTGTGAAGGTATGCCTTGTGATGTGGGATAATCTCACCCTGATGAAGAATAAAAAAAATGGATCCCTCTTTTAAAGATGATGGTGATGATTATAATAAAGCTCAAGTTAGGACTACTTTCGTTATTTCCCAATCTTCTTTTCTTAGTGGTAGAGGAACTATTTATCTCTGTTGATCACTTGGGCCTTCTTCACCCATGTACCCTTCAAAGAGGATGTTGTTCGCTTATAATAACCTCAGTTTTCATGTTAGTAGGGATAAAATAGACAAATGCCATTGCTCTCTTTATAATGAATGTTATATCCCTTTGTATGTGCATATCTCCTTTCTTTGATGAGATGGTGCATGCTAAATGAGGGTCCTAGAAGATACAAGCCCTCACGGATATCAGAAAATTTGGACCCCACTTTTCTCACAAAAAGCACAGCTTGACAAAGGCTAGAGTCAATCCAAAGTGAGTGGTCACAGGTGGATGTTCAGTCTTCAAGTCTCAGGTTGTGGGTGAGTTGATATAAGATGTTGACACAATTCTCTGTTCATGCAAAACATGTATATTGGATGCTGTGTTCATGTAATGAAAATATCTTTAAAGGATTAGTTTGAGCTTTGATTAAATTGAATATTTAGAAATTCACATATAAACACCATTAAGCCCAAGCTGTGTGTTGTTTATATGCAAAGGTTGAGCTTCTAAAACATGGGTTCTAAGTTTCTTTTATCCTACTTGAGTTTATTTGAGGTGCTTCTTCACTAATTGTTTGGTTAATTAGAGGCATTTATGTTCTAAATATTGCCATAGATACAAGAAACTAATTTGGATGCTATATTTTTCTTTGATATGGAAGTCATTGTTATTGTATGGAGCCTATAGATGCCATTAACTTTGGAAACATATGTTCTTATTTGGATGAAACTAATACATTAAATTTGAGGTGTTACAAAAAGATAAAGGCACTATTTAATTTTACAGAGCGGGCATGGTTCTTTATGGAATGTGTAGAGAAGATAATTGGATGTGGAATTAAATGCGGATGTTTTTCTGTGAATTACATTTAGGTATAGGGATGTGTTGTCACATTTTTTGAAAACGGATAAAAACTGGGGGAAATTCAATTTTTAATAAACGATTAAAATTTTTGAACTGAACCTGAAACTGTGAAAATTTTAAAAAATTCAAAATTTTTAATTAATTAATTAAAAATTTACTGCGAAATTGCTTTTCACTCCAAATTATTTTAAAACACATTTGAGCCTCCCGTGCAAAAAGTCGTTAACATTCTCTGTAATTTGCAAAAAATGTTTAACTTTTTATAGGTTGTGCAAACACATTATTTTTTCAAAAGTTGTGCAAATACACGTTACTTTTTCAAAAGTTGTGCAAATTGCAATTTCCTTTTTCCTCTTGATGCAAATTCAAAATAAATTTTATGTTCCGTGCAAATTGTAAATTTGTTTTCAGTTTCGTGTAATATGCAAATTCTTTTTTAGCGTCCATGCAATTTACAAATTTGTTTTGGGTTTTTGTTCAAATTGTAAATTTGTTTTGGGTTTTTGTGCAAATTGTAAATGTGTTTTGCATTTTCGTGCAAATTGCAAAACAAATCTAAAATTTCGTGTAAATTACAAAATATTTTTGAGTTCTCCATTTCCATGCAATTCCAAATTCTATTTTCACAAGTCATGCAAATGCAAATCATGCTTTCCCAAATCATGCAAATGCAAATTATATTTTCAAGAGCCGTGTAAATGCAAACTTTCATGTTGCAATTGCATTTTTAACGGTGCAAATTGTCGTTGCTAAAAAAAAATTATTTTCCAACTTACATGCAAACTCATTTATTTTTTTCGCCAATCATGAAAATACGGTTATTTTTTCGGATAATGTTAAATGAAGTTTGTTTTTCATTCTAAAAAATCTTTTCAACATGCATGCTCAACTCTGACAATTTTAACAAATTAAAAATTGAATTTTCATTTGTGTTTTCGCTGTTATCCGCCAGAAGAAATATATTCAAGATCACAGAAGGGAAACAAGTAAACGAAAAAGAAGTTATTTTAATTTCTTTTTCAGTCAGAACAGTGCAAGAGCGCCCAAGAAAAAGAGAAATTTTCTTATAAGCATTTATTTAACCAATAAAAGGCCGTACAAGTGCATTCAGTGAGAGGAATGAAAAAAGAAATTTGAAGCACAGATACGAGCAGTTTTGTTTTGTATCTACGAAATGCTTCAAAGAAGAAAATGCACCCAGTCCAAGTGGAAGATAAAGATTTAAATTTTCAGCAGTGCATTTTCAAATTATTTTTTTCAGCCAACAGAGCGTATGATGCCAATGAGGAATACGAGATTTTAAAAAATCATTTTTTTTGTTTGTATCTGCCAAACGCTGAACCGTACGGTTAGCGGTACAACTTGCAGGAGAGTGGAAGGTACAATTTCTTTGTGAAATCTTTAACTTCTTTTTCTCGTTTCTTCTATCAACAAGCCATACGACTTGCATGGAGTGAAATTTTGGCAATTTAAAAATTTATTTTTGATTTTTCTCCGAGTAAAAATTGAGCCGTACGCCAAAGCAGAGTCGGTAAAAATAAAGTTTTTGTTTTTCAAAGTTTTCATCTGCCTATATGAAAATTATATAGCCCAATAAGTTGAAAAAGATGACAAAAAGTGACAATTCTTTTTAATTTCTTTGGAGCAAGAGAGAAAGGTACGTACTTGGGGAAGATGAAAATAAAATTAAGAAAAAAATATTCTTGATTTGCAAATCTGTAATTTTTCTTTGCTAGAATTTTCGTCATACAACAATGTTCAAGGAGGGAAAAAAACGAAATTGGCAAATTGTATTATTCTTACTTTTGGCCTGAGATAAAAATAAAAAGTGGGGAGTGGGATTTTAAAATCAAAAGACGAGAATTTGCAATCACATTTCGGCTCATTTACATTTGTCAGGAGGGTTCGTGCTATAGCTACAAAGTGATTGATCAAAAAGGAAGTCAAAACCGAAAATAGCAATTGAGCGAGAAATTGAAATTCGTCAAGTGGTGTTGAAAAGGCACCAGAATGAATTTGCATAGGCGAAATTATGATTTGGTAACAGTGACGATTAGGCACGTAATTTTATTGAGTCATTTTGTCAAAAGGTTTATGTGGAAGTGGACACATCAAAAATTACAGGTGATAGATGTATGAATAATGTATAGACATGGAGGCAGAGTTCAATAAGGTTGCGAGACATAAAACAAGCACAACATTGAAGAAACAAATGCAATTGACAAGTGTAAATCCGAATTTACAACCTTTGTGAGCGTTCTCTCAGTTCGTACCATGTAAATGAGCCAATGGCTAAGGAAATTGAATCAATTTTATTGAGAAATTTGGTCAAACGGGAACAAAACATGTGGATACTAAGTTGAGCTTGAGAGATACCGCCTCTACATACCATTTGCATGTTCTCAGGCATCTAGGTGTTATACAGTCTTGAAGCAATACAAAATGGATGATGATATTAGTATCTTGTCCGTGCAATCAAAATCTAGAAAAACGAAAGATAATGAAGATCACTTTGGGTGGACATTCTCACACGTTGAAAGTGAAGGCAAATAGGCACTGTCAAATGTTTTTGGTTTTATCATAAAAATGTTGAATCTTGTTTTGCAATTTCTAGTTGTAAATTTTGTAAGTGCAAATTCGCAAATGTAAGTCACGCAAATGCACTGTGATAGCTTTGTAAATTGTAATTTCACTTTTTCATGTGGTGCAATTGCATCAACACACTTTTACACTTCTTAAGTAGTGCATTTTTGTAAACTCATTTTTTGTAAATTCTAAAACGCAGAAAAGGTGGTTATGCACTGTAGCTACCTCCCCATACTATAAATATGATTGTAAGGCTCATTGTAAAGGGATTTTTTGGCAGTGAAACTCTGCAAAAACTTTTGAAGAACGTGATTGTATTTTCGACTCAATAAAGATTAGAACGGGAAGATTTTGCATGACTTTGTGTTTAAGATTTCTTTGTGAGTTATAACTTTACAATTAATTCATCTATCTCTGTATCTTTATTTTCAAATTGTTTTCATAATCACTACCACATTGTCAGAAAATGAGAATTCCACATTAAGTATTTCTTTTAGAATCTTCTTGTGTTATTTTCATAAATTTTAAATCTCCATGTGGTTTAAACACTATTTTAATTCTATTTTAAGGGTAAATAAGGGATTGTTGTCTTTGGTCTGCGATCAGTATTAGAAAATTGTCCAAGTGTATGTTTTGCACTTCTAAGGGTGTAATTATGTCTTTACCACCCATTGAATGAAAGAGATGCACACAGTGTTTTTTCCTTTTTGGATTATTCTGGTAAATTTTTGCATTTAGCTATCCGGAGTTGTCTTTCATTTTTTTCAGGGTTGTCATAGTAGTTTGTGTTTAATGGATTATAATAACCTTGTTCTCCCTTATTCTTTTTTTTTCTTTATTCTTTTTTTTTTCCATTATTTCCTTCTTTTATGTCATTTCCTTTCTATCTCCTTTATGTACTTTCCATTTAAAAGTAAGGAATTCCCAACATAAAACATTTTTGTTGTAAATAGATGTGAATGTTTTTTCCCTGTTTTTTCATTTTTGGCTTTCAATAAAGGTAGTTCTCCTTGTTAGTAGGAGACTTTGTCTTGTGTTGCTGACTAACGCAAAGATTCAGTTCCTCACACTATTGACTCAAAGTCACCAATTTCTCTAGAGAATTTTTTGAGCCAACAATTTTTTGGCGACTCCGTTGAGGATTGAGGTGCTTTACGCACATGATTTTCAAATATTTCAAGGAACCTCCCTTTGAATAGAGGTTGGCAACCCCATTGAAAAAAAATACCTAGTGCTTGCACCTTCTTGATTGTAGAGATGGTGTTGGTCCCATCCTAACCCTAATGATCCCTGTTTCCCATGGGAAAAACATTTTGGGCCATTGGTTTTGACCCAATACAATGAGTTCCCATTAGGCCTCAAGGAAGAGATTCCCAAAGTTCTCCGGAGAAAATAGTCAAGATGCAGATAAACATATCCAAGTCTTCACAGTGTCCTGTAACATCTTGGGAGTTATGTATGAGGATGTTGCTGTGAGACTTTTCGTTGAAACTTTCTTTGGACCTGCTGTCGAGTGGTTTTGACACCTAGAAGATGGATGTGTTACAGATTGGAACTTTTTGAAGAATAGGTCCCTGGATAGATTCAAATCAACTGTGAACGTGTGTATTGTTGTCAAACTTTCTGCTAGATTCAAAAGCAAGACGATGAGCAGATGAGAGAGTTTGTAGCACGTTTTATCAAATTATTGAGACATGATTCCTCAAGCAAATTTGCTAAGTCTCAACAATCAACTTTGTATTTTCATTGGTTCTCTTCATCCGGAGATCAAGTTCATCTTGATGAGGAACAAGGTAAATGACTTGGTGGTTGTGCAATGAGATGCCATCGAGATTGAAGATGATTTGATCATGTCTGGAATGTTGAAGAAAGAGGTTTCAAAAGGTGCTACAACTATTGCAGATGATGACGAGGAAACAGTGAACCCTGATACAATCAAGAGTTTGCAATATTAAAAAAGAGTTCGAAGACAAGCTCATGATCAAACATGTCGAAACTCTAATAGTGAAAAAGAGAAAATGATACCTGTCACATAATTATTTTAGTTTCACAAGTGTGGAAGATGAACAGTTAGAAGAACTAATGATTGATCATAGAACATATGAAGAATTTGACTCCATGCTTGGTGAAAAGAAAAAAGATTTGCTTATTTCTCTAGATTGCTTAAACCTCATAGTCCTGGGAGAAAATGAGTTATTTGAAAAACAACTGATAAAACTAGAAACAAAAAAGAGTAATAATGCATAGTTTGATGTTATACTTTTTGAAAGAGAAGGTAGCATGGGATCAATTTTCAGGAAAGCAGAAGATCCTTTCTCTATCATAATGAAAGACTAGTCAAAAATGAAGATTCCTTAGGGATTTGATTTTCAGAGTCTACCATAGAAGAATTCTCTACAGGATTTGAATCCAAAACAATTAAGTCTATGCAAATTGAAAATCATAATCATGCCAAGGTTTAAGTTAAGAAAGACATCAACGTAGAATAAAATGAATGGTGCCCAATAATCATTACAAGCGAAATGAAAATTGTCAAGGCAAAGAAAATTGACAAAGATGATAATGATAACACATGCAGTAATGAATTCATTTCTACCATGAGAAGCGATTTAGAGAAGAATATCAACACTTCATTTATTCCGCAAGATAATCATATTGTGGTTCCAACTCAAAAAAAGATATGCGACACACTTCTCTCCAATTCAGATATTGTATCTGTCACAGATGTATTTGAAGTTATCGAAAAAGACATTGAAAAAGTTCAATATTTGCTCAGAAGTGGTTACAGAAGATCAAAAAATTCATAATGATTTCATTTCAAAATAGGTAAATATTACTAATTTGTTCATTCATGATCATCCCTGTGTCAATGATAACTGTAAGTTTTTCTTCCCACCTGCTTGGTCACTACTGCTAAATGTGTTCGGAGTTCATAATTCAAATCTATTGTTTTGAAATGGCAAGTACTTCTCCTAGAAGGTGAATGGTTTTGTATAATCTTCTCAGTTTCATATGCTTCCTGTAAATAGATCTGCTTTCCCAATTTTGGCTTGTTTCTTTTTTTTGTTTCGTTTTGGTGTGTGTTGTTTTTCAATAAACGCAATAGTTTGTATGTTGCTCCTCTACGTTTTGGGCTTTTTGCTTGCACATATTTGTAGCTGTGATCTCTATTTGGGAAATATCATGGGCAATCACATGATTTGAAAGAGTGATAGTGGACAGTTTTTTTATGGATCTCTTCAAGTGAGCGGGCGTTAAACGTGTAAATTTTCAGAAAAAGTGATCTAGCCTGGCAACGTATGTTCATTTCTCTTACGATTGAGATGGGTGAACTATGTGTCAATTGGTTGGATCAGGGTATGCAAATGTGAGATATAGAAGTTTTAAAAACATGAATGGTAAATTTTTTATAGAATGGGACATCGACTCCGTAGCCCAATGGACAAGGATCGAATCACATATTGGGATCTGCTTTTTTTAAAACTTCAAAATGTTGACATTGCAAATTCAGGGAACAATTTTGTAGTGGCGAAGAAGAAATTTGTAAAATTTTGTAAGGCAAGCTACAATGTTCAATGAAATGTATCTCTTTGCATTTTAGTTCATGTGAAAACACGTAATAAAAATGCCCTTGCAGACACTATCTTTTTTGAATATGAGAAAGCATCTATCAAAGTGAGTCCCTGATATTCACATACACTTTTTTTTGGACATGTGAAAGCACCTATTAGGTTGAGTACCTAACCCTCACATACACTATCTTTTGACATGTGAGTTCTACAATGGCTTGATGACCCATCCCTTTATTGAAGATCGGAGATAAGATTTTTTAAATATATCAAAGTTACTGTTGAAGACTTCGTTGCCCAATGGATAAAACGTCGACCTATGAAACTAGAGAATTTAAGTTTCGTTCTTTATAGTTCGAAATCCTAGTCGGAGCTCGCTATTGTCACAATTTTTTAAAATGAATAAAAACCGGTGGAAATTCAAATTTTAATAAACGGTTATTTTTTTTTCACTGAACCCGAAACCGTCAAAATTTTTAAAAATTCAAAATTTTTAATTAATAAATTAAAAATTTATGGCAAAATTGATTTTTACTCTAAATTGTTTTAAAACGCAATTGAGCCTCTCATGCAAAAAGCCGTTAACATTTCCCACAATTTGCAAAAACCGTTTAATTTTTTATAAGTTGTGCAAACACGTTACTTTTCCAAAAGTTATGCAAATTGCAATTTCCTTTATCCGCTCAATACAAATTGCAAAATCAATTTTATGTTCTATGCAAATTGTAAATTTGTTTTGGGTTTCCGTGCAAATTGCAAAATTTATATAAAATTTCGTGTAATTTGCAAAATATTTTTGAGTTTTTCCTTTCCATGTAATTTCAAAGTCTATTTTCACAAGACATGCAAATGCAAATCATGCGTTCTCAAATCATGCAAATTATATTTCGAAGAGTCGTGTAAATGTAAACTTCCACGTTCCAATTTAATTTTTCAACGGTGCAAATTGTCATTGCAAATTAAAGTCTCTTTTTTCAAGTTGCATGCAAACTCATTTAATTATTTTCGTTAATCATGCAAATACGGTTATTTTTTCGAGTAATGTTAAATGAAGTTTGTCTTCCCTTCTAAAAAAACCTTTTCAACTTGCATGCTCAACTCTGGGTATTTTAGCAAATTAAAAATTAAATTTTTATTTGTGTTTTAGCGGTCATTTGCTTGGAGAAATATATTCAAGATCACGACAGTTAAGCAAAGTTAACGGAAAAAAGTTATTTTAATTTCTTCTTTAGCCATAAAAACGCTGTGCAAGAGCGCTCATGAAAAAGAGAAATTTTTGAATAGGCATTTATTTTTTAACCAAGGCGGTGCTGTACAAGTGCATTCAATTAAAGAGAAATGAAAAGAGAAATTTGAAGCCCAGAAATGAACAGTTTGGTTTTGTCTTGTATCTACAAAACGTTTCAAAGAAGAAAATGCGTCCAGTTCAAGTGGAAGATAAAGATTTAAATTTTCAACAATGCATTTTTAAATTAATTTTCTCAGCCAACAGGGCGTACGACGTCCAGGAGGAATACATGGTTTTAGAAATCAATTTTTTTTGTTTGTATCTACCAAATGCTGAACCCTACGGCCTGTCGTACGACTTGCATAAGAGAGTGGAAGGTGCAGTTTTTTTGTGAAATATTGAATTTCTTTTCCCCGTTTCCTCTATCAACCAGTCGTTCGACCTGTATGAAGTAAAATTCTGGTAATTTAAAAACTTATTTTTGATTTTTTTTGGAGTAAAAATTGAGCCATACCCCCAAGGGGAGCCGGTAAAAAAAAAGTTTTTGTTTTTCAAATTTTGTTTGCCTATATGAAAATTGTATGGCCAAATAAGTTGAAGATAACAAAAAGTGACAGAATTATTTTTAATGTTCTTTGAAGCAAGAGAGAAAGGGTACGGACTTGGGGAAGACAATAGAAAATAAAATTAATAGAATTATTCTTGATTTGCAAATTTGTAATTTTTCTTTGCTAGAATTTTTGTCATACGATAGCGTCTAGGGAGGAAACAAAAACGAATTTGGCAAATTGTATTATTCTTGCTTTTGGCTTGAGATAAAAATATAAAGTGGGGAAGTGGGATTTTAAAATCAAAAGACGGGAATTTGCGAAATCACATTTCGGCTCATTTACACTTACCAGGTGGGTTCGTGCTATTGCTACAAAGTGATTGATAAAAAAAAAAGTCAAAATTGAAAATGGTAATTGAGCGATAAATTGAAATTTGTTAGGTGGTGTTGAAAAGACACTAGAACGGATATGCACAAGTGAAATTATGGATTGACAGCAGTGGCGATGAGGCACGGAAATTCATCGAGTCATTTTGTCAAAAGGTTTATGTGAAAGTGGATAGATCGAAAACTACAAGTGACAGATGTATGGATAATATATAGACACGGAGGCAGAGTTCAATTAGGTTGAGACATAAAACAAACACAATATTGAAGAAGCAAATGCAAGTGTAAATCTGAATCTACAACCTTTGTGAGTATTCTCCCAGTTCGTACCATGTAAATGGGCAACGCCTAAGCAAATTGAATCAATTTTATTGAGATATTTGGTCAAACAGGGACAAGACACGTGGATACTATGTCTCGAGAGATCCGCCTCTACATACCATTTGCATGTTCTCGAGCATCTAGGTATTATACAGTCTTGAAGCAATATAGAATGGATGATGATAGTGGTATCTCGTCTGTGCAATCAAAATCTATAAAAATAAATGACAACGAAGATCACTTTGAGTGGACATTCTCACACGTTGAAAGTGAAGGCGAATAAGCTCTATCAAATGTTTCCGGTCTTTTTATAAAAATGTTGAATCTTGTTTTGCAATTTTTAGTTGTAAATTCTGCAAGTGCAAACTCACAAATGTAAGTCGTGCAAATGCATTGTGCTAGCTTTGTAAATTGTAATTTCACTTTTGCACGTGGTGCAATTGCACCAACACACTTTTACACCACTGAAGTGGTGCATTTTTGTAAACTTGTTTTTGTAACTTCTAAAACGCATAAAAGGTGGTACGCACCATAACCACCTCCCCAAGCTATAAATATGATTGTAAGGCACATTGTAAAGAGACTTTTTGGCAGTGAAACTCTGCAGAAACTTTTGAAAGATGAGATTGTATTTTTGACTCAATAAAGATTAGAACATGGAGACTTTTGCAGATTTGGTGTTCAGGGTTTCTTCGTGAGTTCTAACGATTTCTTTGTGAGTTATAACTTTGCATATGATTCACCTGTCTTTGTATCATTATTTTCAAATTGTCTTCTTAATCACTACCAAATTGTCAGAAAATGAGAATTTCACATTAAGTATTTCTTTTAGAATCTTCTTGTGATATTTCTATGAATGTGAAATCTCTTTGGGGTTTAAGCAATATTTTAATTGTCTATTACGGGTAAATATGGGATGGTTGTCTTTGGTCTGCTATCAGTTTTAGAAAATTGTTTCAGTGTATGTTTTGCACTCCTAAGGGTGTAATTATGTCTTTACCACCCATTGAATGAGAGAGATTTCATGCACACGGTGTTTTCCCCTTCTTGGACTATTCTGGTAAGTTTCTGCATGTAGCTACCCAGTGCTGTCTTTCATTTTTCCCATGGTTATCATAGTAGTTTATGTGTTTAACAAACTATAATAACTTTGTTCTCCCTTATTCTTTTCCTTTTTTATTCTTCCCTTCTTTTCCATCATTTTCTTTTTCTTCTTTATGTACTTTTAGGTTAAAAGTACGAAATCTCCAATAGAAAACATTTTTGCTGTAAATAGTTATGAATACTTTTCCCTTGCTTTTTTTTTTTTGGCTTTCAATGAATGTAGCTCCACCTCCTAATAGGAGAGGGGCTTTGTCTTGTGTTGTTGACTAACACAAGGACTCAGTTCCCACACTACTGATTCAAAGTCACCAATTTGTCCCTTTGACAAATTTTTGAGTCAACAGGATGCAAAGGCAAAGATGAGCATGAAGGGTCTGACAAGTTGTTTCACACTTCATCACATCATTACAAAGAATTACAACAGTTTTCTATATGCATGTATTATCATGTGGTGTCCCTTTGACAAATTTTTGAGCCAACAGGATGCGAAGGCAAAGATGAGCATGAAGGGTCTCACAAGTTGTTTCACACTTCATCACATCATTACAGAGAATTACAACAGTTTTCTATATCCCTGTATTATCATGTGGTGATTCGTCTGCTGGTTAGACGAGTTGGAGCACATATAATTCCATTCACAACGTGAAGAGAAACCTTTTGAAATCGAAGGCGGCTGAGAACTAGGTTTTTTTGTCTCACATAAAGATCCTGGCTACAGGGACATTCCAATGTTCCACACATTGGAATGTGAATCCTGATGCCACCTCTCGAGGAGTCTACTATAGATGGACTCTCAGAGTTGTTTGTTATATGTCCTTTTCAACATGATTCCTCGCCGCCTCATTTGTTTATTTCTATGTGCAAAGCTTTCACACAAAGCCATTTATTGTGCTAAAGATATTGGTAGGTTCTTGGGTCATCAATCTGCACTGGTTGCTTGGTCACAAGCTCACCTGCAATTTGAGGATTGCCAGGTAGGCTCTTGGGTCTTCTCCCAGCTGCTGGATTCTGTTGAAACTTCTCCAGCTTTTTGTTCTAGTTACACGAGTCCAGCTTTTTGTTGAATTTTTTTGATCATTTTCCATGTTTTTGTCTTGTCAATTTTATTTGTGTTGGTTGATGTCTCCTTGTTTGGGGTTTGTGGCAGGCCACCTTCAAGCCTGCATATATTATAAATACAGAAAATCTGAATGTCACAGAATGTCTGTGCAAGTTGGTTTAATCTACTCAATTGGACCATACACTCATTCTGCAGTTAGCCAGAGGAAAACTAAGATGGAGGAAAAGCATTCAAGTCTGTGTTTTGCTGTTGAGATGGACGATATTTTTGTTTTTCATTCAGGACAAAAAACTGATTCCGTTGTTACACTTCTTAATATATTAAACTAGCTTAACTATGATGACATTTATCTGATTGCACTATTTTGCATTGTTCCCATGAACATGCCTGCTATGGTTAGGATGAAAAGCATATTTGAATTTTTAGTTTGGAACATCCTAAAGAATGTCACTTGAGTTGTATGTTATTATTAATCTGTGTCATGTTTGATGTATACACAGGTGTTTTAGAATTGATAGTGCTTGGGTGGAAGGATTGTGCATTTTGTTGAATTCTTGAGAAAGCACAGTTTAAACTTCGATCCAATGTATTGGTTAACAATGTAGAGGAACAACTTTGGTTGTTTACACAGGTTTATTTCTTTTCTAATTTGCAGGTGGAACCAAAGAATTTTCCAATGTTAGCAAATTGGCGATTGGAGTACACCATGGAGGATATTCTAATGGAGCTTAAACGTGAAATGGCGGCGTCGCACAATAGAAGGCTGTCACAGCCCCCAGAAGGGAGCACGTTTTAGTTAAGCCAATTGAATAAATGAAATACTGTATTTACCTTGGCATTATAAGGACTTCACCTGTACAGTTTTGAGTTTTTTCATTCATGGCAATACATGTGCCACAACTATTTAGTGCTTGGTACTCTGAAATTAACTATTTTACAAAAAAATGTTCTAATGGATTCTGAATTGATTTTTCGGTGTCTGTTAGCAAGAGATCACGTTAGATGTTAGCAAGAGACCATGTTGGATGTTGAACGTCGCTAGTCAAGGAATTGTTTCTTATTACACATTAAATGATACAAAATTTGGTGTTTTGCTATAAATGGCAAAGAAAATGTGGTTTAATTGTATAAGTTGTGCTTTCGACATTGGTGGGCCAATTTCTTCTGAAGAAAGTGTCCTAGCTGGAAGTTGTCTTCTATGGAGCATATTTGTAGTTGTCTAGTTGACCTGACATGCAATTTGGCCCCATTTTAAAAATGAGTAAATCTAATGTGCTTTTGTAAATTGTTGGGTCTACATCACTTTGTCTAGATATAATGAATTGGATCCACAGCTTCAAATGGTCACAAATGTCACAAATGCTCTCTGTTTGATGCGCAGCTTCGATCAAACACACACCATTTGTATTTTGAATTGGATGAAATGCTCAAAAGTTCATATTAGGATTCAAGCTTGTTCAGTCATGATTTTGCATTTATCTTTTTTATATTATTTTTTCACAGTAAGGATTCTTGTTGGTTATGATATTTGGCATTGATAAACTTCATTAAACTTACTGCTTCAACTATAAATCTCTATCAGCAGGATGATTTTGGTTGATGAGTTCTCTGTCTATTAAATAGTTGCTTAGTTTTTAAGAGATGAGCTTTTGGAGAAAACAATGTCGCATGTTTTAAATCAACATTCCGGATCACCCTATGATCCACCATCAGATGCTCATTCTTTATTAAAGAATGAACCATATGTTTTTATGTTAACCCATCATAATGAGGCCTAATGGTTAACTCGTTTGGTTTCATCATGAATGATTATGATATGTAACAAACAATTAGCTCTAAATGGATCCCAATTAAGAACTGCGAGTGCATGTGATTTGGTGTTTTTTGATACTGGAGAAATGGCTTTGCTTTGCTTGTTGCAAGCAATTTAGACTGTCGGGGTATTTGTACCTTGACTAAAATGGATATTTTAGCATATATTTTTACATTGCATGGTTTCCAACAATCGTGCCGAACACACCTTCGTTTAAAAAAATGTTTGGAATTAAAATTTCGGGGCATCGATAATAAAATAACTGTCATGTGATGTGGACTTAAATTAAAAAATTGGAAGAACATGTTTGAATTTTTTTGGAAGGATGGAAATATCAAAGACAAAAGAAAGCCATGTTATTGTGAAGATATTAATAATTTTAAATTTGAACATCTGTCCTACCCATGTAAGGGTATCAGCTTGAAAAAGAAAATTATGATTTTAAGACTAATTACTTATTGCAACGAGTGTCATGGTATCAGTAGATAGACATGCTTGAAAATGCACTGGGAAAATAAAATCTTTTATGCCTATCATAATATTATATAAGAAATTATTATTTTATAATCCATAAATTAAATGGACATTTGATTCTAAATTTAATCAATACAGATTGTTTTAAGACAAGGGATTCCTCTAAAGTTCTATGCCATAGAACACCACCTAAAATATTGCTTAAAGATGTAAGTTCTTATGATTGTCATCTACAACATACAAAAGAAGATGCAACCCTTCACATATAATTTTCACATGTTATATACATTGTATACATTTCTCCACACTTTAAACATGTTATTATTCTATGCATAATTTCAATTGAAATGCTTGAATATAAGTGCAATACAAATGTGAAGTTATAAATTCTGTAGGATACAAGTACTATGTTTGTGATACACGAGCCTTGAGCTCTTTTAAGTGTTTGTTGTATTAGATTAGTTATAAGGAATGAAAACATACAATCAAATGAAACAAACACATCAGGAGATAACACAAGACGTGCCTTGGGAAATTCAATATGAGAAAACTCTAGCAAGAATGAAACCATGCTTTTTCATCTTCATTATGTTTTGTTGTTTACAAGCTCTTGCCTCCTTGGGCTTACAAGAACATCAACTTCAATGGGTATTATACTTGTAATAATTTCTGCAATGTTTGGTGGAAGACTTCCTCTTCGATTGAATGTTTTTAATTCTTGAATGAACTTTATAAGTTCGTATTTATACACAAGGATACCTCTTAGATTTGTATAAGAAGTCTTCGAGTTGGAAATTAAAGCCAAAACATTTCATGCCCCTTCAACTTCCCAAGGTGGTTTTGCAACCATAAATTTTGCATACAAATTTGAAATCGCATGCTTTTTTTTTGAACTTACAGAATTTTTTGAGAGGAATTCAAATATGTACTCAAAATGTATTTTTTTATTCCAACCATATGTTGTTTTAGCCGGAACAACAAAATCTAGCACATAGCGTGTCACAAATTACCCTTGTTTGACAGTGAATTATCTTATTCACTGAATTGGATGATATATGTGATTAAATTTTTGATTATAGGTTCAAATCTTGAAGGATTTTGGGTGCCACAAAAGTTATAAAAAGAAGAAGATTTACCTCCTATCTTCCCAAGTGAGATGCCAAACCTATCATCCTCTTGGACTGTATCTTGTTCCTTTTTCTTAGAGAGTGATTGCTCAACTATAAATCCTGCAAACCTAGGTTGATGAAAATATCCATGACTCCTTCCAATCTCTGTGAATTAACCTCCTTACACTCTTTGGTGTCTCGGTATCATAGGTTGAAACTATAAACTGTCATCATAGGCCTCATGATGTGTATCATGGGTATCAGATAAAGATTTATCACATTCTTGTAAATAAGCTAGCACTATGTGAGAGAGATGGATTACCAGTTGGTTCATTTTCAAAGTATCTATAAGTACATTGTAGTAAGAGTAAGATGGATGATGCCCCAAAAACATTTCTTTAGGCATCCTCAGGTATCTAAAATATTATTCAAGATGCACTCAAGGAGAAGCACGATGAACTCTTTGGTCAGTTCTATGAACTCATGGTATAGCTTGGTCCACACGCCACTCCTTATGTGTGTCTTACGCATCCACTATTTCAATAGTAAACTCCCTTTCAAAGTGCAAGTAAATCTTGGTATCCCAATGTTTGAAGGTAAAATTAGTGCCACACAATTAGATGGATGGATTGAAAAAATTGATGCACACTTCTCCATCATTCATTCGAATGACACAAATAACATCACCTTCATAGTGTTGGAGATGCCCATTTCAGTGTCCAACCGGTGGGAAACATTCAATGTGTAGCAAGAATGAGATTGTGATCCCATTAAGACTTGGAACTATTTTTGTATGCCTTTAAAGATGAGTATTACCCCTCAAGTACTATGAGGATGAATACATTAAGTTCCAACAATTACACTAGCATAATGAGAAATGAGTTGAAGAGTATATCACTAAGCTCCATGACTACACTGTACATTTGCGTGAGAACTTGATAGAAAAACATAAGGTGTTGAAGTACATTAGAGGAATCTTACCATATATTTAGTCAAAGCTGAATTTATTTATTTTTTACACATTGGAACAAGCATACCGTGAAGCCACTAAGATCAAAGCCAAGGCAAAGATGAATTAGTAGTTCTCTTCATCATCTAGCGCCATGTGCAATAGCCAACCCACACTTAGTGCGCCATTTAACCTTGAAACACATAAGACAATTATGTATTGCAAGGGAGAGTAGCCTAATAAAAGACTTCAATGTCTTCAACACTAGCCAAAGGTGAGAATAAACAAGGTGAAAAATAGTGCTGACACTACACAAGTTCACACAATGATTTTGAATGTTGCACACAAAAATCCTTGATTATCTAGTCTACATTAGGTTCCACAACAATCGATGACAGTGATCCATAAGCCACTTGTATGATCACTAGCGCCACTTCCATACAAGCCTCTAAGGAATGAAATAATCTCTTTCACACCAAAATTTGGGTGAAGGGTCAATCTCTTCATGTCATCATTAACATTGGAGGCATAACAACATCGTTGTGCAAGAAATATCTTATCACCTAGGTCTTACCACTAAAGCACATCCTAAACCATACTCTTTTGGTTAGCTTCAACAAGGGAAAGATATACTGGTCTAGCATTGATGCCATTTCCAAGATAGATTCAACCTTATGGAGGATGAAATCACCTGTGATGATGTGCTACTTGAGGTCTAAGAAAATTTTCTTGTAAGGTTATATTTATATGACCATGATTCTACATATCAATCCAAGCCATAATAGTGGGGTGTACATGTCAAATATCAGTTCTTCAATCTACTGGGGTCCCCTGTAATGACCAAAATCATTTTTATCTCTTCCAATTAATGCTGCAAGCTCATATCACACACACAAATGTTCATGCTACTTATGGTCTACGTAGAAGCACCTATATAGGATAGAAATTTCACATTAGAAATGCACCAAGCCATGCAAATACTCCTATAAGAACAAAAGCTTAGTAATATACTACAACAATATGGATATGTATTTAAATAACCAAAGGGTCCACCAAGACATTTCACACTAAATCATCATATCGATTTGGTTCATGGATCCTCTCTTCATAATTTGCCTCTATATTACAAGTCCATTTTGGAGGATGATGAAGTTCGACACCAAATCAAAGTGCTTATTGATTAAGGAAAGATTACAAAATTTATTTAACTTGTGGAAACATGATAGTCGTCATGCCATATAAATATGGTACTTGACATTTGTGCATTTACTACTATGAGCTCAAAAAGATAATTGTGAAGAATCGGTACCCAATGCCAAACATTAACAACCTATTGGATCAACTTTGAGGTGTATGATATTTGACTAAGATTGACATGAAGTTAGGTTGTCATTAGGTACCAGTCCATCCAAAGGGTGATTTCAAGATAAAATTCAAAACATGAAAAGAATTTTACACATGGTTGGTTATGCCCTTCGGTTTACCCAATGCACCAAAAAAATTCATGTTCATGGTGGAAGAATTTCTGAAGCCCTTCCTCCATTATTTCTTCATTATCTACTTGAATGACATCCTGATTTTAGCAAGGCTTTAGAGGTGCATGAAGTGCACATCTCATGCGTCTTAGACACTCTTCACCATCATAAGTTACAAGCCAAGTTAGAAAAGTGTACATTTTGCATCATGAGAATTCAGTATCTAGGCTACATCATTGAACATGTAAGCATCCATGTAGATCCATAAAAGATCAAAGTAATCCAAGATTATCCAACTCCATGCAATATCACGAAATTGAGTTGGATAATCTTGGATCACCAATTTATTATCAACCAAGACTCCATAAGGGTGAGGTGAGAAAATAATATTGGGTATTTAAAGTAAGACACTAAATTTGTGCTTAAAAATATGAATTGCATAAAAAATAAATTACAGATTTGAAAACTAAAAAAAATGCTGAATATATATATATTTTTTGAAAAACTACAGATTCGATCTTTGAACTTGCATGTAGAATGAGGTGAAGCTTTTATAGATCTGATACCATATTAAATTAATATATAGGGTTAATAATTATGTTAACTACCATAATAAAAACACCCACAATACCTACCTAATAAATCTATGAAAACTTGAAAGTAAAAAAACACAGTTTAACACAAATTCATCAAAGTAGCATAACTACCTCTTTTTATTAAGAACACTGGCCTAATTATTTCAGTATAGTAGTAACTCTTATCCACAATATGTCTCACCCACTAGCCCTCTTGTTCTTATATAGATAAGAGATAAGACTATGGTTTTTTGGAGAGTAGTTACAAAAAAAATAAGACAACTATTATTACCAGAAATCAATTATGTATTTAACTAGTTGATAATATTCTCTAATGATAGGTTGTGATTAAGTATGCACTAATTAGTGCCTACCCACAAATTATAACTAATACAAGTTCATATTAAACTCATACAATAGTGATAAGTAATTAGATACACTAACATACTATTTTAGGCCATTTGATCCATATATCCCTTTTAGGCCTTTTGGTTTATTTACACCTTTTAGGGGTTATTTATGCTAATGAGACTGACTAAGCACAAGTTGATTACAAGTTTTGGGTTGTGACCACATGACCACTTTTTCCACAAGTTACATGCCACTTCAATTTACACTAGGGCCGTGACATGGTCCTAGTGACCTTGTGGGGTTGTTTCCCATGTCGTTCATCATGTCAAACCTTGTTTACTTTAGTGACCCCTTTTTTGCAACTTAAAATTTGGATATGTAGTTAATACATATATTCTAACATGAATCATTGCTTTAAAAAAAATCCTTCTTTTCACCTATCTTTTAGGTGGAGGTTTTTATGGGAATGAAACTTAGTAGTAGATCATAGTTTCAACACTAGGGGTTTTGGGTAATGTTTTTTTATAAGTGATCCACTCAATGGGGCCTAGGATTCTAGTGTGATGGACAACTTGTGCTTGGTGGCATGATGTGGGTTGTAGAGTGCATAGAGGTAAACTCAAACAATGGTAAACTGATAACACACTCAAATGATAATTATTTGTATAATGGTGCAACTTATATTCAATATGTAGAAATTTAAAAATATAGATGTGTAAAAGATTTAATAAAAATAGAAATAGTTCCTTGTTATATTAAAGGTGTTTAACCCTTTTAGTTTAAGTGATCTTAAACTAATATAATTAAACCATTGAAATTGAAATGTTGGAATATACAAGTCTAATATTAAAATATAGTATGCTACAAAATTTTACAAAATTAAGAAATTGTTAAAATTAGTAAAAAGGCTTAAGGATGTGTAAACCTAAAAAAAAAAACACTTTGATGACTATGCAGGTTGACTGTGACTAAAAATAGCTTGGCAGGACATGTGAACTATGTTATGATCGAATGCGACAATTGATAGTTTATTGGGAAGTCCACAGGAGGACAAAGTAACACTACGATGTAGTCTACTGACTATGGCCACATCCTGATTAACTGTGAGCCTTATTTTTGATGAAGGTTAAAGTGATTACTTGTGAGGGTTGACTATTAAAATATGTGTTATATGTTACCATGTGAAAGACCTGCAAAAGATAAAACCTTATCTCCTACACAAAAAACAAGATAGGAATCTAATACAAAAGAGGATAACGGGTAAGGGGAATAGTTGAGTTGGCCTCATAAACCCCACATGATTGAGTTTTACCTACATAGCCTAAATGGATCTCAGGTCAATATAGTTCTCCCTCTTAGGGTGATTATTTAATCTATGATTGTAAAACTATGCGACTAGAGCTAGAATATTGCTTGAAATACTTGACAATGGATGCCCTTGACCTACAATAAACAATAATCAGACTTGGTCTATGATTTTTTAAATTGTTGGCCCTGATTTTTTTATTTATATATTCTAAAGGTTTTGGATCCATAGTGAAGAAGAGCAAGGGCATGAGAACAATGTGGAAGACCTTGGCATGGAAGAGAAAGGCACATAGGACCTTGTCATGAAAGATCAAGTTGTGGGAGATAATGATACAAAAAACAAAGAGAAACAAAAGATGTATAACTCATAAAAAAACATTGGACAAAGGCACATGAAGCGAAGACGGTTATGAAGCAACTCGGAAGCATTGGAAGAGACTAGTCAAACACGAATCTAGCACTGATTCATGAGAGAATATGAGCATAAGCATGTATATCTAGCATAAAGAGAATATATAAGGGCTGTTAAGCCTAAGTCAAAATGATTTTATTGAAATGTCTTTCCATGACTTCTTTTTTTTGAAATAGTCGTTGGCTAGTCATCCCTATTGTATTAATGATGTAACTATTGTCAATCAGGGGTGTGCCCTTGAGAGAAAGTGTGATGTTTATCACTCCTAATGGAACATGTACTATCTCTTAAGTGTGAGTGACTTTAGAAGGGAGATAATCTCAAGAGAGGGTTGGTTCCCTTGGTGATCTCACTAAAACTTACTCTTAAACCTATTATCTACTGATTCTGGTAATAAAAAGGGTGAAAAAGACATTGTTTGCAATGGAATTGAAAGGAAAAATTAGAAATGAAGGTGATGCACCAACATTATATGATCACATATGATTGAAATGAACACTCTTATGAGAGGGATAAGGTTTCACACATTCTCTACACTCATGAATGACTTCTAGAATAGTGTTTCACAAGAAAGACTTGACAAACTCAATTTTTGCAAGGAAGGATTGTAAAGGAATTAAATTCACATCCAATGCTTGAACTAACTTTGATCTAGACACTTAGAATGACCTATAGAACATAATTTTTTTGGATGAATGTATAGGAACTAGATAATATCATAGGAAAACAAGTGCTTCACTAAGTTATATCAATGGCAAATACATACACTTCACTCAAAAACCTGAAAATGGAGGAACAAAAGCTTTTTATTTCTCTCAAAAGGTGAGTAAAAAATTTGGTAGCCTTTAATCACAAAAAAAATCAAAGAGTGATGAATTAAATTCTAGAAGATGAGTTAAAATAGAAAAATCAAATGCTTGGAGACAAAGCAACCCCAAAATAGGGGTCTTCAAACTTGGTCTTCTTCCTCCTTAAGTGCTACGTAGCACTTCCTCAAACCTTTTCAAACATTAATATTACTTAGGGTGGAGTGTAAGAGAGAGTTTAAAAAGCTTTGGGGACTTTGAAACATCTTTGTAATAATTGGTCAAGCCTTGACCACTTGGAGAGTGTTTAAATTCTTGTTAAGAGCCCCTATAAACTAGGTCTTGTATCTTGATTATAGAATTGCTCTTTCCCCTTGGAAATAGGACTTTAATTCCTCCTTTATTCTTAATTGAAAATTTATTCTAGGACATTTATGAGGTCCTTCCATGATCCATGGGATTTTAGGAGCACATTAGTGCAAGTTTGACTCCTTTAATAAGCTTAGGCGTTGGAAGGAGAGAAGGCTTAATTAGAGTCCTAGGACCTTTTCAAACCTTTAAAATTCATACCAACTAATCCTTGACTTTTTATCTCCTTCTATGTGGCATGGAGAATGTTAGGTTGTGGAGCTAAAAGCTTCACTGATGCAAACAGGGAAGGAGGTTGCTGAGTGTCACAGTCACCGACGTCGGTTAGGCCGACCGATGTTGGCCAGTGGTGGACAGGGATGCAACCGACATCGGCAGGAGTCGGCCAACGTCGATCACCTCCAGGCAGACAGGGACCGATGTCAGTCGCCTGTGCGGTTCTGAAACTGTCAGTTGCACGAACAGTTTGTTAACGAACCGAGTGTTTGCATGTTAAGAGCCAATTTTAAACTTGAAGCTGCGGATCTAATTATTGTAATTAGGTGTCTAATTATTGTTTGCATGAGATCTATATAATAGACTCATGGGCTATATTGTAATTTGTGCTAGAGAGTAAGAGAGCAAATATTAGCTCCTTCTGTGTGTGAAGAGAGCATGGTGTGTTCCTCCTAGTGCCACAGTGCCAAGTGTGGGTGCTGGTTTGGAGAATCAGAAGGATTCTTCATGTATGTAGGATCTTGGTCGGTGGGTGTGTAAGGCCACATTTGGAGATCTGCATGGTAAGTAAGATTATTGATCTGCAAGTGTTCGTGTGTGCAAGGTCTAGGTTTGCAGGTGTGCAGAACCAGGTTGATCTGCAGGTGGCAACAGAATCAAGGTGATAGCAACACAACAGGGAGCAAGATCAGGCAGGATCTACTTGGAGTACGGTGTGTACTCAGAAAGAGAGCAAAGAGGAAGGCAAAGAAGATCCTTCCAAAGTAAGATCATTTGAGTTGCAGGTTGTTGCAAGTTCATGGGAGATCTACTTGGAGTGTGTTGTGCACTCGGTTGAGTGTGTGTATATAGTCGGTGTACTGGCAGTAGTGGATACTGACTGGTTGGAGGTGAACACCAACTCTGTGTTTGAGTTGTGTGTTGGGACCGTAAGAGAGAGAGCTTTGAGGAAAGAATTAATGTACACTTGAGGTGTGGGAAGCCTCTGAGAGGTGTGAAGAAGAAGTGGCATCTTCTTTATTGTATTTTTTTTTGGATGAGTATTAATACAATTGAGTATTGTCTCTCATATTCTGTGTTGTTTCTAATTTTTAGTTGCTTGTTACTTCTGGTTAATTCCATATATTTAAGTTGCTTGTGCATGGTAATCAATTGTGCTTCCGTATTTCCCAACAAGTGGTATCAGAGCTAAGGTTGTAGGGAGCAGGTTTTGTGTTTGGTTACAGGTCACTCTCAGGGGTTTCTGATTGAGTGGGAGTATAGCAACGACAGAAAAATGTATATTAAGAATGGAGGAATTGAAAAATATGAATGGTTAATTACGGTGTTATGGAAAGAAAGAGCAGGTAAATAAAGATGGTTGGTAGTAGATCAGCATGAAGAAGCAGATGTTGCAGTTGTTGTTGCACAGGATGCTCTGGATAAAGTTGAATCTTGGTTAATAGATTTTGTTGCCTCTTTCCATGCAACCCCAAGTAGAGGGGTTGGTGAGCCTTGTCAAAGAATTGGCAAAGGGGAAGTGTTGCTGAAATTGTAAGCGGCCAACACATGGGTGTTGAAGAAGGTCATGTAGGTCCCAGTCTTGAAGATGCGGCTAATTGCTTCAAAAAAGTTGGGTGATGAGAGACGCACAAGAACTCTCACAGCGAATGCACTTGAATTAGCGTGTGGTAAGAAAGCAGGTACTCTTTATCTACTTGCTTGTATTACTGATTCTTCTTTTGTTGCGAAGACGTGGCTTTGTAGGCTTGGTCACATGAACAAGAAGGAGATGCATGTTCTTAAGAGAAAGTCAGATGTGTTTGACAAACTTAAGAACTAGAAAGCCTTGGTGTTCTTGGAGGAGATGACGGACAAAGTTCAGTGGATGGGGCTGGATACTTCTGAGCAGGGCAGTTTGGACATGGGATTGATTCAAAGGAGCTCATGGGTAAAAAGTCATCACTCATAGGCGAACACAGGTACCAGCATTGGTCAAAGGTAACCGATGTCAAACAGACAGGTACCAACATCGATCATGTGTAGACCAGAGGAGTCGATGGTGTCAGGCAGGTAAAGACCGATGTCGATAGGATAACTGGCGTCGATGACCTGGACAGTCGCATAGAATCGACGTCGATCGGATGCAAACTGTGTGGTGACTGAGGTCGGTCACTAAGATGGATTTTGGGCAGACAACAAGCTGTCAAAGAGTCTCAAATGCCCATGGGGAGGATTGAAAGTGCAAGTAAGCCTCAAATTCGATGTTTTTCTTCTTTATACTAGTTGCTGACTGCAGAGCAGGAAGGATCCAGGAAACAATGGGAGCATGGCATGAACAGGATGCAGGACCAAATAGGAGATTTGGTAGGGTTGTCAACCGGTATGAAAGCACTGAGTCAAATGGATACCTTGGTTAAATAATAGAGAGAATGGACACGTGAGACAAAAGGCCAAGTCATATGGTCTTGAGGAAGCTGCAAGACAGTGGTACAGGTTTTGACAGGTGGATGACAAAGTAGGGCTTTAGTCAATGTCAATGTAGCCATTGTGTTTGTCTTACCAGGTGGATGATGGTCATAACATTATCCTGTTACTGTATGTGGATGGTTTGCTAGCAAGTTTGTACATACAGGGTTTTGCTGAGCTAAGGGTAAGATTAGTTCAGTGGTTTGCCATGAAGGATTTGGAGCAGCAAAATTATTTGGCATGAGTAATCCTAGAGACAAGGAGATCACATGTTGATGTTGTCACAAGAAAATTGTGTGAAGGTAGTGCAGGATGCAGAACAAGGTAGCACACCTATGGATGGACAGTTCACAGAACAGGGTCCCCAATCACATGATGAGGTTGAGTACATGTTTACTCCTTGAGTTTGCCCAAGCAGTGGGTGCTGTCAGAAAGTTTGGAGCCGATCTGAGAAAGAAGCACTGGAGGGAAGTTCAGTGGATTCTCAGGTATTTGAGAGGGACCAACAGCAGGTCGACATGCTATGCAGGGTCAAGTTATTTTCTACATGTGTTTGTAAATGCAGATCCAGTAGGTTACTTGGATGACAGGAGGTGCACCACAAGTTTTGTGGTAGTTGGTCTTCAGGATTGAGCTTGAAGAGGGATACAAGCCAGGAAATAGATTAGACGGGGTACAGGGATAGGTACAGTGCAACTATTTATCTCCAAGTGGGAGATTGTTAGGTTGTGGAGCTAAAAGCTTCACTGATGCAAACAGGAAAGGAGGTTGCTGAGTGTCACAGTCACCGGAATCAATTAGGCCGACCGACGTCAGCTAGTGGTGGACAGGAATGCAATCGACGTCGGCAAGAGTCGGCTGACATCGGTCACTTCCAGGCAAATAGGGACCGACGTCGGTCGCCTGTGCGGTTCCAAAACTGTCGATTGCACGAACAGTTTGTTAAGAAATCGAGTGTTTGCATGTTAAGAGCCAATTTTAGACTTGAAGCTACAGATCTAATTATTGTTTGCATGAGATCTATATAATAGACTCATGGGCTATATTGTAATTTGTTCTAGAGAGTAAGAGAGCAAATATTAGCTCCTTCTATGTGTGAAGAGAGCATGGTGTGTTCCTCCTAGTGCCACAGTGCCAAGTGTGGGTGCTGGTTTGGAGAATCAGAAGGATTATTCATGTATGTAGGATCTTGGTTGGTGGGTGTGCAAGGCCACGTTTGGAGATCTGCATGGTAAGTAAGATCATTGATCTACAGGTGTTCGTGTGTGCAAGGTCTAGGTTTGCAAGTGTGCAGAACCAGATTGATCTACAGGTGGTAGCAGAATCAAGGTGATAGCAACACAACAGGGAGCAAGATCAGGCAGGATCTACTTGGAGTATGGTGTGTACTCAAAAAGAGAGCAAAGAGGAAGGCAAGGAAGATCCTTCCAAAGTAAGATCATTTGAGTTGTAGGTTGTTACAGGTTCATGGGAGATCTACTTGGAGTGTGTTGTGCACTCGATTGAGTATGTGTATATACTCGGTGTACTGGCAGTAGTGGATACTGACTGGTTGGAGGTGAACACCAACTCTATGTTTGAGTTGTGTGTTGAGACCGTAAGAGAGAGAGATTTGAGGAAAGAATTACTGTACACTTGAGGTGTGGGAAGCCTCTGAGAGGTGTGAAAAAGTGGCATCTTCTTTATTGTATTCTTTTCTGGATGAGTATTAATACAATTGAGTATTGTCTCTCATATTCTGTGTTGTTTCTAATTTCTAGTTGCTTGTTACTTCTGGTTAATTCTGCATATTTAAGTTGCTTGTGCATGGTAATCAATTGTGCTTCCATATTTCCCAACAAGTGATATCAGAGCTAAAGTTGCAGGGAGCAAGTTTTGTGTTTGGTTTCAGGTCACTCTCAGGGGTTTTTGATTGAGTGGGAGTATAGTAACGACAGAAGAAAGTATACTAAGAATGGAGGAATTGAAAAACATGAATGGTCAATTATGGTGTTATGGAAAGAAAGAGCAGGTAAATAAAGATTGTTGGTTGGTAGCAAATCAGCATGAAGAAATAGATGTTGCAGTTGTTGTTGCATAGGATGTTCTGGATAAAGTTGAATCTTGGTTAATAGATTCTATTGCCTCTTTCCATGCAGCCCCAAGTAGAGGGGTTGGTGAGCCTTGTCAAAGAATTGGCAAAGGGGAAGTGTTGCTGAAATTGCAGGCAGCCAACACATGGGTGTTGAAGAAGGTCATGTAGGTCCCAGTCTTGAAGATGCAGCTAATTACTTCAATAAAGTTGGGTGATGAAAGATGCACAAGAACTCTCACAGTGGATGCACTTGAATTAGCGTGTGGTAAGAAAGCAGGTACTCTTTATCTACTTGCTTGTATTACTGATTCTTCTTCTGTTGCGAAGACGTGGCTTTGTAGGCTTGGTCACATGATCAAGAAGGAGATGCATGTTCTTAAGAGGAAGTCAGATGTGTTTGACAAACTTAAGAACTAGAAAGCCTTGGTGTTATTGGAGGAGATGATGGACAGAGTTTAGTGGATGGGGTTGGATACTTCTGAGTAGGGCAGTTTGGACATGGGATTAATTCAAAGGAGCTCGCGGGTAAAAAGTCATCACTCACAGGTGAACACAGGTACCGGCATCAGTCAAAGGTAATCGACATCAAATAGATAGGTATCGACATCAGTCATGTGTAGACCAGAGGAGTTGGTGGTGTCAGGCAGATAAAGACTGATGTCAACATGATAACCGGTGTCAGCGACTTGGATAGTTGCGTAAAATTGACGTCGGTCGGATGCAAACTATGTGGTGATCAAGGTCAGTCACTGAGATAGATTTTGGGTGGACAAAAAGCTGTTAAGGAGTCTCAAATGCCCATGGGGAGGAATGAAAGTGCAAGTAAGCCTCAAATTCATTGTTCCTCTTCTTTATACTAGTTGCTGACTGCAGAGCAGGAAGGATCCAAGAAATAGTGGGAGTGTGGCATGAACAAGATGCAGGACCAAATGGGAGATTTGGTAGGGTTGCCAGTTGGTATGAAAGCACTGAGATGAATGGATACCTTGGTTAAAGAATAAAGAGAATGGACACGTGAGACGGAAGGCCAGGTCATATGGTCTTGAGGAAGCTACAGGACAGTGGTACAGGTTTTGTCAGGTGGATGACAAAGCAGGGCCTTAGTCAATGTCAGTGTAACCATTGTGTTTGTCTTACCAGGTGGATGATGGTCGTAACATTATCTTGTTACTGTATGTGGATGGTTTGCTAGCAGGTTTGTACATACAGGGTTTTGCTGAGCTAAGGGTAAAATTATTTCAGTGGTTTGCCATGAAGGATTTGGAGCAGTGAAATTCTTTGGCATGATTAATCCTAGAGACAGGGAGATCACATGTTGATGTTGTCACAAGATGATTGTGTGAAGGTAGTGCAGGATGCAGAATAGGGTAGCACACCTATGGATGGACAATCACAGAATAGGGTCCCCAATCACATGATGAGGTTGAGTACATGTTTACTCCCTGAGTTTGCCCAAGCAGTGGGTGTTGTCAGAAAGTTTGGAGCTGATCTGAGAAAGAAGCACTGGAGGGTAGTTCAGTGGATTCTCAGGTATTTGAGAGGGACCAGTAGTAGGTCGACATGCTATGCAGGGTCACGTTCTTTTCTACATGTGTTTGTAGATGCGAATGCGGCATGTTACTTGGATGACAGGAGGTGCACCACAGGTTGTGTGGTGGTTGGTCTTCAGGATTGAGCTTGAAGAGGGATACAAGCTAGGAAATAGATTAGACGGGATACATGGACAAGTACAATGCAGCTGTTTATCTCCAAGTGGTAGATTGTTAGGTTGTAGAGCTAAAAGCTTCACTGATGCAAATAGGGAAGGAGGTTGTTGAGTGTCACAGTTACTGGCGTCGGTTAGGCTGACCGACGTCGGCTAGTGGTGGATAGGAATGCAACTGATGTCGACAGGAGTCGGCCAACATCGGTCACCTCCAGGCAGACAAGGACCGACGTTGGTCGCCTATGTGGTTCTAGAATTGTCGGTTGCATGAACAGTTTGTTAATGAACTGAGTGTTTGCATGTTAAGACCCAATTTTAGACTTGATGCTACGGATCTAATTATTATAATTAGGTGTCTAATTATTGTTTGCATAAGATCTATCTAATAGACTCATGGGCTGTATTGTAATTTGTTCTAGAGAGTAAGAGAGTAAATATTAGCTCCTTCTATGTGTGAAGAGAGCATGGTGTGTTCCTCCTAGTGCCACAGTGCCAAGTGTGGGTGCTGGTTTGGAGAATCAGAAGGATTCTTCATGTATGTAGGATCTTGGTTGGTGGGTGTGCAAGGCCATGTTTGGAGATTGTTGGGGGATCAAACCAACAATAGATTACACTTGTGAAAGCAATAAATGCAAAATTAAATCAGATTGACAAGTAATTAGAATGATAATAGCAAGAACAAGAGATACAAGAAAACACCCTAAAAACTTGTATTAACAAACTCTTTACAAAAGGAATATAATTGAAGAAAGCTTCTTTCTTCCACACCTCTCCTAGATGTATATATCTCTCACTAGATCTCTATTCCTCAAGAGCTCTCTCTCTCAAGAACAATCAACTCCAACAAGCTTGGATTGATTCAATTATGTACTGTTCTTCTCACACAATGAATTACAATAATTCACCCAACTACAATAATCTACTACAAAGCTAAGAAGATCTAATTCTACATATAGAATTAGGAGACTTGAGCATGGACATCCAACAAGCAGTTAAGCCACTTGAACAAGGGCTCTAAAAATAGTATTGCCAATAATAGAGATGCGAGCTTGAGACTTCAACTCAAACTTATCATGCAAACACTCGCTTCTGTCCACGGAAATAGCTCTCTGGACACGCAGGTAACCGACGTCGGTTCCTGATGTTTGTCTGTGACCGCTGTCGACCGACTCTCTACTGACCTCAGCGTCTCTGCAACTGCCTGTGATCGACGTCGGTCACTCCTGACCGATGCCGGTGTCTGTGTAGACCCGAACCTGATAATGAATGCTCCTTGGTGAAGTTTTTAGCTCCACACCCTAACAATCTCCCACTTGGAGATAAACAGCTGCACCAGTACCTGTACATCAACATCTTCTAGCTCCTCCATCTTCAACTCAATCATGAAGACCAACAGAAGTTGAATGAAGATTCAACTTCTCTTTTGTAATCGGCTTGGTTAACATATCAGCAAGATTCCTATCTGTATGGATCTTTTCCAGCTTCAACTCACCATCTTCCAATACTTATCGTATGAAGTGATACCTTAGCTGTATGTGCTTTGTTCTTGAATGAAAGGCTGAATTCTTAGCTAAATGGATTGCACTCTGACTGTCACTATACAATCTGCAACTCTCATGCTCCCTACCAAGCTCATCCATGAACCGTGTCATCCATATCATCTCCTTGCTAGCTTCTGTGGCTACAATATACTCTGCTTCTATAGTTGACAAGGCAACAACCTTCTGCAACTTAGATATCTAGCTAACCGCCGTTCCACCTACAGTGAAAACATAACCTGTAGTTCTCCTCCTGCCATCCAAATCACTTGTCATATCTGAATCTATATAACCATGTAGAGAAGTATCTGAACCTCCATAGCACAAGTGCCTACTGCTGGTTCCTCTCAGATATCTAAGGATCCACTGAACTGCTTTCTAATGTTCCTTACCTGGATTGGCCATATACTTACTTACAACTCCCACTGCTTGGGCAATATCCGGTCTAGTACACACCATTGCATACATCAAACTCCCTACTGTGGAAGAATATGGAACCTTACTCATGTACTCTAGCTCTTCATATGAATTAGGACATTGTTCTTTACTCAACTTAAAATGTCCAACCAAAGGTGTGCTTACCGGTTTAGCATCTTGCATATTGAACCATTTCAACACCTTGTCCACATAATCTTCTTGAGACAATATCAACCTGTGATTTTTCCTGTCTCTCTTAATGCTCATGCCAAAGATTTTCTTTGCTGCTCCCAAATCCTTCATAGCAAATGTTTGAGCTAATTTCACCTTAAGCTCTGAGATATCCTGCATGTGAGATCTTGCAACCAGCATATCATCTACATACAACAATAGAATAATATATCTACCGTTATCAAATCTCTTGAAATACACACAATGGTCTGATTGACACCTACTGTAGCCATGCTCAGTCATAAATCTGTCAAATTTTAAGTACCATTGCCTAGGAGCTTGCTTGAGGCCATACAAGCTTTTCTTCAAACTGCACACAAACTTCTCCTTACCCTTGACCTCAAATCCTTCTGGCTGTTCCATATATATTTCCTCATCCAAATCTCCATGAAGAAACGCTGTCTTAACATCTAGCTGCTCAAGATGCAAATCCTCAAAAACAACCAAAGACAATACAACCCTTATTGAAGTCATTTTAACAACAGGAGAAAATATCTCACCAAAGTCAATACCTGACTTTTGTGCAAATCCTTTCACTACTAATCTGGCCTTATATCTCATCTGTCCATTCTCACCTTCTTTCAACCTATAGGTCCATCTGTTCTTAAGTGTTCTCTTACCAGCTAGCAATTCAACCAAATCCCATGTTTGGTTCTCTCTTAAGGACTCCAACTCCTCAACCATGCCACGCTCCCACTCACTCTTGGACTCCACTTGTATTGCTTCTTCAAAACTCTCTGGTTCTCCACCATCAATTAGCATTAGATAAAATAAAGAAGGAGAATATCTAATTAGAGGCTTACTCACCCTTTCTGACCTCCTGATGGGTGTCTGAGACTCATCCACAACACGCTGTCCACCCAAATTCTCTGACAGTAATCGACCTCGGTCACCTGCAGACCTATTACTGGCCGACGTCGGTTCTTCCTGATCGACCTCGGTACCTGTACGGCTGACGTCGGTCTCTATATGGCCGACGCCAGTTTCTATCCTATCGACGTTGGTTTTTACCCTGCCGACGTCGGTCTCTGTGTTTTATTGTAAGTGATTATTTCTTCTTCCCACGAGCTCATCTTGGACTTTTACCTCATCCAATTCACCATTGCTCTGCTCAGACTGATTCAACTTCCTTAGCTGATCACAATACATCACTCTTTCATTGAAAACAACATCACGGCTCCTGATTACCTTGTTAGTTTCTAGATTCCACAATCTGTAACCAAAATCATCTGAGCCATAGCCAATAAACGTGCATCTCATAGACTTAGCATCAAGCTTCTTTCTATTTTTCTTATCTATATGCACAAAGGCTTCACAACCAAAAACTTTGAGATATGAGAGATCAATCTTTTTACCTGTCCATGCCTCTTCTGGAATACCACCATCCAGAGCTGTAGAGGGTCCTCTTTTAATCAGGTATACTGCAGTGTCAACAGCTTGTGCCCAAAACTATAAGGGCAAACCGGCATGCAATCTCATACATCTTGCATGCTCCATTATTGTCCTGTTCATCCTTTCAGCAATACCATTCTGCTGAGATGTCCTTGGAACCGTCCTTTGCCTACAGATTCCATGCATGTAACAATAATCTCTGAACTTATGACTGCAAAACTCACCACCATTGTCTGATCTCAGGCACTTTAATCTTTTACCTATTTCATTCTCAACCATAGCTTTCCAAACTTTAAAAGTATCAAATACATCAGATTTTCTTCTAATACAATAGATCCATACCTTCCTTGTGGCATCATCTATGAAAGATACATAGTACTGTGATCCTCCAATGGAAGCAACCTGAGCCGGTCCCCACACGTCTGTGTGAACAAGCTTCAACTTATGCTTCTTCTTAGTAGACCCAGTCTTGAGAAAACTAACCCTTTTCTGTTTTCCAAATACACAGTGCTCACAAAACTCTAGATCTATGCCTTTTAAATCTGAAAGCATACCTTTAGACTTAAGAATTGACATCCCCTTCTCACTCATGTGGCCAAGCCTTGAGTGCCACAATTTAGCATCCACATCTGAAGTAGATAATACAGAAGGAGATTTGTTAGTAACACAATTACACAAATAGAGAGTACCTTCTCTCTTACCTCTGGCCATAACAAGTGCACCCTTGGTCACCTTCCAAGATTCTGTTGTGAGAGTTACTGTACAACCCTCATCCCCTAACTTTCCTGCAGAAATCAAATTTCTCTTCAAGCTAGGAACATGCATCACATCTCTCAACACCCATGTGTTGCTATTCTGCATCTTTAGCTACACTTTACCTTTGCCAATTATTTTACAGGGCTCATCATCCCCTAGATACACTATTCCAAAATCTCCATGGATATAGTCACTCAAATATTCCCTGTTAGGAGTAGCATGAAAAGATGCACCAGAATCTAATACCCAAGATTTTATATTATTATGCAGAGAGAAAATTAAAGCATCCTATGCAATACCTGCAATCTTGGCTTCTTCCTTTCCTTCGTGCTGATTGTCCTCCTTAGGCTTTGACCAACAATCTCTGCTTATGTGCCCCATCTTTCCACAATTCCAGCATTGTGGCTTCTTGCCATTCCTGGATTTAGATCTGCCTTTCCCCTTAGATTTGGATCTTGATCTACCTTTCTTGCTCTTCTCTTTCTGCCTTCCCCTGCTCTCAAAACTTAAAGTGTTCCCAGATGCCTCTTCTGTGCTTTTTCTGTGTATTTCCTCATTCAAGATAACACTAACAACATCCTCTACTTTCAAAATATTTGATGCAGATGCAATATTACTTACTGCCATTACTAAGCCATGCTAGCTTTCAGGCAAAGAACATAATATCAAAAGAGCTTTTATTTCATCATCAAACACTATATTCACTGAACTTAACTGATTCACAATTCCATTGAAATCATTCAGATGAGTAGAAACAGATCCACCTTCATTCATATGCAAATTAAATAACTGCTTCATAAGATATACCTTATTGGAAGCTGAGGGTTTTTCATACAAATTTGCTAACGTAGTCATCAACTCTACCGTGGACTTTGCCTGTGATAAATTGGATATCACAATGGATGCTAGACTCAGTCTTATAGACTCCAGAGCCTTTCTGTCAAGAACTTCCCATTCTTCATCCTCCATGTCTTTGGGCTTCTTTGCAACACCTCCTAACGGTAAGTAGAGATCTTTCTGATACAGATAATTCTCTATCTGCATTCTCCAGTGTTGGTAATTTTTGCCATTAAACTTTTCCATTCTCAATTTACTTTCATCTGCCATTACTTCTCCCACTCAAACAAAAATCCCTGCAAAAACTCCTGTGAGAACCTGTAATCAATACACACTACACAGATCTGAACCACCTGTTAGTGAACCTGAACTTTGATACCAATTATCAAGCTCTGAACCTATAACCAAGGCTCTGATACCACTTGTTGGGGGATCAAACCAATAATAGATTACACTTGTGAAAGCAATAAATGCGAAATTAAATCAGATTGACAAGTAATTAGAATGATAATAGCAAGAACAAGAGATACAAGAAAACACCCTGAAAACTTGTATTAACAAACTCTTTACAAAAGGAATACAATTGAAGAAAGCTTATTTCTTCCACACCTCTCCTAGATGTATAGATCTCTCACTAGATCTCTATTCCTCAAGAGCTCTCTCTCTCAAGAACAATCAACTCCAACAAGCCTGGATTGATTCAATTCTGTACTATTCTTCTCACACAATGAATTACAATAATTCACCCAACTACAATAATCTACTATAAAACTACTACAAAGCTAAGAAGATCTAATTCTACATATAGAATTAGGAGACTTGAGCATGTACATCCAACAAGCAGTTAAGCCACTTGAACAAGGGCTCTAAAAATAGTATTGCCAATAATAGAGACGCGAGCTTGAGACTTCAACTCAAACTTATCATGCAAACACTCGCTTCTGTCCACGAAAATAACTCTTTGGACACGCAGGTAACCGACGTTGGTTCCTGCTATTTGTCTGTGACCACCGTCGGCTGACTCTCTGTCGACGTCGGCATCTCTGCAACTGCCTGTGACCGACGTTGATCGCTCCTGACCGACGCCGGTGTCTGTGTAGACCCAAACCTGATAATGAATGCTCCTTGGTGAAGTTTTTAGCTCCACACCCTAATAGAGATCTACATGGTAAGTAAGATCATTGATCTACAGGTGTTCGTGTGTGCAAGGTCTAGGTTTGCAGGTGTGCAGAACTAGGTTGATCTGCAGGTGGTAGCAGAATCAAGGTGATAGCAACATAATAGGGAGCAAGATTAGGCAGGATCTACTTGGAGTACGGTGTGTACTTAGAAAGAGAGCAAAGAGGAAGGCAAGGAAGATCCTTCCAAAGTAAGATCATTTGATTTATAGGTTGTTGCAGGTTCATGGAAGATCTACTTGGAGTGTGTTGTGCACTCAGTTGAGTATGTGTATATACTCGGTGTACTGGCAGTAGTGGATACTAACTAGTTGGAGGTGAACACCAACTCTGTGTTTGAGTTGTGTGTTGGGACCGTAAGAGAGAGAGAGCTTTAAGGAAAGAATTACTATACACTTGAGGTGTGGGAAGCCTCTAAGAGGTGTGAAGAAGAAGTGGTACCTTCTTTATTGTATTTTTTTCTGGATGTTTATTAATACAATTGAGTATTGTCTCTCATATTCTGTGTTGTTTCTGATTTCTAGTTGCTTGTTACTTCTGGTTAATTCCGCATATTTAAGTTGCTTGTGCATGGTAACAATTGTGCTTCTGTATTTCCCAATAGAGAATGTGTATTAGACTTTAAAAAGCTTGTTATAACTATTATTCAATGATTTAGTGCTTAGGCTATTTGGAAAGCTCATTTTCATCATGGCATAAAAGGGAGAAGTGGAGCTTGTCTTCAGGTTTAAATATTTATTCCATGGATGGTACCCAATAGCATATGAAAACTATAACAATGACTTTTAAGACATCAAACACTCAAAAATACTTAATTTTGCATTAAAACCATGAATTTATCCTCAAATCCTTGTAGCCCTAAAATAGATAAAACTCATTGCCTGGAAGAATATGGAAGTGACTATGAAAAAATGAGAGTATTTTTAGACACCCTATATCCACCTATAACTACACACAAAATTTGGTGATCAGATCCTGAGTGTAGATGTACTTTCTAGCTCATTCTTTCTCTTAAATTAGGTCTAATTAGCTCTCCAAGGCCTAGAAAGTGGAAAGCTTGCTGCTGGGAGCTCCCACACATGTGAAACTCTCTAAAAGTATTTGATTCAATTTTGAAACACTTTAAAAAACTTCCATTCTAATTTTGGGGCCCTCAGACCCTGTAGAAGTGTGAAAACCAAGAAACCACTTTGCTTCCTAGGCTTATTTTGAGCCTATTTAGGACCGCCTTGAAAACCATGCATAGTTTGGCCACTTATAGAATCTACCATGCAGGTTTTTGAGATTTATTAGTTATTATAGGTCCCACATGACCTCATCCTATTATTTATAAGTTATCCCCTTCTCATAACACTTGAAAAACACTAAAACCCATGAAAATAGGGTTTTTAGAGCAATCCATACAAGTGACATCAACAAAAAAACACATATGGATACCTACTTGGATTCCTAAACAACATACAAGAGATTTTAGGATCAAATTATGACATTTTATGTGCAATTGAAGTCTATTTCTCTTAACTAGTCACAATCAGGGTTTTAGAAGGGTTTAAGACCCGTCTAGGGTTTTAACGATTGTTCATAAAGATGGGATGTCCAAATGGCCTCATTAATATTGGAAAAAATTATTGACTAACCTACTCAACTATCAAAAATGGATCATATCCCCATGATAAGTTTGAGAGATGGTACAAGAATCTAAAGTTGCTCCTTGGGTGGTTTGCTTAACTCTTTTCTGACTTTAGAGAGGTGTAATATGAGTTTTGGGTTTTAAAAGTCACTACCAATACTATGAATAGTTTATACAAATTTAACCACCAACCCCACTCCCCTACCCCACCCCACTCCCCACTCCCCACAAATGATTCTAAATTTTCTGTAAGTTCTCATTACCCCTTTATATGAACTAGTACACTGATCAAGATTCTTGGGGTTTAAGCTTATTCTCTCTTTGTTAGCCTTCAAGGGAACTTGGAAAAGAACCTGATGTTGAATACCTATTATAGGTGCTTTTAAACCTTTTAAATTAATTTTTAAAACCTCAATATCCATTCATAAGGTTTGATAACTTGTTTTATGTTATGAGACCAAATGGACCTACTTAGTCTCAAGATTGCCCCTTGCTAATGGAGTGGGCAAGGTCTGAGACAAAATAATAAATATGTCCACTGATGGTATGACCTTGAAGTGATCATTATTGTCTTGATACACTAAAAACCACAATTTTAAAATTTTTTTAGAGTTTTATCACACCTCTAGACTTCTCAAAACACCATTTCACCTCATGATTGGCTAGGACTGTTTGCGTACAAAGAGCCTAAGAAGGTTATCTTGGGTTTAAGACCTGTTATGTCACTTTAAAAAAAAATGGATCTCTTTATCATGTTTTAGGAACCTTCATGAAATGACTCATGATGATTCTCCATCATCACTTACCTCTCAAGAAGGTCTAGAACCTCATATCTCACATTGACGGTTTGTATGCCAGATAGGCCTATTGACCCTAGAGGTTAGTAGAATGAGTTTATCCTCCTTATTTAATCTATGAAACTTGATTAAAAACTTAATTTAGGTCATAATAAAATCATCCAAACTCTCATTCAACTTAAATTATGATAACTTAGTGAAAACGTGCTGCTCATACCTCGTTTGTAAGTGCACTGACAACTCTCTAAAGGGGATTATATTCTTTGACTGGATATATTTAATTAAATTCTTGTTTTTATGATTCATTATTACCTCAAGGATATTATTATATTATCATGATATTTATATTAAGTCTCCAAACTAGTTCAATAACCTTCAAAAACTTGTGTATCTCAACATCCTTGGCTTTGAGACCAGCCCGTGGTCTTTATTCCAAGCTTAGAACATGCTATCTTCACTTACAACCTGTAGGTACTTAGGGTATTTGAATGTGTGAGGTTTTAAACCTAGTTTGACTATTAAATCTATGATATTACTATTCTATTTAACCTACTTGAGTATTTTTTGTATCTAAATCATCTTCGAACATATTGTCTTCCTCTTGCTTAGGCTTAGAGAATGAGATAGTCTCTTAAATAGGTTTGTAGCTTATCATTTTAGGATAGTTGACTGTGTCCTCTAGGTTTAAGATGACATTGTTAAAATTTTTACTATTATAATTCTCCATGGACCTGGATTCATCCTCAGTTAGTCTTGAGACCAAATCATTCTACTTCTTCTCTCTTTTCTAGACCTGAGACCAACTTGCTCTTAGAGTAACCTGTAGGTGCACATTTTATCTATGTTCCTTGTGCTTTAGGTCTCATAAAACCCACCACTAGCCTATTAAATGTTCTTTGAATTATGTTGTAGTCTCAATTGAGTTTAAAAATCTTTCAAACCTCTATCCCTTTCACCACATGACTCAACATGTTTACCCATTTGACTTCACTGTAGATGGCCATCTCTGTCCACTGTACAGACTGTAGGCAATTTATTAGGCTTAGAGAATGAGATAGTCTCTTAAATAGGTTTGTAGCTTATCATTTTAGGATAGTTGACTTTGTACTCTAGGTTTAAGATGGCATTGTTAAAATTTTGACTATTATAATTCTCCATGGACCTGGATTCATCCTCAGTTAGTCTTGAGACCAAATCATTCTACTTTTTCTCTCTTTTCTAGACTTGAGACCAACTTGCTCTTAGAGTAACCTATAGGTGCACATTTTATCTATGTTCCTTGTGCTTTAGGTCTCATAAAACCCACCACTAGCCTATTAAATGTTCTTTGAATTGTGTTGTAGTTTCAATTGAGTTATAAAATCTTTCAAACCTATATCCCCTTCACCACATGACTCAACATGTTTACCCATTTGAATTCACTGTAGATGGCCATCTCTGCCCACTGTAGAGACTGTAGGCAATTTATTAGACTGTGAACTCAGTCTATTAGTTATCCTTAGATATGCAATAAGTGTAGATCTTATCATGTTTGGTATTTTTTATTATCTGCATATAGGTTAGGATTTTCATGTCTTGGAGCCTGAATGACTACAGGCCATTTGGTGACTGTAAGTGGAGATTAGCTATAGGCTTGGATGTAGGTTCGTTTTTGACAAAGTCTGATTTGTCAACTTCATCTTAACCTTTAATGGATGAATCAACCATTATTATATTATATTCAAACCAATAAGAACTCATTACAAGTCTTATGTCTTTTAGATAATAATCTCACACTTTGTGACTGATTGACTAAGCTCCTCATGGATGTAGGTGTATCTCTTGCAGCCTGTATGGACTGTAGGTGATTTCTAGGAGTCATGGTCATGACTATGCATTTGGATTTGAAGTTTCACCTTTAAGGTATTTTATCGTATCAATAGCTCATGGACTTAATTGAATCTTGATTAATCTCAAAGTATCTTCAAATACCCTTCAACATCTCTCTTTTTACCACTTGTTCATGCTCATCAAGTACACAATACTTATATGGACATGTAGGTGATTGCTAGGGCTATCAACTTAATCCACTATCCTTCATGAGACTATGAAATCACCTAGGTGTTCCTTGATTATCTATGGTCTATGTCATATTACATGGGGTTATGTCTCCATGTCTTAGGTTCTTTATTGAATTTTAAGATAATGGACCTAAGTTTATAATGATGACCTACAGGCCTAGGGCCTATATATCTCTTTTTACTTCATAAGTTACTTAGGAGAACTTGATGGATCCTTCAACCTCTCCAATACTTTATCCTTAAAACCATTTCCCTTGTCTCATTGTCTTATTCCTTCAATGTCTTATAGGCCTCAAGACATCATTCCACCTCATGACTATAGGTGTCTTTCAAGCAACCTATAGGTGATGATTTCTTAAAGTTTACCTTGATTGTAACCTTGACCATAACAACTTATTGAGAGACCTTCAGCTTGAGGATTCCCTTATCCTTATATTCAAATCTCATCAACCTCAATAAATCGACTATTGGTAGATCAAACTTTGTCAACCTCATCACTTTACCCCCTATTTAAGCCAACATATGATGGCTATAGGTGAGCTTTGCACTTGTACAGACTGTCAATCCACTAGACCATTCCATTTATTTTGATGATCTCATGATGCTTGAGGTTTCAAATGTTCATTATTTATTCATTAATTTTCCATAATTAGGTCATAATAATATGGAAACAAGAATCAACCTATTACCTTAAACAATGCAAACTTACCTTAAACTCTGCTAAATTGAGTTTTAGGAAGTTTTCCTCATGATTTTGATGAATTTTGAAGTTCAACTAAGCACTCACTTCTATTCTAAGGACATATACCACCTTTAAAAATCATTTTTCACCCTCAAATCACGTTCATAAGAGTATATAGTCTTTTAGAAGGTCTCTTAAGCTGAAAACGCGATAGCATACAATCTTTTAGTGTTATTTTAGTCATTTGAGGCTTTGAACTAAATCTTTCTCCCAAGAGTGTTTCTAGTCATCTTAAGGAATCCATGAACTATATAAACTAATTTTATGACATTAAAATTAGTCTCTTCACATCCATGAATTCTCATAACTTCCATTACCTACCATGATATCCTTCTGGCCTACCTATTAGGCCTACAACTGAGTTATGAGCTCTTAAGAGAGACCTCATATGGAACAATATTTAATGGAAAATTTATACTTCCTCATAATTTATAATCATATCAAGATAATTCAAAATTTACTAAGATTCTCTTTATTACAAATTCATCTCATTATATCTGCAACTACACCTTGTGGAAGGGCCAAATGACCAACTAAGTCATCTCAAGAAAGAGTTTTTCAGAATGAAAGTACCTAAAACCTTTATTGGATTAAATATATGTAATTTACCTGAAAAATTATCTTGAAAATTCTTTAAAACAACTATATTCCATTGATATATCAAGACTACTTGCAAATTGCCAAATCTCAAGTCAAGATAGACACCCAGTTTCCTATCAAAAATCCCCTTGTTAAGTAAATTTACCTGATGATTAAAATATTAAATAGGTATTATTTACCCATAAAATAATCCCCCTAAAAACATTTTTCTTGATCGGGCTCAGAAATGAAGGAATGGAGGCAAACCTAGACCCTGTCTAGATGACTAGCTCATAGTGACCCCCTTACGCTCTTAGTGATTGTTAATAAATATGGGTGGATTAATATGAAAAAAAATTACACTAATATTAATTTAATTAGTTACTATAACATAGAAAAAAATTTATCTCCTAAATCTCTCTCCTCTATCTGTATTGAGCATTTGAAAACTACCCTTCTAGAGCTGCTAAGGAGGTTGAAATGGGAGATAAAATGGTTTTCATCATTTTAAGACCTAAACACTCTTAAAATAATTTTTTAAACCCTTAAATGGAAAAATAATGTCCTTAATATGCTTAAATATCAATTTTTCATTGAATAACTATGGATAGCCTCAAAATAAGCCTTTTCGGCACTAAAATTACCAGAAACATTTGAGAAGTCTGATGAAACTTATTTAAAATAGATCCATTTTAATTTTCATGCTTTAATAATTAATACATGTTATTATTATGACCTCATACTATCATTCTAATTCAAAACCTACTCCAAAAGTCATAAAATGACCCAAAATGCAGTAAACTAGGTCATGAAGTTAGTCAAACCTATCACCAACCAGTTAGATCAATTGTATAGCATGACATGACTCTAATACAATAAATAAGGCCTATTATAATGTTACAGACTATTTTCACCTCTTGACACAACTGAAACTAGTCATAAAGGAGGTTAGACAAATAAATGACTATGATGATTAACACCTTAATTTCATCAAATCTACCTTAAACTCTATTAACCAAAGATTTGGATGACTATTTAAAATACATTACAAGACCAACACATGAAGTAAAAAGGAAAAAAACATGACAATCAAAGTTTCAAATGGTAGGGGTGACAATTTGACCTGTGAGATCAAACTTGTCAACATTTTGGTGACTCATCTAGGAAGCATGCCTGCTATGCTTGAGAATCAGAGCAATGACATCTCTTTTAGACTCATGAAATCACTCTTACATTATGGAATTAAAGTAAAAAATATGATTCATGACATACAATACTCTTTCAACTTGAAACAAATAACTTTCTTCTCCAAAATAAGAATAAACACATAAAATAAAGGAAAATAACTAACAAAGCAAATTTGCAAACAAAGCACTTATTTGAGACAAAAAACAAACAAACTAATGTTCTAGGACAACACTTGGAGAAAAAAAAAAACTATTTATAAGGAACTTAACTCTCAATAGCAGTGTTTTAGATGTATCCCATTAACTGAGATTGAAAGCTCCTCACCATTCATCTTTGCAAGTTGGAAGGCATGTGGGATTTATAGGTGGAGATTGTGTATGGGCCACTCCAAAGAGAGTCAAAATTGGTAGTCCTTCATATTTTAGGTATGTCCTCATCTTACTTGAGAACCAAATCTCCTTCTTTGAAACTCTATGAAGAAGCTCCTTTATCAAAGGCTCTTTTCACTTGTGCTTGATGAATTTCCATGGTTAGCATAAGCTGATTTCTAATCTTTTCCAGCTCCATAAGCTCAAGATACTTGATTTCCATTGGTTCATTCTCCAATAACTCAAGTTGGTGCATTGGTTTTAAATTAGGAAACTAAAGAGAAATGGATAACCTTACTTTCTTACCATATACCAGCTTGTATGGAGTGTTGGCTATTGATATTTTATATGTGATCCTATCAGCCCATAGATCTGACTTTAACTTTAAATGCGATGACCTATGATTATATTCAATAGTCCTTCTTATGGTCTTCAAGAGGTTTTTATTAGTGGACTGAACAAGGCCATTGCCTTGTGGATAGTAGTTTGATGAAGTGCTAAGGTAAACACCATGTTGAACATCCCATTGGATGATCCTAGCTCCCACAAAAGCCATGGCATTATCTAAAATGATGGTTTAGGGAACTCCAAATCTCATAAGCAAACCTTCATAAGAATCTAGTACATTGGATTCATTTACTTCTTTCAATGCTACTGTCTCTGCCCATCTTTTGAACTAATCTATGGAAGTAAGATCTTGTGACTTGAGATTGAAGGAGAGTTAATGAGGACAATAAAGTCTAATCCCCATTGGACAAAAGGTTGGTCCATCATAATTGAATAGAGAGAAAAGGCAACAAGTCTCACTTTTCCTACATACATAGGACATTGATTTCATTTCCTAACCCATGCATGATAATCACCAAATATACTTGGCCAATAGTAACCACCTCTCATGATATTAAGGGCTGTAGTCCTTGCTAATAAATGTCCTCTACCATGTCCATCATGGAACTCTTCAAGCAAATTTTATGTTTGGTTTGGATCTATACACCTTAACAACATACCATTGATGTCTTTATTGAAAAGAACACCATCAACAAGAAGAAATGGAATATATTTCAATCTAAAATATATTCTTCTTGAAGCACTTAAATGAGGAGGATAATAACCATTTTGAAGATATCTTACCAAGTCATGAAACTAGCTGGAAGGTGAGGTATGATCAACTGCAACTTCTTCATCATTCAATACTAAAAATGCCTCTTTAACCTCTTGCAAGTCTTGGGCTAGATGCTCATGAAGTCCTTTGCCTTTAATCAACTTTGTGACCTTAATTTACACATCATACTCCATTACTCTTGTTATCGAACCAACCCTCTTATTATTTATATCCTTATTCAAAAGGAACTCCTTTATACTTAGATGAACAACTATTACATGTATCCTATTGTTAGATAACAAGTATCTAAACTTATTTAGAGAAATGATTATTGAAAGGACATTATTTTTAACAAAATAATACCTTGTATCATACTCCTCCAAGCCTTGACTGAAGAAGTCTATTGGCTGATCAAGGCCTCATGATTCTGCTGCATAAGAATGCCTGAAATGGTGTCCATGTTAGCATAGGTGTACAAGATGAAGTCTTTTAAGAATTATGGATTTATGAGTGTAGGAGCACTCGCTATGGCTTGATTTATCTCCTCAAAACTCTTCATTACTTCCTTGGACCAGCTGACACTTTGAATTCTTCTTTAGCATGGCTATAAGTGGCCTAGTTAAAGTGGCAAAATCTAAAATATATCTTCTTATAAAATTGATTTTTCCTAAGAAGCTTTGCAAGACCTTTTTGTGCTTATAAAAAGAGAGAAAAAGTATTAAATCTATCCTTTCAAGATCTATACTTAAGCCATGTTTTTAAACCACATATCCAAGAAGCTTATCTTCATGAACCAAGAAGACAAACTTTTTGGGATTAAGAGACACCTTAAATTGCCTACACTTTTCGAACACTTCTTTGAGATGGACCATGTGCTCACTTGAACTATTTGAAAACATGGTTATGTCTTCCAAATAGACAAGTACAAACCTATTAATAAAACCTTGGAATGCCATATCGATGGCACTTTAAAAGGTTTCTCCAGCATTGGATAAACTGAATGGCATCTTCTTATATGCAAAGGTCCCCCACTTTGTAGTGAAGGCTGTCCTAAATTGGTCCTATTCCTTAACCAAGATATGATTGGGTCTGCTTCCTTAACCAAGATCTGATTTTAGCCACTATATCCATCTAACAAAGAGAACCTCTCTAAACTTTCAATCAACTACAAAATTTGCTCCATGGATGGCAATGGATAGTGATCTTTAAGGGAAGCCTTATTCAAATATCAAAAATCAACACATAGTCTAATCTCACCATTATTTTTCCATACTGGAACAAGTTTTTACACCCAAATTGAGTGCTTAATTGGAAATATAATGACTGACTCTATGAGCTTATGAATATCAATTCTCATCAGAGGCTCAAATTTTAGATTTATGGGCCTTTACTTTTGTATCACTAATTTAGTTTTAACCTCTAGCTAAATGGTGTGTTGACATAGACTTGGGTTAAATCCTTTTATATCATTATATTTTTATGTAAACACATCATCAAAACTTGAACATAAGTCAATGAAATATTCTTTTTGTGAAGGAGTGCATACTTTACCCAATTTCAAGTTTTTTCTAGATACAATTTCCACATTGGCATAATGCTCTTCTTTGGTTGACAAAGATGACTTCTCCTTTCTTATCTCATCATAACCACTAAATATGTTCTCAAGTGTGACCAATCCTTTGGGTATATTATTAGTTTTTAGTTACATAATTTGATCCCCATAATACTGTAACAACTTTGACTGATTCCTAGAAGAGAATTCAACCTCTTCTTGAAAGTACTTGATAATTTGATTGTCATACTCAAATACCTACCAATTCTCATGGTTATCTAGAATGAAATGCCTCACAACCACTTTTATGTGTAACTAATTTTTCTCATTTTTATATCAATTGGAATGCTGAATTGAGCCCCTATGTCAGCCAACTGATCTACATGTTTATTCTTATCTCTTGGTACTGCCCAAATGTTAAAAGCTTGAAAATCCTCAAGTAGGTCTAGAATCTATGCTTATAATATATAAGCAATGTGTTTTTAAATATGTTAAGACCTATTACTTGGTGAACTATAAGTTCACTATCACAAAAAACTTGCAAGGTGTTGATTCCCATCTTCCTATCCCACTACAAACCATGGACTAGTGCCTCATACTCTGTAACATTGTTTGAGAAACCAAATTGAAACATAATTGAGGAAAAATAACTTTGATTTACTATAGAAATAAACATCATTCCAAACATGGTACCATGTTTGTTCCTTGATCCATCAAAATATCACTGCCATAGACCATCACTAGATTCATCATCCTTCACCATGGCTGAAATTGGTGCATCATTCTCATAGAGGTAATAGACACCAAGTCCCTCTTCCTCAATTAGATTGTATGGATCATGATAATTTAAATTTGAGGCCCATTCATTAATGAATAAATTTGGAACTCTATATAGAGGTGAGTAAGTTTCCACTCAACTAGCTTCTAACACCTCATTTGAGATTACATAGTGTTTACAACACTTGCCATATAAGGCTTTAAGTGGAAACATGAAATGGGTTAAGAATGAATTTTTACCTTCATAACATACCTAGTCTTAAAAATTAAATATGTCCAATCAGATGATAGGTATCCCCCAATATTTGAGGTGAAGACTCTTGACAAACACATGTCAAAGTAAGGAGGCAAATCCACCACCACTACATCATGATGAAAGGTAACATTTATATAGGTATGCAATGCCAAATTTAGATTATTAATCATGTCTACTATATTTTTTGGAGACCCATATAATTAAATACCCCTTTTACATTTGGTTCATAAACTAAACCAAGCTTATCCATAATTTGTTTGGGCATGATAGTGGTACTAACTCCACTATCCACCATACAGTTATAAACTGATGTATCTCCAAATATCAAAAAGAGATAAAAGGGAGGCATTTTACCTTATTTAAATTAATATTTACCCACCCTTACCTCTTTGTGTACTTGATAGACCTGATGTCTTGTTGGCTGATATGAATTTGTCAATACTATATTCTCCTTCTCAGCTGATTTTGACACCAATTTGAGAGTTGAAAGTTCTTATATGAGGATGTCATTTTGTCCCAAGATTGATAAGGAATACCAAATGCTAATATTAACATTTGAATTATTCATATTATCAAAAAATTATAATGAAATGCATTTACCCTTGGCCATATATTTTGAACAATTGGTTGATCTAAAACATGTGATGCTTTATGAGACTTGCCAAACTCTACATTATAATTTTTATACAATATAAGGGAAATAAACTTATTTTTAAAAATATTAGGAACATTTATAGGTGTACTTGAAGCAAGAGTAACCTCTTTGTTCTCCTTAATATATCTCTTTTTGGCTCTAGCCATAGCTATAACCACACTAATTGATGCACCCGAGTCACCAACTTGATTCAAAGCCACATGATCATCTAGCTAATAATTAACAAAATTAAAATCTAGCTACCCTTAACCATGAGTCATCTTATATTGGTGTGTCATACATTCATTATTTTTACCCTCTTGAAGATAAATATCTTCTTGAGTCATTTAAGGCATAACTATGGATTGGTTAACCAATGCTTGATTCTGTAAGTCATTTTGGATTGAGGGCTGCCAACCTGAATTTAGCATCATGTTATTCTAAGTAGGCATAATAAAATTTGGATCAACTACTACATATGGTTTAGCTTGAGTTATAGCTCCCTGAGCTTGGTAGGATGGTCTCTATTCTTTGAAGCCTTAATAAGGTGGCCTATTATCTCTAAAAGGTTGATAAGTAGGTTGATTAGGTGCTTGGTAAGGCATATTTTCTTGGTATTATTGGTTCTCCAATTGGACAATCTCATTTCCAAAATACTGCAACATCCCTTTGAGATATCCCATCTCAATTTATTGGCTAGGAGGGGCTAAAGCTTGTTCATGGGGGGATGGACTAGGAGCCAATTTAGGATCTTGAGGGGCCGGTATGGGTTGTGTTTAGGTAAAAAAGGCATAAGAGGCCTATGTGCCAATTTTTTAGGTAACTATTCTTAGCTCTTATTACAACTTCAAATGCATTAGGCAAAGTAGTGCCACCCATTGACTGTATCATGACATTAATGTCAAAATTGAGGGCTCTTAGATATTACAAGAAGGCATACTTTGGAGATGGCATAATCAATAAATGTATCTTGGTCCATGTTTTTTGAAGTTTAAGATTAAAATCAATCATGAACTCATGAGGATCCCTCTTTATGGTAGTTAGTTTCTCAACCAAGGACATGTGATCAGATTTGTCCTCAAATTATCTGACTAAGGTTGCACCTAAGTCATCCCAGGATGCAATGGAGTTTAGTGGGAGGTTTTTATATCACTATAGTCTTTTTAATTTGAAGGAAACAACAAGCAATCTAATATCCATGTTCTCCTGAATGACATTATGGACTGAACAAAGGTTGACAACATCTTTGATGTGATCAACAGGAGTTGTTTGATCTTCTCCTGAGAAGAATGGGATGATCTTAAGAGATAATATATGTATGTCATCAAACTAGGCTAAATTTACTGGGATACCTTTGTTGAAGGAGACAAACATTGGGTTTTTAATGGCCATTTAGATAGTGGGAACTTTGCAATTTAGAATAATAGGTTGATCAAGAGATAGATATACCTGAGGAATACCTTAATGCTGCCTGAATGAACTCAGTGTTGCCTGAATGCTGCTAAGAAGCATCTCAATGAACTCAAGAGGAATACCTTTACTGGATAATCTTGTGGTAACCTTTTGCATGAAAGTGCTACTTGAATGATAATAAGAACTATAAAACTTGAAAGAATATTTAGGTTATAATGATGATGAATGTCCTCTACTTCTAAAAGTACTTCTCCTCAGCTTTAAACTTCAGTTATGCCAAGGAGAATGCATCCCGTCGAGTATGCCAAAAACTATTGTCAATCAGGAGTGGGCCCTTGAGATAAAGTGTGTTGTTTCTCACTCATATTAGAACATTTAATATCTCCTAAGTGTGGGTGAATTTGAAAGGGAGAGAATTTATAGAGAGGGCTGGTTCCCTTGGTGCCCTCACTAAAACTTACTCTTAAACCTACTATCTACTAATTCTAGTAATGAAAAGGGTGAAAAAGACACTATTTGCTATGGAATTGAAAGGGAAACTTAGAAATTAAGGTGATGCACCAATGTTGTATGACCACATATACTTGAAATTAATAATTATGAAAGGGATAAGCTTTCACACATTCTCTACACTCAGGAATGACTTCTATAATAGTATTTCACAAGGACTTGACAAACTCAATTTTTGTAAGGAATGTAATAGAACTAAAATCACATCTAATGCTTAAACTATATTTGATATAGACACTTAGAATGACCTGTATAACATCAAAAATCTTGCATGAAGGTATACAAACTAGATAATATCATCAGAAACAAGTACTTCACTAAGTTATATCAATGGCAAATACATACACTTCACTCAAAAACATGAAAATAGAGGAACAAAAGCTTCTTATTTCTCTCAAAAGGTGAGTATAAAATTTGGCATCCTTTCAGCACAACCAAAAGTAAAGAGTGATGAATTAAATTTTAAAAAATAATTTAAAATATAAAAATCAAATGCTTGGAGACAAATCAACTCCAAAATAGGGGCCTTCAAACTTGGTCTTCTTCCTCCTTAAGTGTTAAGTAACACTTCCTCAAACCTTTTAAAACATTAAAATTATTTAGGGTGGTATGGAAGAGATATTTTCAAAAGTTTTAGGGACTTTGGAACATATTTATAATTATTGGTGAAGCCTTGACCACTTGGAGAGTGCCTAAATCCTTGCTAGAGCCCTATATACTAGGTCATATGTCTTTATTATAGAATTAATCTTTCCACTTGGAAATAGGAATTTAATTACTCCTTTATTATTCATTAAAAAATTCTTATAGGACATTTATGAGGTCCTTCCATGATCCATGGGCTGTGAGGAACTCATTAGTGTAAGTTTGACTCCTTCAACAATCCTAGGTGTTGGAAGGAGAGAAGGCTTAATTGGAGTCCTAGGACCTTTTCAACCTTTAAAACTCATATAAACTGATACATGACTATTTATCTACTTATATGTGATGTGGATAATGTGTATTAGACTTTACAAATCTTGTTATAAGTATTATTCAATGATTTAGTGCTTAGGCTCCTTGGAAAGCTCATTTTCATCATGGCGTGGAAGGGAGAAGTGGAATTTGTATTAAAGTCTGAATATTTAATCCATGGATGGTACCCAATAGCATTTATGACCTGTAACAATGCCTTTTAAGACATAAAATACTCACAAGTACTTATTTTTGCACCAAAACCATGAATTTATCCTCAAATCCTTATATCCCTAAAATAATTAAAGCTCCTTGCCTAGAAGAATATAAAAGTGACTATGGAAAAATAAGAGTATTTTTAGATACCTGATATCCCCATAAAACTCCAAAAAAAGTTTGGTGATCATATCTTGAGTGTAGATGTACTTTCTAGCTCATTCTCTCTCTCAAATTAGGCCTAATTAGCCCTCCTAGGCGTAGAAAGTGGAAAACTTGATGCTGGGATATCTAGCACATGTGAAACTCTCTAAAATAATTTTAATAATTTTTATCACACTTTTAAAAAAAACCATGCCAATTTTGTTCCCCTAAGATCCTATGGAAGTGTGCAAACCAAGAAACCACCTTGTTTCTTAGGCTTATTTTGACCTTGTTTGGGACTGCCTTGAAACAAGTGCCTTGTTTGGCCACTTATATAATTTACCATGAATTTTTTTGAGATTTTTAAATTATTATATTTCCAAAATTAACTCATCCAATGATTGGGAAGTTATCCCCTTCTTAGAACACTTGAAAAACACCAAAAATCATGAAAATAGGGTTTTTATAGCAATCCATATAAGTGATGTCAACAAAAAACATGTGTGGATAACCTCCTTAGAGTCATAAAAAACATAAAATATATTTTAGTATCAATTTTTGGCATTTTATGTGCATTTTAAGTCCATTTATCTTGACTAGTCATAATCACGATTTTAAAAGGGTTTAAGACCTGATTGTAGTCTTAATGATTGTTAATAAAAATGGGATGTCAAACTGACCTCCATAAACTTGTAAAAAATTCTTGACTGAACCCATTATATATCAAAAATATATCATATACCCTTTTTAAGTGTGAGAGACAGTACAAGCATCTGAAGTTGCTCCTTGGGTGGTTTGTTTAGCCCTTTTCTGACTTGAGAGAGGTGTAATATGAGTTTTGGATTTTTTAAGTCACTCCCACTACTTTGAATAGTTCATACACATTTAAAATAACCCAAAAATTATTATAAATTTTCTATAAGTTCTCATTACCCCTCTATATGCAACTTGTACACTTATCAGGGTTTTTAGGGTTTAAGCTTGTTCATTCTTTGCTAGCCCTCAAGGGCACTTGAATGAAAAATTGAGATTGAATACCTCATATATGTGCTTGGAAAAAATTTTAATTAATTTTTATTTCATTTATATCCATTCATAATGTTTTACAAAAAAATTTATGCTCTGAGACCAAATGGACCTACTTAGTCTCAAGATCGCCCCTTGCCAATGGAGTGGGCAAGGTCTGAGACAAAACAATAAATATGTACACTAATGGTATGAAATTTAAGTGACCATTATTTTCTTAATCCACTCAAAACCACCATTTTTACCAAATTTTAGAGTTTTATCACACCTCTAGAGCCCTCAAAATACCACTTCACCTCATGACTGGCTAGGACTACTTGTGTGCAAAGAGCCTTAGAAGGTTATCTTGGGTTTAAGACTTGTTAAGTCAATTTGACAAAAAATGGATATATTTATCATGTTTCAAGAACCTCCATGAAATTACTCATGATGGTTCTCCATCAGCACTTACCTCTCAAGAAGGTCTAGAACCTCATATCTCACATTGAGGGTTTGTATGCTAGATATGCTTGTTGACCCTAGAGATTAGTAGAATGAGTTTATCCTCCTTATTTACTCTATCAAAATTGATGAAAAACTCAATATATATCATAATAAATTAATCCAAACTCTCATTAAACTAACATTATTCTAACTTAGTGAAAACATGCTCCTCATACCTAGTTTATAAGTGGGCTGACAACTCTCCAAAGGGGATTACATTCTTTGACTATATATGTTTGACTAAATTCTTATGTTTAGGATTAATTATTACCTAAATGATCTTATTATAGTATAATGATATATATATTAAGTATGTATATTATTTTAATAACTTTCAAACACTTGTGTATCTCAACATCCTTGGCTTTAAGAGCAACCTACTATCTTTGTTCAAGGCTTAAAACATGCTATCTTCACTTGCAACCCATAGGTACTTAGGGTATTTGAATGTGTGAGGTTTATAAACCTAGTTTTAATATTACATATATGATATTACAATGCTATTTAGCCTAATTTAGTCTTATTTTTATCCAAAGGATCTTCAAACATATTATCTTCCTCTTGCTCAGGCTTAGAGAATGAGATAGTCTCTCAAATAGGCTTGGAACTTATCATTTTAGGATATTTGACTGTGTCTTCTAGGTTTAAGAAAAAAATGTTAAAATTTTTAACTTCACAATGGTACATGGACCTAGATGCATCCTCATTTAGGCTTGATACCACATCATTTTACCTCTGCTCTCTCTTCTAGACCTGAGACCAACTTTCTCTTAGAGTAACATGTAGGTGCACATTTTGTCTATGTTCCTTGTGATTTAGGTCTCATAAAACTCACCAATAGCCTATTAAATGTTATTTTAACTATTTTTTAGTCTTAATTGAGCTTAAAAAATTCTTTCAAACCTCTATCCCTTTTACCACATGGCTTAACATGTTTGCCAATTTGAACTGGCTGTAGATGGCCATATTTGCCCACTATATAGATTATAGGCAATTTATTAGACTTTGAACTTAGTATATTAGTTATAATTATATATGTAATAAGTTTATCTATTATCATGATTGGTATTTTGTCTTTATATGCATAGTGGTTAGGATTTTCATGTCTTGGAACATGACTAAATGTAGGCCATTTAGTGACTGCAAGTGGCATTTAACTATACGTTATTTTTTAACAAAGTCTGATTTGTCAACTTCCTCTCAACATTAAATTGATGAATCCACCATTGTTATACTATATTCAAACTAATTAAAAATAATTACAAATCATATGTCCTTTATACAAGAATCTCACACTTTATGATCGACTGACTGAGGTCCTCATGGCTATAGGTGTATCTCTTGCAACTTGAACAGAATGTAGGTGATTTCTAGGAGTCATGGTCATGACTATGCATTAGGATTTGATGTTTCACCTTGAATTTATTTTATATTATCAATATCTCATGGAATTAATTAAATCTTGATTGAGCTCAAAGTATCTTCAAATACCTTAAAACATCTCTTTCTTACCACTTATTAATACTCATCAAGTATATAGTAGTTATATGAACTTGTAGGTGATTTCTAGGGATGTCAACTCAATCCATTATCCTTCATGAGACTATAAAATCACATAGGTTCTCCTTGATGATCTATGATCTATGTCATCTTCCATGGGGTTAGGTATCCATGTCTTAGGTTCTTTATTGACTTTTAAGATAATGGACCTAAGTTTAAAATGATAACCTACATGCCTATGACATGTAAGTCCCTTTGTGCTTCATAGGTTACTTAGGATACCTTGATGTATCCTTGAACCTTTCCAATATGTTATACTTAAAACCATTTACCTTGTATCACTCTCTTATTCCTTTAATGGAGTATAAGCCTCAAGACATCATTCCACCTCATGATTGTAGGTGTCTTTCAAGTAGCCTATAGGTGATGATTTCTTAAAGTTTACCTTAGCTGTAACCTTGACCATATCAACTTATTAAGATAAATTTAACTTGAGGATTTCTTTATCCTTGTAGTCAAAACTCATCAACCTCGATAAATTGATTATTGGTAGACCAAACCCTATCAACCTCATCATCATATCCCTTATTTTAGCTAGCATATGATGGCTATAGGTGGGTGAGATTTGTAATTGTATAGACTATCAGTCCACTAGACCATTCCATTTGTTTTAATTATCTCAAGATGCTTTATTTTTTATAATTCTCATTATTTATTCATTAATTTGCCATAACAATGCAAACTTACCTTAAACTCTACTAAACTGAGTTTTAGGGAAGTTTTCCTCATGATTTTAATGAATGTTGAAGCTCAGCTAAGCACTCACTTCTCTTGTAATGACATATACCACATTTAAAACTCACATTTAACCCTCATAACATCTTCATAAGAGTATAAATTCTTTTATAAGGTCTCTTTAGCTGAAAACATAGTAGCATATAGTCTTTTATTGCTATTTTAGTCATTTGAGGCTTTAAATTGAATCTTGCTCCCAAGAGTGTTTATAGCCATATTAAGGACTCCATGAACACTCTATATTTATTTTATGACATTAAAATGAACCTCTTAACCTCCATGAATTATAATAACTTCCATTACCTACCATGATATCCTTTAATCCTGCCTATTAGGGCTAAAACTGAGTTATGAGCTCTCAAGAGAGCATGATCCTTTGACATCATATAAAATAATATATAATGGATAATTAGAACTTAATCATACTTTATAACCACCTAAATATCATTAAAACCTTACTAATATTCTTTTTAAGATAAATTCATCTCATTATATTTGTAACTACACCTTGTGAAAGGGCCAAATGACCAACCAGGCTATCTCAAGAAAGAGGTTTTGAAAATGAAAGCACCTAAAACCTTGATTGGATTAAATATATGTATTGTATCTAAAAAATTATCTTATAAACTCTTTAAAACAACTACATTCCATTTACATATCAAGACTACTTGAAAATTGACAAATCTCAATTCAAGACAAGTAATCAGTTTCCTATAAAAAATCCCCTTGTTAAGGAAATTTAGCTAATGATTAAAATAATAAAAAAATTATTATTTACCCCTAAAATCATCCCAATATAATTATTTTTATCGATTGATATTAGAAGTGAAGTAATGGAGGCAAACCTGGACCCTCTCTGGATGAATGGCTCATAGTGACCCCCTTACACTCTTAGAAATTGTTCATAAAAATGGAGGGATGAATATGAAAAAAATGACTCTAATATTAATTTTATTAGTGTCCCTAAAATTTTCCAAAGTTTAATCTCCTAAATCTCTCTCCTCTGTCCATACCAAGAATTTGAAAATTGTCCTTCTAGAGTTGCCAAGGAGGTTGATATGGGATATAAAATGGTTTTAATCATTTTAAGAAATGAAACCTATTATAAATCAATTTTTAAACCTTCACATGGACCAATAAGGTCATGAAGATGCCTTAATCTCATTTTTTCATTGAATAACTATATAAATAGCCTCAAAATAGGCCTTTTTGGCACTAAAACTACCAGAAACACTTAAGAAGTACAATGAAACTACTTAAAAATGGATCAATTATAATTTTAATTCCTAAAAAAGTACATAATGTTCTTATTCTAACTTCACACTATCATTCTCATTCAAAACCTACTCCAGAAGCCATAAAATGACCCAAAATGTAGTAAACTTGGTCATGAAGTTAGTCAAACCTATCACCAACCAATTAGATAAATTTTATAGCATGAAATTAATCTAATACAATCCATAAGGCCTCTTATGATTTTTTTTACTCTTTTCACCTCTTGACATAATTGAAACTGGTCACAAAGGAGGCTAGACTAATAAATGACTATGATGATCAAAACCTTAATTTCATCAAATATACCTTAAACAATGTTAACCAAAGATTTGGATGAAAATTTCAAAGACATTACAAGATCAACACACCAAATAACAAGGAAAACAACATGAAATGCAAAGTTTTGAATGTTAGGGGTGACAATTTGACCTATGAAGTCAAACTTATCAATAATAACCTAAGGAGATGGCTTGGATTATGTATAACTACAACTTAATTTTATTTAGAAAAGGGATAAACAAAGGGAAAATACTATAGATAAAATTATATGGAATTATGTTTGTAATATTATTCAAATAAAATAATTATTTTTATTTACAAATTCTAAAATATGTGTCAATCTGTTGCTATGGTACTAATTATAAGTATGTGGAATGTATGGAATGAATAACATGGTTAACCCTAATATGATGTTTATATTAATGAGAGATAAATGTAACTAATGCAAGAACCTAAGTGTAGATAAATTTAATTTTATCCACCACCACACAATAGAATCGATGACAATTGGTCTTGGCTATGTGTTTTGAATGAGTGCACAAAGTCATTACTTGCGTGATATGCCAGTGCACTGGTTCATTGACTTCCTTATTTCGTTTAGGTGCATGAATAGTATTAGTCAATTAAAACTAAATATAAAGGCCCAACATTTTGGTTATGTTTCTATGACTTACAATTATTAGTATGATGGTCAAAAGATACTTGAGTGGCTTTCTTTGGAAAATGTCGAGCATTGGATTGACATATTAGAAAAAAAAAATGCACTTAAATATATTGGACCAGGAGTTTTTATGTGATAATGGGTATAGAAACATTTGTATAATTATTTATCTAAAACATTCTTTGTAGAACCAACCATCCATTTGTATACTTGGATTTCAACATACATGTAAGAACACTCAAGAAATTATAGATAAAAAGTTGCCTAGTTAGTAGATCATCAGACAATGTTGGAAAAGTTGAGAACTACTTGGACAAGTGTGGTGTACATCTGGTAGAAGGAAAAATAAATAAATACATATCAAAATCCACCATGTCTACATATTCTTATCCAAATGAAGCATAGTTTAATTTCCTAAGGGAACCACATGGAAGGTATCATAGACAATTTACCTTAGAAATTAATAAATTTATTATTGAATTTGGACTTGAGAAATTCCTTATGGATGACTTAAAATTTATCATGCATGAGAAACACAATTGGTGGGGAAATTAAGGGGTATACATTGGTATAGTATTGGTAGTTCAACATGGAAGTCAATTAATGAGAATTGTGAAAGCATAAGTATGATGAGGCCAGGCATAAGGCCATGATAGGGATCGATCCCAAAGGAAAAAAAAGAGGATCACAGAAGTGTGATGAGAATCCAAAGGAAGGTAAAAAGGCATATTGAGTACTTCATAACCATGAATCCACACCCTTCATTGGCATATATACATGTAAAAGATGCAAAACAATCATTGGTGATAGTGAAACTCAATCCAATTAGGCCCAATTCCCCCACCATAACACACACTAATGCATATGAGTTTGATGAAATTATTGTAAGAGATTGGTATACTGATATTGTGGAGTTTGAAGCCAAGTCTGAAGTCAAATCCAAAGAAGGGACTCTAGGAGTACAAGTTCAAAGTAGTATTTTAAAACAAGGCCAACTAAATTTACCATTAACTTTTACCTTTCTAGTGTAGTTAAGACATATGGCTAACCTTAGAATCCCAGGTGAACTGAATATAAGTAATGGGGAAAATACGAGCCCAACTCTAATTAATCCACCTCCCTTAGCAACTAATGTTTCAAGTGATGTTATTTCTCCAAGAGGCACATGAGGTAGTATTGGTGATGATTCTACTGGGGGTGTAGAAGGATCAAGAGGTAGCCTAGGAGGAGTTGGTGGACCTATGTAATAGGACATGGGATGAATTGGAGGACCACCACCATAGGTTCCATTACAACCACCTAGTGTACCTATAATTTACTATAAGATGACATTTCATCTTCCTGAGTATCAAGGAGTTGAGAATGCAACTGAACATGTTCACAAGTGTGAAATCATTTAGTGAGTATGGGGTATAATTTATATTGAGAAAAAGGCAACTTATTTTTCCACTACCCTATTGGATTACATGCATAAATGGTATAGAAAATGTAATCCTCAACACGCTGATATAAGCTATGAGCCATTGAAAACTTTTTTTTTCATGAATTTGAGATTCCTAAGTTTGAACAACAAATTATTTTTGTGTTAAAATATATTAAGTAAGAGCTCACTGAGAGTGTCCATGCATATGATGATCACTTTAATATCCTTATTTACAAGTTTGAAATCAATCCAATGAAATATACTTAATGGTTTGTAGGAGGGTTATTACTTTCTTTTCAATGAGCCTTATCCCACAAGACATTTATTGATTCATACAAGGCACTAGAATTTTCCCTCTGCACCGAAGTTGTCAAAAGTATAGACATAAGAATCAACCCATTTATAGAGGTCCAAATTTATACCATAGATTCTCAGTTGGAGAATCTTATGACCAACAATGTTCATGATACTTGTAGTGGCCTGTGGTGTGTTGACTGTGAAGTAAAGGGTCATAACAAGAATAATTGTCCATGAAGAAATGTTTGTGCCATGTTAAAATAGTCCTATGAAATTTTTAAGGAAGACCATGATGTAATAAGTTGTCCTTTAATTCAATGTTCCACCCAAGCTAAAGTGTCACTAGGTTGTATGATATGTGATGCATATACCCATGATATTAATGACTAATGAGTCATTAATGAGATTTATGAAACACGTGCATGAGGTACTCACCAAATTTTTATAGCCAACACACAAGGCATTGATGGGAATCAATATTTTATAGGTTGAGGGCATGGAAATGGATGAGAAAGTGGTCACTTTCCACCCAGGACATTTTACAAGTGTGGATCTTTGGACCATTACCAATGTGATTGCATGGTCTACCCTACTTGTGCATTTTGTAAAAATGAGAATTAATTAGAAGAATGCCCAAACTTGTATGTTGCTATTAATAAAAAATGGAATGATAAGGGCATTGGAATGAGAAGTGTTAAAAAAAATCTAACTAATTAGTTGAAACCACACCATACCACTCCACTATCTAGACCCAATGTCAATATCACTACTTGGAGTGGTGCTCATTCCCAACCTGTTGTTTCAAATCCACATGTTAAAAAGTTGAGCATGAAGAACCTTGTGTAGAACACTATCTAGTTACCCAATGTCATAAAGAGGTGTTACATGACACAATGGCCTTGGTATGAGTGTTTCAAGGAGCATTTGAGTTCTTTAAAGTTAAGAATACTACCATATTTATTGAAATGTAAAAAATTATAGTACCCATGGATTTGGGGCATGTTGAATTTCATGATCTATGCAAGTTATTTCTTAGTGAAGACATCATCACCCTCTAGAAGAATTGGTTGTGACAATAAATGACAAAGTATTCAAAGGATTGTTGTTTAAACCATGATCATAAACAAGAGACTCATGTCCAACCAAATGCAAAATGTGACAAAGAGGTCCTTGTAAATGTATCCATTGATGGTTGGATGATCAATGATATATTGGTGGACACTAATGCAGAAGTTAATGTTCTAACAAAGGATGGTTGGAAAAAAATGGGGAGCCCCACTTTACAACCTCCCCATATGTTTTATTTATGGCCAATGAGACTCATGCACTACCTATAGGTATTAATAAATATGACATAATTAACTTCTTAGGTGTCACACTTAAGGGTGAATTTGAAGTGATCAAAATTTCTAAATATAATGAATTTTTTGCTCTTTTGGGTAGACCTTGGTGCTATGCTAACAATGTTGACTTACATTTCAAGAAGCATTACAACAACTTTGATAATGACACTCAACATGTGGTCATACATACAAATAATGACCAAGGGCATCCCTTTATACAAATATTTAATGTTGATGAGGATATAAACACTATTTATAACATCACTACCCAAGGGAATGAACATGTGGATCCTACTCCTAATGGCATATTGTAATGGGAAGATGCACAATCCATTTTAGACACTACAAGTATAACTTGTAACCAATGGGCTTGATAAGTATATGATCTTATAAGGCATGTTTGTGGTGTCCTTGATAGCCACTTAAGTTCCCCCCAATTTAGCTCAATGCCAAAAAAATGTTTGCATCATTGGTCTACCATCCTTGAGGTTAGAACATACACCTCGATTCCATGGTCAAATTGAGGTTGGGGAGTATTTACATCAATTAGAAAACTATTATGTTAATTAAGGTGAATGTTTTCATGTGCTCAACTTTATGTTTCAAAGAATATATGCTCAATGGTGGTCTACTAATCGATACTAGTTGTAGACATGGGAATAAGTATGCATCAATATGCACTATCACTTACACCATGACAATCATGTTCATACCACACTAAGTTATGATGGTGTTGTTTCTCTAAAAGACCATATGATAAAATATGAAAGCCTTTAGAGCAATAAATAATTTTTTTAACCATAATCCTTATAGATTCATGTATTTTATGGTACCCTATACACATGGGATAGGGTGTGTTACATCCATCAAGAAAATTGTAGGGGAATAGATACCTGGTATCATCTCACACTTGGTCTGCTTACAACATTTTCATTTTGTTATACATAAATTGATTTACATTTATCCTTGAAAGTAATCCATTAGGTATTAGTAGGAGATCATGCACTAGTTTAAAACCACATACATCACATGTATGGCATACGTAAGCACAACTTGGCCATATTTTAAGAACCTGATACCCCTACCTTGTCTTTGTTGGAGTCTGATTCTCAATTTGAATATGCATATCAAGAATAGATATAGAAGTTAAATCAAAAGGTCATGCATTAGGTTGATGAGGGTAGTAGTTGTGATATACCAAAACCAAATTTCAACCACTTACACCTACATATAAATTATGGGGTACATGATATTAGAGATACTATGCAGTCTAAGAAGAAACCATATTTTTCACCACTCCAAATGGTTTAGCATAATACTGGGATGGAAGACACACTTAAAATAACCTATGTATGCAATTACTGGTATGATATTGAGTTAACCAAAAAATTTAAACTTTTTCAAGAATGTCAAGACATTTACCACATAATTACACACAAGTTAAAGGAGTGCATCCATCATTGGGCAAGATGCATATAAATTTGGTTGAAGGCACTCGACCAGTGGGGAAATAAATGTATGAGATGAAACCTAATCTACATGCTAGAGTTAAAGAAGAAATTGATAGTATGTTGCATGTTAGAGTTTTTACTCCCATAGATAAATTTGAGTGGGTTAGTCCTATGGGGATCAACATCAATAAATATGGTTGAATTCACATTTACATGGATTTTAGGCAACTTAATGTTGTGTATGTCATTGACCCTTTCCTAATGCCATTCACAGAGGAAATTTTGGAAGGTGTTGTTGGATGTGATATCTACATTTTCACTGATGGATTTTATAGCTATCACTAAGTGCAAATTGTTGAGGAAGACAAGGTAAAAACAACCTTTGTAACTAAATAGAGTTATTTTACGTATAATGTTATCATTTGGATTAAATAATGCATCGATAGTGTTCTCATGCATTATGGTGGAATCCTTCAAGGATTTCATCCATAATTTACTTCAGGTGTATGTTGATGATTAGACCATGCATGGTTTAGTGTGTGATCACCATGATAATTTATGCCTTATGATCAAGTGCTACTGTCAACTTCATATCTCTTTAAATCTCAAAAAGTGTATCTTTACCATGCCATTTCAAATATTGTTGGGACACATCATTTATTGGGATGGATTACTAGTGGATCTAATCAAGATTATATCAAGTATCCAATTCCCAACTCTAACCGCTCAACATGAGGTACACACCCTCTTGGATCACACTATATACTATCGTCAGTTTATTCAGGGTTATGCTAACTAGCATCTCTGATGGAAGAATTATTTTAATAGAATTCTTTATTCCTATGGAATGTTACACACCAACAAACATTTGATACTCTAAAGGAAAAATTGGTGACTGTACCATTTCTCTAGTTCCCAGACTAGACGTAGCCATTTCATGTTCATTTTGACACTTCAAGCATGGCAGTGGGTGCCATCCGTGCACAACCTAGTGAAAGAAACCTTGATCACCCCATTTACTTTGCTAGTTGGAAGCTCACACTAGTTAAATGAATTTACTCTGCTATAGACCATGAGTTCCTGTTCATGGTTTATATGCTCTAAAAGTTTCACCAATACGTATTGGCCACTCCATTTATCTTCTATATAGATAATGAAATGCTTAAGTATTTGGTTAATAATCTAGTGTTACATAGACACATTTTCTAATGGATTATCCTATTTCAACAATTCTAGTTCTTTATGGTCATGAAACCATGAAAAAATAATTTTGGCCTTGACTACCTCTCACGCATTCAATATGGTGAACCAAAATGTGTAATAGAAAATGATTTACCTAATTTTAAACTCATCCAAGTTACAATAATGCTTGGATAATTGGAATAAATTTCTACTTTTTTACAACATACTCAATGCCAAACCACCTTAGTACCCAAGAGAAGCAACTAGCTATTTACACTTCCCCCTTCTAGCTTATTGGAGGAGACCTGTATAAGCTAAGACATGATGAGGTATTATGAAGGTGTGTGATGCATCATGAGCATGATTACGTACTTTAAAAATTCCATGAAGGTGTTATAGGAGGACACTATGGTGGTGACACAATAACAAGAAATATTCTACTAGTTGGGTTATGGTGGCCCACATTATTCAAGGATGCCAAAACCTATACGCACCAATGTGATATTTTTTAACTTGTAAGTAAACCAAACTATTGGGATGCCATGCCCTTTCATCCAATGTTTACTCATGAACCATTTGAAAAATGGGCTATTGATTTTATTGGCCCCATTCAACTTGTTACAAGATAGATTGGTGTGTACTATATCATTACTGCCACCAATTATCTCACATGATGGGATGAAGCAACACCCACATAGGATTATACTACTACTACCACTATTGGATTTCTATGATAACATATAATCACATGATATGGATGCCCATTAATTCTAACTAGTGATCATGGCACTCACTTTATCAATACAATAATGTGCACCCTCTTAGCTAAATTCATGATTGCACACCATAAGACCACACCATATCACCCTCAATAAAATGGTACAGATGAAGCCTTTAACAAGGTCCTTGGTAATAATCTATCTAAGATTTTAAATATTAGTCACACTAATTGGGATGGTCATGTTTCAGTGGTCTTATGGGATTACCAAACTACATATAAAAGTCTAAACAACATTACTCCCTTTAACCTTGTCTTTGGCATTAAATCAGTCTTATTGGTGGAATTCCTTATACCTTCCTTACATATTGTGTGCAATGGTAAATTATATAATAATAATACCTAAATGATTAACTAGATACTTTACTTTATTTATATGAAACATTCATTCTTTTATGCTATAGTTAAGGGGCTGAGAAGCAAAATCAAAAATCTTGGCATAACTGACATATTAAAACACAAGTTTTTCATCTTGGTATGCATGTATTGGTATATGATTCAAGTTTGTGTTCCATCCAAGAAAAATACTAATATGATGGAACGGTCCATTTATTATTCATTATATCTACCCAATAGGCACTTTTAAGTTAAAAAAATGTTAGATGGCTAATTCCTTCCAGGCTATTTTAATGGCAGTCAGCTCTGGCCCTACCATTCTATGTAACATTTTAAAGATTTGTAAATAAGTTGTATGCCAATATTTTAGCTTAAGAATTAGTATTATTTTAAAATAAGTGTGGCATTGGTTACATGCCTTTTATTAGGTTGTCTTTAACACATTTGGTGTTCTTAAGTATTCAAAACTCTGCCATTTATCACTATTACCTTCTTGACAAATGAATCTCACTAGGTTATGTCATGAAGGACCACACATTTTTTAGTGTGGGAAAATTTTCAATATGGATAAACTAATTAAGCTAAAGTGCATAAATAAAATTTTGGGAGGAATCACATATAATCAAAGAAAATCTTAAAAAATAAGGAGTGCAAAAGGTGGTGCATGATATAGGAATATGGGATGGGGATGACAAATCAGTGTCATTACAAAATGGTTAAAATGGAAATTGTAGTTCCCATGAATAAAAATAGAATTTTGAATTTTTTCTTATAGTTGGCATACATTACAGGAAAGGCATAACAATTTTTAAAGGATGGGACATGTTCATTTATTGATGAATTAGTGGCATAAATGACAAGCATGTCAAATGAATGCCATGGCATGCCATTTGAAGTATTAATTTTTGAAGTGATGGATGATGACATGGAGGGGTAGTTAATCAAAAAACTTTTCCTATCTATAAAAATCCTAGAGGGTCTTCATTTTCATTTTTTTGTTGAAAAATTTAAAGAATCATAGATATTGAAATAGTGTTTACAAGAAGTAGAGGTGTCTGCACAAAATTTTAGTGGTAAAACTAAAGAAAAGGTTGAGGTGAAGGTCATTCAAAGAAAGAGGAGAAAAAACATGACCATGGGATCATGTGTGAGTGAGTTTTAGTTTTAGATGCTACATCTACCATTGAAGAGATTTAGGTAGGAATGTCAAAGTGTTATGAGTTTGGAAAAAGGAAACAAAATATATTCCTATAGAAGAATTTTTTTGGCCATGCATTAACCTTTGGGCACCCTGGTTGGTGATGTGGCTAAAGAATAAATTGAATAGGAGAAAAGACTCATTACTAGTAATTCATGAAAAAGGAAGGTAGTACTATTTTCATCTAGGAATAAGGTTACACTATACATGGCATGTAAAGTGAGAACCTGATAGAGCTAGTAGAAGAGACATCTATTGGTCAGGTGCCAGATATGGTGCATGTAGGGAAGAAGGCTACCATGACACTACCTCTACCTCCAATTTTTATAGAAGAAATACAATACAATAATATGGTCTTGCACATGGGAAATTGGTAATCCAAGGTTTATGATTGTCATGTAATGACTACAGTCATCACCAATATGAGAATGAAGGTGACTTGAAATGAGACTATCAAATTGAGTGATAAAATATAAGGAATGAGGTCATCTATGATCACATAGCTCATAATTTGCTGGAGGATATGGGTGTAATTAAACTCTTCCAACTACCGTACTTTGGGAAACCTTAAGAGGTGCTTTGATTTTTGATTTCATGAATCCATGAGAACTACATTTACTTTACAAGGTGTAAAATGAGGATTATCCCCCAATGGGTTAGTAAAGTAATATGGTCATTATGTTTAAGAGTTGATATCATTATGGATCTTAATGATCAAGATGCGATTCATAAAATGGTGATATTGCTAAAGTATAAAAAGGAAGACAATGAAATGTATATTACAATTATTTTAGATCCCACCATTTAGGTAGTTGTACACTTGGAAATGACAAAGTTAGGGGGCATGGATAGATGGAAGGAGGTGGATACACCTCATATCTATGTCACAAGTCAAACGGACAAAGGGATTAAATACAATTAATCCTAGTATTTTACTAAGAGAATTGAAGATGATGTAGAGAAGGCCCATCAACTACCTAACCACAAGTTTCCATAGGATGCAATTTTAATTTTGCTTATTTTTGATCAAATTAGTATCCTAGATTATTTCAACAAAGAGCTTAAGTACATCTACCCACCAAAACATAAGTCCCCTACTGAGAGGTTCAAACATTTTACACGTTCAGGCACCATCACACCCTTTTATAAAATGAATATTAAGGGTTGGTTTGAGGGGATGAAAAAATATTTTGGTAATGAGTGGTGCATACCTAAATATTTGTCTATGTAGATGGGGAACTAGGTTGAGTTTGTTTTTAAGCAACATTATTCACTTATGTACATATGGATGGAGAACACTGATAGATTTTTAGTCTAGCTTAAGTTTCCCTATGCCTTCACTACAAAATATTTCATGGATTCCATTAATCACATTGAATATGTGTGTTTGGTAAAAATTGATACTAACAAGATTAACATCGATTTTCACACTCTTCATAATTTATATATCTATCTAGGAAAGCATGCATATATAGAGTGACATAAATTAGGTAAAACTGATATTAATCCTCTTAAGATAATTGTGCAAGGATATATTTTTTTAGTTTATTATATTATCAAGCCTAGGAAGAAAACATAGGGAATATAGGAGATAGAAAAAACCCCTCCATCCTCAACTAGAAACACTAGCAAAAGGAAGGGTGTGGAGAAAGGAAAAGAGGCTAAGATCTAAAGCCACTAGTTCTAGCATGATGTAAGAGGAACAACCCAATGTTGACACCAAATGAAAAAAGAAAAACTCATCACCAAAAAAATATTAGGGGTTACCTAAAGAATAAACAAAATATGGCATCACTTCTAAAGAATAATCATTTGTCTATTCAGAGCCATAGGTTTCAATGCCCAAAGTTGGGATCTATAAATAAGGTGAAGCATATCTAGTGTCACATCCTTAAAAATAACCCACCCCTAAACTTAATAAATAATAATATGCTTATAAGGATCCATAGATGGATATTAAGAGTCCAATTCTTTTTGAGGAAGCATTAGGAAGAGGGGCAACCCCCAATGTAGAAGACCAAGGTACCAACACAAACTACCAATAATAAGAGAGTCCCAAAATTGTAGACATGGAGCGTAAAATTCATAAGGGAAAGGAGCCTATGAAATATGCAAAATATCTACAAGTAAATGAGGGTAATGATGACTTTATTGCTCATGCCCTATTTTAACAAGGAATCCCAAATGAGCAACTTTATATGTGGGATTATTTATCTGAAAATGAATCCACCATTCAAAATCAGTGTGAAATATTTTTTTTGATGAATATATACAAAAATGAAGGAAATTTTGAGCTTCCTAATTCCAACACAAATTTGAGCATGAAGGGGGAAGATATTCTAGAAGTTCTTTGAGTGGATCCCCTTAAATGTTCTACAGCTCAAATATGCATGCATAAAATTAGTTGAACACATGAATGAAGCTAAAAGAATACATGGTGTTTATTAAACATGAAGATAGCATAATATATAGGCATATAATAAGCACCTACAAATAAGGATGTATGTATAACAAAAAGTTTATGGGAATAAGAAAATATAAAACCCATGCAACTTAATAACAATATTGGTTATAACAATATAACCAAATACATGATAAGCTAAATATGCTTATTACAATTATTATTATAATACCCTCCCTAAATGATTGGACTTGAAAAACTCCAAGATTATCTCTAAATTTTACAAAATTTTATTTAAATAAAGGTTTAGTCATTATATCATTTGGTTGTTCAGAGGTAGGATAATAATAAAGACATATGTCTTCATTAGAAACCAAATGTTAGATGTAGTGATGGTGAAATTCAATGTGCTTTATCTTGGCATGAAATAATAGATTCTTCACCATATTTTGAACACTCTAGTTATCATGGTAGATAGGTGTAGGTGTCAATGAATCAAGTTGAATATCCTCCAATACTGATTGAATCTACATCAATTCTCTACCTACACTAACAATTGCTTTATAATATATTTCAATAGAAGATAATGCTATTGTATTTTGAAGCTTACTCTGCCATGAAAAGGCTCCTGAACCAAGAGTGAATATATAATTTATTTTATAATTTCTAGATTCAACCAATCTTACCCATTCTGAATCAATATATCCTATTATATTAAAGTCAATAGATTACTTATACATAATGCCAAAGTTAATAATACCTTTGACATATGTAAGAACATGATTTTCAAATTGTCAATGTTCTTCATGTGGTTTAGCCATGAAGTGAAAGAGATAACCTACTGCAAAACATAAATCTGGTCTAGTAGTAGTAAGATAAATCAAACTACCTACTAATTGTTGATACATTGTTTCATTGACCAATGGTGAATCAATGTTAGTTGAGAGTTTTATGCCAACTTCCATAGGTGTAGCTACTAGAATACAATAATTCATTCTAATTTTCTCTAACAAATATTTGGTATATTTTGTTTGAGATATAAAAGTAAAGCACCCATATTTTTAATACTGCAAAAACTCCATACCTAGATAATATTGAAGCATGCCTATATTAGTCATTTCAAACACAATACATATGTTGACTTTCACTTGTTTAATCAAATCATTAATGCTTCCAATGATGGAAGATCATAAACATATAAAATTATAATTATTATGTCATCATCGATTGTCTTAACATAGATAGTAGATTTTACATCACATCTTTTAAAACTAGACTGTCTAAGATATTTATTAATTTTAAAATACTAAGCTCAAGGAGCTTACTTAAGTCCAACAAGGACTTCACTAACCTTAAAACTAGATGTTCTTTACCAAGAATCTAAAATCCTTGTGGTTGTTCCATATACACTTCCTCCTCCAAGTCTCCATTTATAAAAACACTTTTCACATCCATTTGAAAGAACTACCAACCAAATTGAGTAGCAATAGGTATAACCATTCTAAATGTTACCATTATAGTTATAGGAAAAAATGTTTCTTCATGATCTACTCCCTCTTCTTGTGCATACTCTTTTACAATAAGATGAGATTTATATTTTTCTAAAGAACCATCTAATTAAAATTTTACCTTATAAATTCATTTTCAACCTATGGATTTCTTACCTTGGGGTAGCTCAAAAAAAACCCAAGTACCATTTTGGTCATTTGTGCTAACTTGTGGAATCACTTGTGTTACTAGGACTTGCCATAGAGCTAGACTATTTTGGTGTTTGCCTTTTTAATTATTAATCCATTTTAGTACTAGAACTTGATTCATATTCATTAGTAGGAATAAAAATATTAATAGTATCTGTAGGTTTACCATTTTTTGAGAAATAGGGAATTTTATCATCTATTTTGACATCTATATGCATAATTACTTGATTTGAAGAGATATCTAGTAACCTATATGCTTTGAAATTCTCATTGTATCCAATAAACATGTAATTTTTAATTTTGGCATATAAAACACTTCATTTCAATTTAGGGATTAATGTAAAATTAATACAACCAAAAATGCATAAATCATTTACATCAGGTTTTCTTCTTGACCATGCTTATTTTGGAGTAATATCCTGTACTACTTTACAAGGACTCTTGTTCAAGATGAACATTGTAGTGTTGAAAAATTATACCTAGTAATAAAAAGGTACATTCATGATTTTCACCATACACCATGATATCTCCATAATAGTCTCATTCCTCCTTTCCATTACTCTATTATGTTGTGGAGTGTAAGGAGTAGTATACTGCCTATGTATACATTCCTTTGTGTAGTATGCATTCAACTGCTTGGAGACAAATTCTCCACCATTATTGGACAAAAAGGTATTGAAATTTGTACATATATGAATCTTAACCAATGCTTTTCATGCCCCCAAAATAGTAAAATAATCATATTTTTTCTTAAGAAAGTACACCCACATTTTGTGATAAAAAGCATCAACTATCAACAAGAAATAAAGGGCACCAAATACATTGTTATTTCAAAGGATCATGAAGATATGCATGTACCAAATATAACACACAATATACCCTCCATGATTTACCAGTAGGAAATAGTTTCCTGACCTATTTACCCAACTAATAACCTTCACAAGCATATAATTGAGTGTAGTGATATTGCATTTGTTTCCCTCATACTTAAATACCAATTATTTATTTTTTGTAATTTAACTGATGGAAAAAAGGTTTTTATCCATATTTGGTACATATATAAAATTATTAAATTTATATTTATACTCATTATTCAACCTAATAAAATTTTCCTTTCACCAGGCAAAATATTCTCTATATAAATGATGTTGGCTAAATTTGACACAAACATCATGAGGTAGTTCAGATGTACTGAGAGGAACATGAGAAATGGTGAAGGATTGAAGAGGAAATAGAGGTGTTAAAATGACAACATGATGCATCTGAGGCATTTTGACTAAGGACACTAGCCCTTTGTCAGATGATATTGAAGAGTAAGCCAATGCTTATTGACATGATTCCTCTCATAGATGATGTCATCAATCAATTGGAGACACTAGTGGACATTATGATCAAAAAATGTAGGAACCAAGTGAACCTATATTAGGAAAATCTATGGGTAACAAATTAATTCACAGAGGCCATAGTCATATACAAAACATTTTAAACCAAATTTGACACCACTATTCCCATCATTGGTGGGGTTTTTATAAACCTGGTGTGGCCAAACAAAATTTTGGAAGCACGAATTCAACCTGAGGAGCAAAAACACCAATATTTGGCTAAGGATGCACTAATTATCAAAGATAGAGTTGATTTTTTAAGGTATTCTAAGACATGGAAGAATTGGACAAATTAATAAACACCCATCACGAAGAACAAAATGCTAGTTTTTCAACACTTCGAGGGTGACTTTTGATAGAAGTCAACTCACTTGAGGCACACAAGGTTTCCAATTATAAGCTTGAAATTTTTATGACTCATGTTAATGATTTATTAGAGTAACCTAAGGAAATGAAGTGACTATGTGGTAATGTGGAAGTGATAACTTCCAATCTTCAAACTGAACTCAACTAATGGGAGGAGATCAAATTCCAAGTGTAGTAAATAAGACCTAAATTTTTATTGTCTAAAGAATATTAAACATAGTATAGGATAGCCTATCAGTTTAGTATGGGGTGATGTTAGACCCCAAATTTTGTATTTATATATTTTAACAGTTTTGAAGCTATAATGTGGAAGAGCAAGGGTGTGAGAATAATGTAAAAGACCTTGGCATGGAAAAGAAAGGCATAGAGGGCATTAGAAAATAAGATCAAGTTGTGGGAGACGAAGATACAAAAATAAGGATAAATAAAAAATGTATAATTCAAACAAAAGCATAAGACTTGGAAAAGGGTGTAGGAAGTAGAGACAGTTATGAAGCAGTTCACAGAAGCATTGAAGGAGACTAGTCAAGCATAAATATAACACCAGGTCATGAAAGAATAAGAGCATGGGAACAAATATATAGCATAAAAATAATATGTGGGACCATTATACCTAATTCAAAAGGACTTTATTGTAATGACTTACCATAACTTCTTTTCTTAAATAGTCATTGGTTAGTAATCACTATTGTATTAATAATGTAACCTAAGGAGAGGGGTTGGATTATGTATAAGTAACCCTTAATTTTGTTTATAAAATGGACAGACAAAGAGAGAATAGTAGAGATAAAATTCTATACAATTATGTTTGTAATTTTTTTAAAATGAAATCAATGAAATCACTATTTTTATCTGTAAATTCTAAAATATGTGTCAATCTATTGCTATGGTCCTAATTAGAAGTATGTGGAATGTATGGAATGAATAACATGGTTAACACTAATATGATGTATATATTAATGAGAATTAAATGTAATTAATCCAAGAAACTAAGTTTAGAAAGAGTTAATTTTATCCACCATGTATGATAGAATCGATGGGAACCGATCTTGGCTACATGCTTCAAGTGAGCATGCAAGGTCACTACTCATGTGATATGCCAACGTGCTAGCTCATTGGATTATTCATTTTATTTAGGTATGTAGCTAGTATTATTCAATAAAAATTAAAGATGATACTAGAGATAAAATTTTGTTGAATTATGTTTGTAATCTTCTTCAAATGAAATCAATGAAATAACTATTTTGGTTTGCAAATTCTAAAATATGTGTCAAGCTATTATTATGGTGCTAATTATAAGTATGTGAAATGTATAGAATGAATAACATGGTTAACCCAAATATGATGTTTGTATTAACTATAAATAAATGTAACTAACTTAAGTACCTAAGTATATCTATAGTTAAGTCTATACACCATCACATAGTAGAATTGAACAGAATTGGTCTTGGCTACATGCTACATGCTTCATGTGAGCATGTGAGGTCACTAATCGTATGATATGATAACACGCTAGATAATGAGCTTCCTCATTTCATTTAGGTGAATGAATAGTATTATTCAAGTAAAAATAAGGATAAAATTCTAACAAGAATGTAACATATTTGCAATTGGAAGAAATAATGCTCTTTTTATTCAGTGTGTAGTAGAATTACCAAGTTAAATATTTAGACCTATATTAAGTGGCCTTAGTGTGATTATTTAGGAGAATATTTGGATTATTTTATACAATAAAATTCAAAAAATTCATGAGAGATCTATTTTGAAATGTATTGATTCAAAAAAGTGACTATTGAAGTGCGGTGGACAAGGTCATGCTAGTGGATAAGGTCGTAGTGCGACCCTATTTAACCTAGCACAAATAAGACCCAGAAGACCAGATATTATAGGTATATATTTATGAGGGCCTTATAAAATGAATAGGGATGTGGATGAAATAGGGATGTCTATATGAAATTTTTAGTGTTTAAAATATAGTGAAGGCTCTCTTATAGATTGTGAGTTAGCGAAATGGCAAATAAACCAAGTGGGATAAAGATGTCAAGAATAAATATTGTCAAACACTTAATGATTAGATTTATGTATGTACATTTACCCAAACTTTATTCTATTGGTGTAACAAATTGAAATTACTAGATTAAATTATATGGAAAGCTATGTGTGTATACATAATTTGTATTTGAATGCAAAGCTTGATCTTGCAAGATGAATTAATGTAAAACCTACAAAAATGCTACTGAAAGGAAAATTTGAAAATTTATATTTGTAACTTGAAAAAGAGAGTAAGGAAAGCATACACCTAAAATAATATGTAATCTAGTTGCCATGTAACCTAGAGATGGAAAAGTGCATGCATGCCCTCTTATTGAGGCATTTGGAGAAGTGCTAAAACTATGGCAAAATGAGAGTGATCAAGTCTCAAATTTGAAACCTTTGAATGCTCTTGAGTTGGAAATGTTTTATTCTTCAACTCTTGTTTGACTACGTAAAGTATAATGTAAAAAAATTGAAAGGGTGAAACCATGAAATACGGCTCACTACATCTTGACGAAGTGTAACCATAACCCTTGAGTGTCAGTAGACTCTAACATGACCCACTTCCAACATTGATATGAATCACAATGCTACAAATGGATCTATATTTTATTTTAAACTTTTAAACTTTAAGACTTCGAAACTTAAAATTTCTATAATAAAAACATGAACATGAATGGATATCATGCCCCTATCTATGTACTATATTGAATAATATTTTTAATTTTTAATCTTTGTATCTTTGAATTTTTTTAACTTTACCACTTTTTAAATATTTTTCAACTTTTGAAAATTTGAAACTTGAAACTGTTTGAAACTTGTAATTTGAAATTGTAGGAATGAGTGTGAATGCATGCCACATGCCCCCATAATCTAAAAAAATTGAATTATATTGCCAAAAATTTAAAAAAATTGTTGATGAGGATTGAATACTCCAAATAATCCCACTATAATGCCCCTCTTTTGAGATAAGAGACGTAGCCTGCAAATCACTTATCTCAAAAGAGATCATATTAGAAAGATTTAATAATGTTCTAATTTTGAATATTTTAATTGGATTGCATCATAGTATTAAATTTAATATTTAATTTTCATATGAAACATGTTAGAGGGTATATCATTGAAGCTTATAATCAATGTATGCATGATATGCATCATGGCACAAGAGTAAGAATAAAGTATATAAGTAATGAATGATATGAATCATGGAACCATAGTAAAATAAATATAATCATGATATGAATAATGACACATGAGTAACAAGCAATTAAAAAGTAATCAATGTGATAAATTTTATATAATATATCACATATAAGACCTAAAGACCACATACAAGGAACATGTAAATGTCACATAACACATAAGGCCAAGGGACACACACAAATGGCATGAAGATGACATAAAAGAAAATAAAAATGCATACAAGGCCAACGGCCATATAATAATCAAGAAAAATCCTATCTTATTATGTGGCAAAGTGAAAATTTAAAGTGAATCATGTAACAAATGAGACTAGCATAGATTGATCATATGTATGAATGCCATTGTTTAGCAAGTAACATATTTAATGTAACACATGTATATCATGATTGTTTTGTAAAACATTTATAATATATGTATCTCAACATGGTAAATATGTTGTGCATAGATACAACATTTAAAATTATTCATAGATAACATAGAGATGCCCCCAAATTAGCAAGGTTGTTGGGTAATAAGGGAAACCTGACATCAAAAAATCATGTGAAAGTATGTCATGTATCACAATCAAGTACCTTATGAGGAGCAATATGTATTGAAATATGTTATCTAATTAACATAAAATAAATAACATATTAAAATAAATAATCTAGAAATATTTTAAAATGCTTTAGTTCATGATTTTGAAAATTTTAACATATTTTGAATTTTTGACATATATGGATTTTTTGGGATTTTTTACAATTTTTTATTTTTTTTAGATTTTTTAAATATTGGATTCTTTTTAAAAAGGTGCTAAGAAAGAAGGATTTTAAAATATAGGGAGCAACGATGATTCAAATATTCCTCAACAAGGTGCAAAATCATAGTATGATAAGAAGGAAAGTAAGTAATGTGACCCCAATGGGTGTGTGGCTGAGTTATAACAATGTAGCATGAATAATTTAGATATGTAAGAATGTACATGCTCCTAAAATAGGGAAGAGGTTATATGTGCTCATGTAAAATTAGTAGGATGAGATCATGGAAGTGCCATGGGGACCAGAGGTTGTAATATATGCAATAGTAAACAAGTGGAGTCTGACAGAGATAAGTGTTTTAATTTGTTTAAATTAGTTTTAAATTGAAGAGGGTAAGTACCCAAAGTGAAAATAAATTCAAGGTCTAGAGGAATGCTTGGATAAGGGATAGAAGAAATAAAATTAAATAAGTTGTATACAAAGAAGATATGCAACTAGAAGCTAAGGATATTACCAAGGGGATGCTCTGTGTATACCCTATATTATGCATGGTGTAATATTCAATTATATTTCCATATTCATATTTTGAATAATCAGTATCATCAAGATCATACCAGTCTTCCATATAATTAAAATCATATCCATCAAAAGTAATCATTATCATAGGATAAAATTAATTTCTTAGGTTGTGATTGAATTTGTGAGATTCCATTTTGATTATATTTTGTATTTATGTATGATAAATTCATTGCACGATAGATTGGAGTTTCTTTTTGAATATGTGCATCATTGTTATGAGCTTGCATCTTATCTTAAACTAGAGAATGGTTATGTTGATTGGTTGAACATTAGGAAGATAAGTAATTAGTGCTTTTATTTTATATATTTTATCTATGCATGAAGTAGATGTAATGTTTGATTCCTTAGCAACCGTGTTTGTATCATTAAAATTTGTAGGAATGTTTTGCTTTGGACGTGCCTTTATGAGAAACTTTTTCAAAAATGTGTTTTCTTACTTATCTTGAATTTGTTCTTAAAACTTTTATTTTGATAATTTTTATTTTTGTAATCTTGTTATTTTTATAATTTTGCTTGTTATAATTTTACTTATTGGATTTTTCGTTTTTAGAATTATCATTTTGTATTCATATTTTATCTTTGTGTTATTTTTGCACTTGATTTTTAGGAGATGCAAAATAAGTGGGTTGTTTGATAGATTTATCTATTATAGGATCACCAATATCAATGGTATTTTGTATTTTATTTTTTAAATCCCAAAAACTATCTATATGATGCTCATGAAATCTATGATATGCACAATAATATTTTGATATTTTTAGAGGAGGCATATAAGCTAATATAATCAATTTTTTTGAATCATGTATATTAAAATATCATTGGGACTCTTATTATACTTTTATATAATTTTTTATTCATTAAGTGTATATGTATGTTGCTTATGAGGCACATGATAGGTAGATTAAGATATAAATACGTGATTAACAATATCATATTTTTTATTCTTAGTGAATTTGTCAATATTTTCAAAAGATATGATCTTTGAACTAAATATTGATTTTGATTTTGCAAATGTTCTATTGACTTTTGCATAGTGACAATTTGATCTTGAAGGTCTCCACAAGTAAAAGCCCTACGTATATTTGATTGAATAAAATTATCACCAAGAGGAGGTGTGGTAGAGGGAGGGATAAATTAATCTTTTAGATTAAGAGATGTAATTATTATACATGAGTTAGTTTCTTATTGTTGATTAACAACAACAAAATAAGTAACACTACAAGAGATGCATTGTCATCATGTGGTGACTCTATGGTAATATTATGATACTATGGTATAATAATAACATTGTATGAAGACAAGAATGAGTATGGAGTAGGATAAAAATCATAAGATGTGTGATAAGGAATGTCATTGCTTTCAATTGTAATTTATGATGTGATGAGAGAAGAGTAAGGAAGTTCATCCTCATTGGTTGATAATGGGGAAGAGCTATTACATGTAGGCTCCATATGCACTAGTTGTAAAGGAGAAGAGATAACAACACTATTATTAGTAGTTAATTTAGAGATTTAATCTAAATTTGAAATTACTTAATTAAGAAATCCTTTTTTGAAAATATTTTGAGCTTGATTTGATGGATTTACATCTGAATGTTAATTTATTTGAGATTTTAATGGCTCTTTTTGTTCTAAATTATTGTGTAAGGAAGAAAGTGGTTTTGAATAAAAATATATAGGTTCATTTTATTGAATCAACACTTATTCCCAAGGGTTATCAAATTTAGATTCATCATCATAAAAATTAATAAAATTATCTTTAACAAGTTAATTATTATTGTGATTTATCCATTCCTCATGAGTAGGGAACAAATAAAACTAACTAGCCATGATATATATAATGAAAATAAATACAATGAATAAAATGCTTATAGATTCCAGGTAATCTAGAATATTAAAAGGAGATAATGAATATGAATATAATATAAGCAAAAATCAAAGTATGAGGGTAATCTAGGCAATGGTTCAAATGATATGTGGGATCTCAAATATACTGACTCAATCATTGATTAATATCAACCCAAGGTTTCATAGTACTAACTACAAAGGTAAATCATGCTTGTAGCTCACTAACCTAGGTTTTGAGGGTACTATGAGAGTAACTTACCTGGGTGATTGCTCTTCTTAGGTGCACCACAAATCAAATAGATAAAAGAGGCTTATTATGGTATAAACAAGGGACCCTAGGCATTTTTAATATATTGTGAGGTACATGGAAACTAAACTCCATGTTTAGTGTTGTAATATGGCTATGAGTATTATGGTATACCCCTCATGTCATGATGTCTATAACCATAACACAATGTATCCCTTCATTATAGTCAATAAGTAGTTTGAAAAATATTAGAACATAGTTTATAAAATAAGCACAAGCAAATATAAAATAAAAAGAAAAAATAAAAGCAAAATATTTTTGTGTATAGAGATAAATAAAATTTTAACCCAATGTCTAAAGAAAGAGATTCAGTGTCAGAATGATCCAAGGTGATAAGATAATTTATTCAGTGTCAGATTAAATTCAAGTTCAAAGAAATTGAATCATTTTATGTCAGATTTTATCCAAGGATAAAGGTTGTTTTATTTTAATGTTGGTAATTTATACAAATTTGAAATAAATCCTAGGACAAAAATCAAACAAACATCAAGTAATGTTCTAAAAATAGTGGTCTACCAGAATGTTTAACACTTTTAATTTAAGTTATCTTAAACAAACAAAATTAAATTATTGAAATTGAAATGTTAGAATATACATATCTAATATTAAAATATAATATGCTAAAAAATTTCATAGAATTAGGAAATTGCTAAAAATAGTAAAAAGGCCTAAGGATGTGTAAACCTCATAAAACACATACTTTGATGACTAAATAGGCTAATTGTGACTGAAAATAGCTTGACAAGACCTATGAATTATGTCTTGATCAAATGTAATAATTGATAGTTTTTTGGGAAGTCTACAGGAGGAGGATGGAGTCTAACTACAATGTATTTTGATAACTACAGCCACATCCTATTAACCATGCTTTGATCTAAGTCGATACAACTGTTTGTGAGGATTGAATAATAAATTGTGTTACATGTTACCATGTAAAAGATCTAAAAAACATAAAACCCAAGGTCATACAGAATAAACAAGATATAAATCAAATGTAATAGGGGGTAACAAGTAATGGGAATAGTTGAGCTAACCTCAAAAACACCACATAATTGAGTATTGCCTACATATCCCTATAAGCCTTAGGCCAATGTAGTTCTCCCTCCTAGGGTGATTATATAATCCATGATTATTTAAATATATGAGTAGAGGTATAAGATTGATTGAAATGATTAGAAATGAATGCCCTTGACTTAAAATAAACAGTATTCAAACTTGGCCTATGATTGTTAGAATGCAATAAAATTTCAATTAGAAGAAATAATGCTCTTTTTGTTCAGTGTGTAGTATAATTGTCAAGTGAAGTATTCAATAGTGTAATGAGTGGAATCAATGTGATTATATAGGAGAATATTCAAAACATTTTTTATATCCAAATTAAAAATGCTTGGGAGAGAATTTTTGAAACATATCAATTAAAAAATATGAATATTAAAGTGTGTGGGACAATATTATGATAGTGGAAAAAATCAAAATACAACCCTATTTGACCTAGTGTGGACTTATTCCAAAAGATCAAAGATTATAAGGATAGATCTAATAGGAGCCTATAAGTTGAACAAAGATCAATATGGCTGAATTAGGAATGTATGTATGATATTTTTAGTGTTTACAAGATAATGATGTATCTTTTATATATTATGAGTTAACGAAATGGTGGATAAACTAAATGGGGTAAATATGTCAAGCATGAACATTTTCAATCACTTGATTAAATTTATGTCTACAAAAAGGGAAATAATTCCTTGTTGATTTTCATATACTAAAAAGAAAGAAAAATTATAAATGTGTGTGAGTGCTAGATATTGAGGGTATGTTTATGTGTAGATACTAAATCTAAATTATATAGCACCTCCATCTTATATGCTTGGCAAGTAATTCTCATGGTTGTACCCTTCAATTCCTAGACCTGCCCACTACTGAAAGGATCACATTTTTTTGTCTATTATGCCTATTAATTATCTCTTAGTATGATCATATGTTATTATAATGGCCAAGACTTTTATGTTACTTAAAATAATATAAAATTTCTTATTATCATCATCTATAATTTTTGGACTTGTACTTATTTTCCAACTTCTCAAACATTTGCATCCCAACTAGATGTCTACATCAATGTAAGTGTCATGTGCTAAACTAAGTATACAGATCTATAAAGTCATCAAATTTATAATTATAATGTGTCCTTATGGTCAACCTAAGTATTTTAATGTGATATATTTCTTGAAATGATTGGTATATATGCATGATCAAACATCATTCATTCCTTACCTAGAAAAAGACCTAATGACTCATAAGGCAACATACCAAAATCACTCAATCAAACATTCAAGCGAGAAAATCTCCCTTATCCTTTATTATTTCAATATTAGTCATAGGGATAGACCATCTACATGTCTAAAGTACTAAGTTACAAGCTAGGTCAATCTATGTACTTGTTTATCACATATTACATCCTTATGCACACACAAGCCAATACATCGAGGATAAATCCATAAGTCTAAGGCCCTCTTAAAAGTATTGGATATATAGATAATTCCCATTGATATAGGGGTTCTTTGGAAAACTCAGCACTGTGAACCCACTAAACCATTTTCTCATAGTCACTCTAAGGGTGAAGAATCTAGGGTTTGATAATTTGATAAAGAATAGTAGATTATACATGAGATTTGAACACACTAGAACAAAGGTGACTAAAAACCTAGAAGGTTTCAAGTAGTCACATCTAGATTCAGTTAATATTATGTACTAGACACTTGTGCCCAGGTTAGATAGGTGCATTAACGTAACCATCCAGATCTAATACAAGCATTTGAGGCCACATATAGAAAATTTATAAAATTTGGTGATTGATATAGAATCCATTTCTAGTGTACTTCTACTCTATTCCATATAGATTTGCATGTGCATAGTAAACCAATTAAGTACCCTTATTTTTTATTTACTGTAATATCAATCAACAATTGTACTTTCTATTTTTAGCATATCTCAGCATTTAAATTTAGAATATTGTTTATCTAAGTTTGTAATAAATTGGCCTATTATATATATATATATATATATATATATATATATATATATATATATATATATCACCCTTGTCTTATTGATTTATATATTATTAACCCTACATTGTATTAATTTATCTCAATTTAGGGCTAAAACATTTGGTGAACTTGGCCTTTAGTCTCAAAACCCTAAAATTGACCTATAGTTTCTTGATTTTTTGTGCCTAATTTTTATAATTTATGATTTCAAAATATTCAAAATTTAAAAATTATATCTCCCTTATTATACTTATGCTCAATATGGATACATCTATTTAGTACTTTTTTTTTTCAATATCTCATTGTTGGCATTGATTGTTGTCTCATCTACATTATTATAAATTTCACAACAACCAAATTAGAGAATGATCCTAATCGAGGTAAAAATCAAACTTATCTTTACCAATCTTGTTGAAAAAATATTGAGCCTCTTCCTCCTTAACCTAAGTAGGGTGATAGATACCATCCATTTAACCAGGTCCATGTTATGACTCCTTCAAGAGGTAAGGTAGATAGTATATGTATGCATATTTAAACCAAATCACCTAGGATTTGTGCTTGTGAAGCCCTAAAATATAAAATCACCAGTATGATAAAGTTAATAAAAGAGTTACAAAATTATATTACATATCTACATAATCCAAAATATGATAGTGTTAACCATGTGTTTATATATTCCTTTAGTAATGTTATACCAATAGGGTTTCAAATCCAAAAGAAAAGTTACAAAAGAATACATATAAAATAAGTGACCAAATGCTAATAAGAGTTAAAGTGAAATCCTAAGGGAAATACTTGAAACAAAGTGACCAACTACCTCCCCTACATCCTATAAAGAGATCCAAATACTATTGTGCATATCATAGAATACATGGGTATCATACATATTGTTGTTTTCTATTAAAGAAAAAAATACAAAGTCATAAAGGTAGTGGTGATCATAACATTGATACATCAACTAAGGAAACCAATCACATTATGAGTACCTAACCTAAATAAAAAGTGCAAAAATAAGAAATATGGTTACCAAAAGAAAATTAAAATCAAGGGAAGGGTCAAACAAACAAATAAATAGAGAAAATACCATTACCAAAGGTTTTAAAAATTCAAAGTGATATATAATTACCAAAGGAAATAATGATATTAAAACCACCATAAAGTAAACCATTTTATCTCCCTTTGTTGGTCAATACCAAAAAACAAGAGGGCACAATTCCAAATGATTATGACAATGATGATACTATTCTTAATACCAATATGATAGATGCACATTTGATTAAACTTTATTTTGATCCACTTGATACCTTACCACATGATATATTCATACCTCTAGGTCCTGGTACATATAAACTAAATCCATTTCTAAAAATTACAAAACCAAATGAAGATAAAGGTAAGGCAAACCATATAGCTCAGGATGTTCATAAGGTATTAACATTTGAGGTGCACACAGATACAAGTAATGGAATACCATAAAAGTCACAACCATAATATGGCACAATTCATTATTCATATACAAATACTCAAAATGGTATATCAAAAGTATAAGAACAACCTAAGGGGTTAAATTTATCCTATAATAATGATTACCTTGATGATTATGATTCTAATAATATAAAATATTGGTACGATTCTAATTACACAACATATGAATATAACACACATGATACATGGCCTTCAGAGAGGCAACTCCTTGATGAGATCCTTAGGTTATAGTATCACTTATACCTATATTATATCCTTATAATCTTATGTTGGTTCCATGTTTGTAGATATCATAAAATTCCTTTTTATATACACATATATGTTTCACATATCTTTTGAGTGTGATACATGCATACCCAAGCACATGAGATATACACATACAAATGTTGTACCTTTAATATAATCATGTCATATAGACATAGGGGTAATCCACTTATTTGATCTTGATAAACCTAGGTTACATAATTTTATGATCATTTCTCATTATCATGTTTGAGCTTATATACTTACACATGCCTTTATTCATGCTTATATCTTTCATAATGTACTTGATATGCTATGTAATTAATTTTTTTTTATAAAATATATATCCAAAGACTAGTATGATGTGTTTATGATGGTTTCTTATGTTTCATATTTTTATTTTATGCACTTACTTAGGTGTTTTGCCTTGCATGTTATTGTCTTGCTTGTTTGAGAATTTGAATATGTTCCATTGTTTGTTATCCCCATGCCTGTGTTTGATTAATTTGACATTTGAGTATATAATTTATTGTTGTATATAAATTTGACTATGTAATTTCTTATATTTTACACATTTGACTAAGTTATGTCTATTTTATTGTGTGACATTTTAATATGCCCCTTATTTGAGGCCTTTTTGAGCCATTATATTTTGATTTGCTTTTGAGTGCTCTTGTGTATGTGATTGATTGCTTATTGATCTTGTAATTTACCATTTATATGTTTCCATGATATATATAATGAAACTTATGCCTTGACATGATCACATTCTATGTGTTTCAATAATATATTTACATAGACACGTTTCTTCTATATGCTACATGATACATTCAAAAATTATTTAGTTATCTTATTTTTGGAGGTAAGGTGACTAATATTTTATAATTCCCCTCACCTCAAAAATGTGGGCATATCAATGGGGGCATGTCATAAAGGCATAACCTCCACATTATTCATAGTATTAGATTTAGTAAGGGCATATTATGGAAACATGTTCTCCAAACTTATACTGGTTCGTAGTTTCAAATTTAATGGGGGAATGTTATGGAAAACATATTATGCACATTTATACCATTTATTTAAATTTCACTAAGGGAATGTCATGAGAACATGTCTTACACACATTCAAAATTTTACATTGGTCAAATTACATAGTTATATGATTTAGATACACATTTGTGGCAACATTCTATATAATGGTACCATTGTTGTACCTAGGTTTCAGCTTAAGACATATATGAGGTGTGTATGCCATGCAAAAGGCACCTTAAATTGTAAAATCAAAATCATTTTCAAATTTCAAATACTTTTATGGACTTTATCATATGCCAAGATGGACTTTTATAGACTATTGTTGAGTCAATCTACTACATTAGTTGGTTTGCTTTTGGTAAGGTTGAGGTGATTAAATCACTCAATCTTACCAAGTTTATAGGATGGAATGATTAAATCATCCGGCCTAACTAGATTTATATTATGAGTTGACTTGGATCACTCATGCTCACTAGGTTATAAGTATGATTGGGTTGGACAATTGAATTAACCTCAACTTCTAGGTGGCAACTAACCTTTTATCTAAGGTTGGGGGAACATTATCCTCAAATATATATATATATATATATATGCACTCGTAGGTTTTACATTTATCCTGATCCTAATTTCAATGTGTAGACATGTAAAGTTAACATTTAGCTAAAATCATGCACTTGCAACCACTCTTTTACACACCTAACTCTAGATTTATCTTAGGGCCCCTTGTGATCAATTTCAACCACCTTGTACACTCTTATAAGCTAATAGACAAACCCTAAAAAAATTGAGATATATCCCTATCAACCTTAGACACCTTTTAGGCCCTGCATAACCCTCAATATGGTAAAATAACCCATTGGATAGGAGCATCGTAAGGGACTATAGCACACTACTGTAGTGTCCTTCCCCCATCTTATCTTCCTACCTATTAATAACAAATTTTCCAAATTCAAAGCTATAGTAAGGTCAACCTATGTCTATAATGAGCCTTATTTAAATCATTTTCAGTTATATGACTATATAAACACTTTTAAAACCATTTTTCACATAAGGGTATTCCACACTAAAAATCACCAAAATCACACTTGCACATTGAGAGAAAAATACCTATTTATCCCAATTCTAATTACATACAGCCTTAATAGCCTAGACTCAAGTCTAAAAAATTTCATAGTCCACATGTCATAGTTAAGTCATATAATCACATAAGTATTGCACTAAAATATAGTATATTTCACTAATTATTCACACACCACTATAGCATAGGAGAACTACGTGAAGTTTGATCCCTCTTCAGAGTATCAATATGTAGAAAACACTCAACACATGGGGTGTTGAGGTATCACCAAAATTCAATCATTGACCCCTTTTCCCCCATTTATTTACATTGGTATTCATAGTCAAGGATCTAGGGTTTTAAATAAAAATATGTCATCATAAGTTCCCGCACTAGATATAAGTTCTACAGACATAGGCACAAAGAACCCAAAACCCTAATTTCTTCATTACAAGTGGAAAAAAGTGCCCTAAGTTAGATAAGAGTTCCATCCCTCTAGTGTTATCTTCTTAGTGATGTTTTCCAGGCCTAAATGTAGTTATATATTCTTGAAACCAATCACTAGACCTCTCTACACAATAAGTTTCAGACCCAGATTCCTCCTAGAGGCATAATTTTTAGTTAAGTTTTTGTTTTATCCTTACACTTAATTATTTTTAGTAAGTATACAGAATACAATAATTCCAAATTAATGAATGCTATCATTATTATATTATTTAAATATTTTCAAACCCTAACCATAGATGTTGCTAGGGTTTTTATCAAACTTGGGATTTATGTAAAAATCTTAGATACAAAGTGCTAGATTAGGTCACAAGATGACTGAGCATACTCAGATTCCACTCAACTCTAATGTGGATAAGAAAAAAGGTGCACCAACACCTTTAAATGTGCCTAATCCTACTAAAAATGTGTACTTCAATGATACTAATTATGAACATAAGCAATATGATCAAGCTAATAGTGATCCTCAAGATGAGCATCATAATGTACTCCCCCCTCTAAATGGGAAATGGATCGAATACAATAAAGAGGAAGTTATAAATTTTTTTAGAGAAATACTTCATGAGTAACCCCTTAACCATGTTACCATTCTGAATTATTTTTGGATATCAAGAATGAGAACATGACTCAACATTCTCATATTCCTCCTCTATTAGATATGAATTTTATACCACCCATCACAATGGGGGAAACTCAAGGGCTACAAAAAACTACCATGCCAATTCTCACTCCATCTTTGGGAATACTACATTTGGTTAGAATACATTCTTCTTTTCCTAATGTATAATCCCTTAGGTAAGAGATCCAATCTATACAAGCTAAGGTGTTATATTTGGATTAAGGTTCTTTGAAACCTAATCAAGCACTAGATTCTCATGTTTTATTACACACTCCATTATCACAACATCTAGTAGTCTATCTTTTACCTATAGGGTTTTTGGAACCAAATATTACACTATATGATGGCAAAGGTGATCTTGAATAACATCTCAGAGCATTTCACATAACATGTTTGGACTATGTGTCCAATGACAAATTATTGACTAAGCTATTCCTGAGAAGTCTACAGGAGTACACATTATAATGGTTCTATGATTCACCACACCAATTAGTGCATGCATTTAATCCATTGGCCAATATGTTTCTTTCACATTTCTCAATCACCATTAGTGAGAACTTTTTGTATGCTCAAATAGCCCTAATCAAATAGAAATCTAATGAGCCTATTGTAGAATATGTTTTATGATATAAGACCATCTTATCCAAAATGAAAAATATTATAGTAGATAGATAATTACAAGATGTATTTAAACAAACTTTGCTTCCATCCCTGCATGGATCCATTATGTTCAAAAATTTCAACTCATTCATAGTTTTGTGCCATACAGTAAAAGAAAGATAACTAAAGCTACTAGCAAATGATCAAGCTTAAGTATATAACCAATTAAAATACTAACATCAAGAGTTAAAGCAAGCTACCACACTAATAACAGTAATGATAAAAAGTAAAAATACATACAGTTATAGAGCCTACTCCATGCATTGTCTTATTCACTCCTTCAAAAAGGTAGTTCACTAACCTACTAGAATATCCATATAAGGTTCTAAAAATACTATTAGATTGAAATATAATATCTCTCCCTCTTATTAAATAGGTTGATATGAATCAGCCTCTTCCAAAAGGTTTTGACCAAATTGCTTTTTACGACCATCATAGGGCACCAGACCATACTGCTAACAAATTTATCAGTTTGAGACACAAGATTCAAGATTTGATAGATGCAAACATCATTGATGTGAAATAACTAAAAATGAGTACAATAATTCAACCAAGTGATATTAAACCAATGAAAAAATATAGTAATCCTTTTCATAAGCACATGGATAATGAGATAACAAATACATCATGCATACACTATGCATATAAGACACACCCTTCACCAATTTATTACCATTCCCATACATATGATTAACATCCTTTAAAAGGTATAATAGGTGCTTATCATACATCAATACCATCTAGGCCACTCATCACATTTGTAGAGCATGAAATAGTTGATGAATCAAATTTACATTCTTTATTTATTTGTGCTCACATTGATCACCAACCTATTCAAAGTGTCATAGTTGATAAAATATCAAATGTCAATATGTGTACTAACACACACCTCTATCATCTTAGATACATAGATCGATACATGATTCCCACCACCATGGTCATCAAAGGATTCAATGGTCACATTCAAATCTCTATTGGTCAGATTGCATTACCATTACAGGTTGGTCATGTACATGTGGCCACAAAATTTGCAATAGTACCTAGTGTAGGTAGCTTTGATATCCTATTAGGATTCCCTTGGATTCAAAAGATTCACATAGTTCCTTCTATAATTCATAGATGTTTGTCTGCATATATGTTAATGAGGTCATTATAGTTTTGGGGATCCATTATGAGTACCCTATACCATAGAAAGCTTTGACTACCATATAATAGTCTTTAGTTGAGCCACATAACAAGGTACAACCTACTCAAATATTTTCACAAGAGAGGTCTACACTTCCATGGAGGCCTATCCTATAAAGCTCTCTTCAACAAAGATTTGTCATAGATTATAGGGAGCCACTCTCCACTCCTACACATCCTCAATTAATATTATAGAATAGAAGGGGTTTTTTCTATTAGGAACCCATATAGGATTCACAAAATTCAATATGGGTTCCTAAAATCCCCACAACACATCATAATCAGTATGGCAATGATAATTATAACATGGTTTATTGTCCATACTCAAATTTTCCATTGAAATTAGATCAATCACCACCACAAACACCTTTCAATTTGAAAAAGGTCATAGTTAATTTTCTTGACACAAGGCCAGTTGATTGTGAGTCCCTTATAGGACTCATCAGTTAATATCATATCATGTATTATGTTTCATACTTACATTCATATATATTCTAAAAACATATAAAAATAGTAAAATATTTGATAAAATAACAAAAACCAAGACATGTGCATGCTTTTATATACTTTTTCACACATTAATTCAATTGTGAACATTGTTCTATTTATGTTTTAGATAATTTTATATTATACATGCTTCACTAGTGTATATGAGTGACTACAAATTACACATGACATCATTTCCATAACTAATCACAAGTGATTTTACTATTACACACTCAAAAATTATATTTAGATAGGAGCATTATAGAGGATAGGAGTACAATGATCTAGTGTCCCATACCTAACACTTGTCCCAGTGAAATAAAACTATCAATACTCAGTCCCAGATTTCACACAGGCCTCCTACAACATGTACATTCATCAACTAGCTCACTGGGGGCATGGCAAACATAGGTTTTATCCTTCTTTACCCACATTATCTTATTCACATTCTCAGTAATTTACATTTTATTACATCATACAATATTACTTACTAACATTGTGATATACTCTTGCCTATCACAGTTATTCAATATTGCTCAAATTACAACTTAGCTCTTATTAACTAGAATACATAATTATGCACGATTTTTATATTGCTTTTCTAGCTTCATACCTTATAAGCATCTCATTATTTGATTTGAGGACATTTGAATATGTCATTACCATAAGAATATAATATTTTATATGCCTAATTGTATACATGTGAGGACATTTGAAAATGTTTTTGTGTATGTCTTCTTTCTGTGTGTGGATATTTGAGCATTCCCTTATATGTGGCTCTAAGCCTCTATTATTTTCATGTATGTGTGTGAGGGAATTTGAACATGCCTTTTTATGTGTATGTTATTTGAGTGAGTGACATTTGAACATGTCACTTATTTTTAGCCCCTTGTCCTTCTATTATGTGTTTTGTGTGTGGTGCATGTACTCTTTAATTGTGTGTGTCATGGCCATGACAATTTTCTTGTATTTTTACTTAGATTTGGATGTCGTGATGAGCATAATACACTAAACCATTCCAATGACATTATAGACATCATGAATTCATTCCTAAATAGTTATATTTAGTTGATCAAATTATCTATATGCTTCATTCTCACATCTATCTAAACACACTTACTTGAATGATTATTTTCACGTGCATCTTACATTATTACTACACTTAGTTTACATACACAATGATGCCATGCTTTTTCATGATTTCATTACTACTTATATTTACATTTTTTACATCACAACAACCTACTACAGAACCTTTTATTTCAAGTTCTTATGCAGTCTTAACAAATCACCTCAAAAGAGGGGGATTTCAAAGAGGTTTGTCTTATAGACTTTACCTTCCCAGATCAATACAAAAATAGGATTTAATAGCAATCACACAGTTGGCAAAATTTTAGGCTAAAAAAATACATAAAAATCCATTTTGGATAGGAGTGCCACATTGGATAGGAGAGCACTAATCTAGTGTCCTTCCCAATGTTGTTGTCTAAATGCCTAAAAAATAAGCATTTATAGAATTTATCAGAACCTCAATTTAATCAGATCAGTCTTCAACAGTTTCATAGTCTCAGTTTTTAGAATTACTTAGAACTACATAGTTTATCTTAGATTTGGTTAGTTTAGGGGAAATCATGTATGGCATGTTATTCCAATTTGGCACATAGGTTTCTTCTCATAATCATGATAGTTTTACTCAATCTCATAATCTATATGAACAAGATATTGATTGGGGGCATGTGTCAACACATTGCTTCTTCATTACTTAGTTTTTGCACTAATTTCATAGATGGAATGACTATTCATGTCATTCTCCACACTATATACACTATACCTAGATTATACTCATTATTTTTACTAGTTTTTACACCCAAATTAAACGTTATTTCATTTACAGTGTTTGGTTCATTATTTTGACCATTATCTACACTAGTTTTTGAAACCAAAAATATCTATTAGGAATCATAAAAATATTCCAACTTACTTCACTAATCTAGGATAATGATGATGGATTTAATCACACCTTGATTTTTTGAGAATACCCACTTATTGATGAGAATTGGGGCATGCAACATATAATCCAAGATTTACAATGTTGATATAAACACATAACATGCCACATTCACAAATTTTTGCACCAAAAAAACATAATGGTTCATCTACTCAATCAAGTGCATTCATTCCTTATCATCATCTAGTTTATTATCTTTAAATTTTTTATTATTTATCTTAAGTAAAGACTGATAGTACATTTGTTTCACTATAGGTTTGTATGGATCATAGTTTAGTGTTTTGGCCTACATCCAAGACTACTTCCCATAGGTAAGTTTAGGTACACACTATTTTTCCTTTTATTCTAGTAATTTCTCTTTGATTCATTACTATAACAAAAGAGGGGGGAAATTTAGACATGTAAAATTAACATTTAGCTAAAACCATGCATTTGTGACCACTATTTTACACACTTCTCTATACATATCTTAGGTCCCCTTGTGATCACTTTAAATTACCATGCACACTCTTCGAAGCTGATTGATGAACCCAGATGAGATGAGACTGATCCCTAGAAAACTTTAAAAAAAATTATGCCTTACCTAACCCTCAACATGTTAAAATGGCCCATTGTATAGGAATGCCCTAGGTGATTACAGTACACCACTTTAGCATCCTTCCTCCCTCTCCTATCTTCCAACAAAATAATGACTAATTTTCTAAATTCAAATCTATAGGATGGTCAGCCTATGTCCCTAATGAGCCCCATTCAAAGTATTTTCAATGATATGAATATATAAACACATTTAAAAGCATTTTTCATACAAGGGTATTCCACATTGAAAAGCACCATAATCACACTTATACATTGAGAGCAAAATACCTATTTCTCCCAATTCTAATTGTATACAACCCTAATAGCCCATAGATAAAGTTTGAATACATTTCATAGGTCATAATTCATGGTTAAGGCATATAATCACATTAGTATTTCACTAGTATCTAGCATATTGTACTAGTTATTCACACATTACCATAGCATAGGAGAACTACATCAAGTTTGATCTCTCTTCGAAGTCTTGGTATGTAAGTAGAGCTCAACACATGGGTTGTTGAGCTCTTATTGAAATTCAAATTTTGACCCATTTTTCCCATTGATTTTAATAGTATTCACATGTCAATGAGATAGCGGTTTGAATGAAAATCAATCACACAATGGTCTCCATAAGTGATCATAAGTTCCCACACTAGATACAGGCTCTGTAGATGAAGGCATAGAGAACCCAAAAAACTTACTTTATTCACTGTAAGTGGACATGAGCACCCAAGGTTGGATAGGAGCACCACCCATTTATTTTCCTCTTCCTAAAATTTTTATCTAGGCCCAAATTCAGTTCTAGATTCTTGATTTTAGTCACCATACCTTTTTGAATAGTTTCAAACCTTGATTCCCCTGGAGGCACAATTTCTAGTTAATTCTATGTTTTCTCCTTACACTTTGCTATTTTAGTAAGCTTCAAAAATATAGTAGTTCTAAATTAGTGAATTTTATCATTTTTATTTTATTCTCCTTATTTTACATAGCAGTGTTGTCATCTAGGGTTTTTACATAAATCCAAAATTTGATAGAATATTATGATTCATAATGAAACATATTTTCAAACCAAATTGCCAAAAGGCAAGATGGTTGCATTGATACACAGGGGTCATCCTAACCTTGATCTCTTTACTTTCAAATATTTCAAATGCTTTTGATTTTAGATTATATGCACTAATTATATACTATAACATGCTCTTAGTTTTAGTTCAAACACCAACAAAGCACTCAAGTTAGCCTCATGCAAAGATAAGGTGTATTATACACACCCAAGTATGCATTGGTTTTCCTTTAAAATAATAATTCATTACTAAATTAAAAGGGGGGGAAATATAAATTATCTAAATTATATAAAACCTTAGTCTTGTATGCTTAAAAATTACTTCTCATGGTTGTACCCTTCATTTCCTAGACCTTCTCACTGTTGAAAGACTCACATCCACTATATCTTGTGCCTATTGCTTATATCTTAGTCTAACCATATGTTATTATAATGACCAAGTATTTTATGTTGATTAAAATTATATAAACTTCCTTATCATCATTCTCTATAAGTTTTGAATGTATACCTATGTTTTAGCTTCCTGGGCACCTGTGTCCCATGTGGATGCCTATGTTGATACAAATGTCATGTGTCAAACTAAGTGTCTAAAGCCCTAAAGTCCTAAAATTTACAATTGTAACATGTCCTTATGGTATACCTATAGCCTTTAGTGTGAGATGTTTCTCGAAAGGATTGGTATATATGCATGATCAATTCTCATTCATTCCTTACCTAGCAAAAGACCTAGCAAGTCATAAGGTAACTTATAAAAAACACTCAATCAAGAATTCAAGTGAGAAAATATTCCCTATTCATTCATACTAAAATATAAATCATACATATAGCCCTCTATAGAGATGAATTACTAAAGTAACATCCCATGAGCCATATTTTTCAAGTTACAAGTTAGGTCACTCTACGTACTTGTTTATCACACATTGCATCCTTATATACACACAAGCCAACACATAGGGATAAATATATAAGTATGAGACCATATTCAGAGTTTTAGATATATAAGTAGTTCCCATTGAGTGAGGGGCCATTAGGGTAGCTCAACACTGTGATCCCACCATCATATTTTTACCATAGTCACTCCAAGGGTGAGGAAGTCAGGGTTTGATCATTTAGCTAAGAGCAACAACTTGTGTATGAGATATAAACACACTAGAACAAAGGTGATAGAAAACCCAAAAGGTTAAAAAAGGTTACATCCATATCAAATCAGTATTTTATACTGGACACTTATGTCCAACTTAGATAGGTATGTCAACACAACTATCTAGATCTAATGCAAGCATATGAGGCCAAAAAGTTAAAATTTATAGATTCTAATAATTGATCCAAAAACTAGATCTAGTCTAATTCTAGCCCATTCCATATCACATCTACATGTGCATAGTAAACCAACTAATTAATCATGTTTTCCATTTATTGTAATATTAATTAATAGTTTTACTTTATATTATTAACATATCTCAACATTTAAATTCATAATATTGTTTATCTAAGTTTTCAATAAATTGGCATGCTATAGATATGTTTATCACCCTTTTGCTTATTCATTTTTATATTCTTAACCCTATACTATATTGATCCATCTTAATTTAGGGTTAAAACATTATGATTTACTATCTAGTCTTATGTGTGGCCTCTCTCATCTGTGATCCCTTATGAGTTAGACTATTATAATATATACATCATTTTAAGAAGGTAGTTGCAATAGAAAATATGGAGGGTATTAGAATAATAATTGTAATAAGAATATTTACTTATCATGTATTTGAATATATTGTTATAACAAATATTGTTATTAAGATGCACATATTTTCTATTTTCTTATTCCCATCAACTCTTTGTTACATCTACCTCCTTGTTTGTAGGTGTTTTTTATTTGCCTATATATTGATTTAGATTGGGTAGGATCAAACTAATCTAAAAAGTTTACAATAGGTTATATATTCACTCTTAGTTTAGGAGCCCTTTCATGCTAGAATAAGCTTTAGAATACAGTAGCATTGTATTTCATTGAAATAGAGTATAAAGTAGTTGTTAGTGTAGGTAGAGATTTGGTGTGGATTCATTCAGTATTGGAGGATCTTCAACTTGATTTATCAACACCTACACCTATCTACTATGATAACCAGAGTGTTCTAAATATGGTGAATAATCTAGTATTTCTTGCCAAGACAAAGCACATTTAATTTCACCATCATTACATCTAACAATCAATTTCTAATGAAGACATATGTCTTTATTATTGTCTTACCTCTGAACAACCAACTGATATAATGACTAAACCTTTATATAAATAAAAATTTGTAAAATTTTGATATAATCTTGGAGTTGTTTTAGTTAAGTCTTTGTTTTATCCTTACACTTTGTTATTTTTAGTAAGTTTATAGAATACAATAATTCCAAATTAGTGAATGTTATCATTTTTATATTATTCAAATATTTTCAAACCCTAACTATAGATGTTGCTAAGGTTTTGATCAAACTTGGGATTTATTCAAAAATCCTAAATACGAAGTGCTAGATTAGGTTACATCCTAACTGAGCATACTCATATTACACTAATCTCTAATGTGGATAAGAATAAAGGTAAACCAACACCTTTAAATGTGCCTATACCTACTAAATATGTGGACTTTAATGATACTAATTTTAAACATGAGAAATATGGTCAAGATAATAGTGATCCTCAAGATGAGCATCATAATTTACTCGCCTTTCTAAATGGGGAACAAATCAAATTCAGTAAAGATGAAATTATAATGAGTTTTATATAAATACTTAATGATCAACCCCTTGATCATGCTACCATTCTAAAAAAAATTGGATATCAATAATGAGAACATGACTCAATCTTCTCATATTCCTCCTTCATTAGATATGAATTTTTTACCACCCATCACAATGGGGGAAACTCAAAGGCTACAAAAAACTACCATGCTAATTCTCAATCCATCCTTGGGAACACTGCCTTTGGTTAGCTCACATTCCCCTTCTACTAATGTACAATTCCTTAGGTAAGAAATCCTATCTATACGAGCCAAGGTGTTACATTTGGATCAAGGTGATTTGAAACCTAATCAAGAAATAGATTCTCATGTTTTATTGCACACTCCATTGGCATAAAATATAGTAATATATCATTTAATTGTAGGGTTTGTGGAGCCAAATATTACACTATATGATGGCAAAGGTGATCCTGAACAACATCTCAAAGCATTTCACAGCACATTTATGGACTTTGTGTCCAATGACATATTATTATTAGAGTTATTCTAATAATTCTTAAGGACTACACATTATAATGGTTCTATGATTCACCACACCAATTAGTGCATGCATTCAATCCATTAGCTGATATGTTTCTTTCACATTTTTCAATCAACATTAGTGAGAACATTTTGTATGCTCAGATAGTCCTACTTAATCAGAAATCTAATGAGACTATCATAAAATATGTTTTAAGATACAATACCATGTTATCCAAAATGACAAATCTTATGGTAGATAGAGAATTAAAATATGTATTTAGGCAAACTTTGTTTCCATCCCTACATAAATCCATTATGTTCAAAAATTTCAAATCATTCATAGATTTGTGTTATTTAATAAAGGAAAGATAATTTAAGTTATTGGTAATGATCAAGCTTAAGTACACAACCAATTTAAATACTAACACCAAGAGTTAAATAAAACTACCATACAAGGTAAGGCCAACTGATAATAATAACGATAAAAATCAACAATACATGTAGTTACAGAGCCTACTTCATGCATTGCTTTATCCACTCCTCCATGAAGGTAGTTCACTAACCTACTAGAAGTTCCATATAAGGTTCTCAAAATACTATTGGAATTAAATATAATATCTCTCCCTCATATTAAATAGTTTGATATGAATCAGCCTCTTCCAAAAGATTTTGACCATAATGCCTTTAATGACTATCATAGGGCACTAGGCCATACTACTAACAGATGTATTAGTTTGAGACACAAGATTCAGGATTCGATAGATGAAAACATCATTGATGTGGGAACATTGAAAAAGAGTACAAAATTTGATCCGAGCAACATTTTAGGTGATAATTTGGGTGACGGTTCTACCCCAATTAGTGGCAAAACTTCTGGGAGCCATAACTTTTGCACCATAGCTCCGTTTGACTCCCCGTTTGACTCAGTGGAAATATAAGAATGAGGGGAATTACATGAGATGGAATGAGATATATTTGGTTGGTTTTGACCCCTAAAAACCAAATAAAAGTGCTCTAAATTTAAATTTTATTAGTGCAATCTAAAAATAGTAAGTTTCTAAAAATAGGAATTCCTCAAATTTTGTATTATTGTGAATCATGGAAGTTGAACCACTTAATCTCAAACCACTTAATATACCTCAATATTGGTGACCTTCCACATACTCTTCCTACCTTAAAAATGTGTATAAATGAAGATGTAACCTGAAAAAAAAATCAGACATCTCTTCTCAGAGATAGGCATATGTTTGGATCTATAAATTTGATCAATAAAATATCTCTTCTCAGAGATAGCATTATTATAATTGTGTTTTTATTATTTCTTGAATTATATTTCAACCAAAGCTTCTAAGTTTTGGATCAAAATTTCAACCAAGTGAAAGTAAACCAATGAAAAACTTTAGTGGTCCTTTTCCTAAGCACATGGATAATGAGAAAACAAATACATCATGCATTCACTATGCATATAATACACACCCTCCACCAATTTCTTTCCAGTCATATACATAGTAACAATATCCTTTAAAAGGTATAGTTGTTGCTTATCATACATCAGTGCCATCTAGGTTACTCATCACATTTGTAGAACATGAAATCATTGATGATGAGTCAGATTTGCATTTTGTGTTTATTCAAGCTCACATTGATCACCATCCTACTCAAAGTGTCATAGTAAATAATAGTTAAAATTACAATATGTGTACTAATACACACCTTTATCATCTTGGATACATAGATTGAGACATGTATCCCACCACCACGGTCATCAAAGGAGTTAACGGTCACATTTAGAGCTCCATTGGTCAAATTACATTACCATTATAGGTTGGTCATGAAAATGTGGCCACCAAATATATAATAGTACCTAGTGCGGGTGGATTTGACATCTTATTAAGATGCCCTTGGATTTAGAAGATTCACATAGTTCCTCCTATAGTTTATATATGTTTGAAATGCATATATGCTAATAAGGTCATTATAGTTTTGGGGATCCATTATGAGTACCCTATACCACATAGTGATTTGAATACCATACAATAGCCTTTATTTTATCCAAATAATAGGGTATAACCTACTCAAATATTTTCACAAGAGAGTTCTACAATTCCACAAAGGCCTATCCTATAAAGGTCCCTTCAACAGAGATTTGTCATAGATTCTAGGGAGCCACTCTTCACTCCTACATATCCTCAATTAATATTACATAATAGAAGGGGTGATTTCCATAAGTCACCCATGTAGGATTCATAGACTTCAATATGGGTTCCTAAAATTTCCACAATACATCATAATCAGTATGGCAATGGAAATTATAACATGGTTAGTTGTCTATACACAGATTTTCCATTGAGATTAGATCAGTCACCACCACACAGACCTTTATATTTGCAAAAGGTCATAGTTAATTTTCTTGACACAAGTCTAGTTGATTGTGAGTCTCGTGTAGGACTCACTAGTTAATATCATCTCACCTATTATGTATCATACTTACATTCATATATACGTTAAAAAATATAAAAATAGTAAAATATTTAAGAAAATAACAAAAACAAAGACATGTGCATGCTTATATTTAATTTTTCACACATTAGGTTAGTTGTGCACATTATTCTATATGTGTTTTATACAATTTTATATCATACGTGTTTCACTAGTGTATATGAATGACTACAAATTACACATGACATAATTTCTAGAACTAGTCACAAGTGATTTTACTGTTACACACTCAAAAAATATATTTAGATAGGATAATTGTGGAGGATAGGATCAAAATTATCTAGTTTCCCTCACTCCACTCTCATCCTAATGAGATAAAACTATCACTACTCAGTCCCAGATTTCACACAAGCTTTCTACAGCATGTACATTCAACAACTAGATCACTTGGGGCATGGTAAACATAGGTTGTATCCTTATTTTCCCATATTACCTTAATCACATGCTTAATAATTTACATTTTATCACATCATAAAATATTACTCACTAAAATTGTGATATACTATTTCCTATCTCAGTTACTGAATATTAATCAAATTATAACTTAGCTCTTGTTGACTAGAATACATAATCATGCATGTTTTTTATATTGATCTTCTAGATTTGTATCTTATATGCATATCCCTATTTACTTTTAGGACATTTGAATATGTAATTAACATGAGAATATAAGCTTTTATTTTCCTAATTGTATGCATGTGAGGACATTTGAACATGTCCTTGTGTAGTCTTCTTTCTGTGTTTTGACATTTGAACATTCCCTTCTCTATGGATCTAAGCCTCTATTATTTTCATGTATGTGTGTGAGGGAATTTGAACATGCCTTTATATGTGTATTCTATTTTAGTGAGTGACATTTGAACATGTCCCTTGTTTTTGGCCCCTTTTCCTTCTATTAGGTGTTTTGTGTGTTGTGTGTGTACTCTTTAATTGTGTGTGTCATGGCCATGATAATTTGCTTGTATTTTTTCTTGGATTTGGATGCCATTATGAACATCATGCACCCAACCAATTACAATGCCATGATGGATAAATTAAATTTATCCTTAAGTATTTATATTCAACATTATATATTTAGTTGATCAAATTATCTACGTGCTTCATTCTCACATCTATCTAAACACAATTAATTGAATGCTTTTTTTCAAATGCATCTTACATTATTACTATGCTTAGTTTACATACACAATGATGCCATATATTTCCATGATGTCATTGTTAGTTATATTTACATTTTTTAAATCATAACAACCTACTACATAACTTTTTACTTTAAGTTCTTATGCAGGCTCAATAACTCACTTCAAAATAGGGGGAATTCATAGAAGTTTGTCATATAAACTTGACCTTACCAGATTAGTACACGGATAGGATTTAATAGTGATCACATAGTTAGCACAATTTTAGGCTAAAAAAATACATATAAATCTACTTTGGATATGAGTGCCACATTGGATAGGACAGCACTACTCTAGTGTCCTTCCCAACATTATTGTCTAAATGCCTAAAAAAATAAAATTTCTAGAATTTATCAAAACCTCCATTTAATCAAACCAGTACTCAATAGTTTCATAGTCTCAGTTTCTAGAATTACATAGAATTATATCGTTTATCTTAGATTTGGTCAGTTTGGGGGAAATCATGCATGGCATTTTTTTCCAATTTGGCAAATAGGTTTCTTCTAATAATCATGATTGTTTTACTTAGTATCAGAATCTATATGCCCCATATATTAGTTGGGGGCAACTGCATAACATATTGCTTCCTCATTCCTTAGTTTTTGCACCAATTTTATAGATAGAATGACTATTCATGTCATTATCCATACTATATACACTATACCTAGATTATACTCAGTATTTATGCCAATTTTTACACCATTTTTAAACAAGAATTTAACCTTATTCCATTTGTAGTGTTTGGTTCATTATTATCACCATTATCTGCATTAGTTTTTGCACTAGAAATATCTATTAGAAATCATACAAGGATTTTAAATTAATTCACTGCTCTAGGATGATGATGATGGATTTAAGCATAGATTTAGTTTTTGAGAACACCCACTTATTGATGAGGATTGGGGCATGAAAAATCTAATCCAATATTTATAATATTAATATAAACACATAACATGCCATAGTCACCCATTTTTGCACCAAAAAAACATAATGGTTCATGTACTCAATCAAGTGTATTAATTCCTTATCACCCTCTAATTTATTATATTTATTTTTTTGTTTATTAATATTAATTAAATATTAATATTACATATGTTTCATTATAGGTTTGTGTGGAATAAAATTTAGTGTTGTGGCCTACATCCAAGACTTAATCCCACAAGTAAGTTCAGGTACGCATTCTTTTTCCTTTTACTCTAGTAATTTATATTTGCTTCATTACTATAATAAAAAGAGGGAAAATTTAGACATGTAAAATTAACATTTAGCTAAAATCATACATTTATGACCACTCTTTTACACACTTATCTCTATACCTATCTTAGGGCACCTTTTGATCACTTTAAATTACCATACACACTCTTCTAAGTTGATATATGAACCCCAGATGAAATGAGATCTATCCCTATCAACCTTCGACACCTTTTAGGCTTGGACTAAACCTCAAAATGGTAAAATAACCCATTGTATAAGAGTTCCTTAGGGGACTATAGTGCGCCACTCTAGTGTCCTTCCCCCCTCTCTTATCTTCCAACAAAATAACAACTAATTTTCCAAATGTAGCTATAAGAAGGTTAGCCTATGTCCCTAATGAGCCCCACTCAAATTATTTTCAATGATATTATTATATAAACACTTTTTAAACCATTTTGTATACAAGGGGCTTCCACATTGAAAAACACCTAAATCACATTGCACATTAAGATCAAAATACATATTTCTCCCAATTCTGATTGTATACATCCTTAATATCCTAGAGCTCAAGTTTGATTACATTTCATAGGTCATTATTCATAATTAATATATCTAATCACATCAATATTTCACTAGTATCTAACATATTGCACTCAGTATTCACACACTACCATAGCATGGGGTATCTATATAAGGTTTGATCCCTCTTCGAAGTATTGATATGTAGGTAGATCACAACACATGGGGTGTTGAGGTCTCGCTAAACATCAAACATTGACCAATTTTCCCCATTGATTTTCATTAGTATTCACATGTCAATGATTTAGTGTTTTGAATGAAAATCAATCACATAATAGTCTCTATAAGTGATCGTAAGTTCCCACACTAGATACAGGCTCTATACATGAAGGCACAGAGAACCTAAAAACCTTGATTTATTCATTATAAGTGGACATGAGCACCCTAAGTTGGATAGGAACACCACACATTTATTTTCCTCTTCCTATAATTATTATCTAGGCCTAAATTCAGTTCTAGATTCTTGATTTCAATCACCATACCTCTTTGCATAGTTTTAGACCTTGATTCCTCTTAGAGGCACACTTTCCAGCTAAGTCTTTGTTTTCTCCTTACAATTTTTTATTTTAGTAACCTTCTAAAATATATTATTTCTAAATCAGTGAATGTTATCATTTTTATATTATTCTCTTTATTTTTCATAGTAGTGTTGTCATTTAGGGTTTTTACATAAATCCAAAATTTGATAGAACATAATGATTCATAATGAAACATATTTTCAAACCATATTGACAAAAGGCAAGATGGTTGCATCGATACATAAGTGTAATCCTAACCTTGATCTCTTTACTTTCAAATATTTCAAATTCTTTTAAATTTAAATTATATACATTGATTATATGTTATAATATGCTCTTAGTTGTAGGTCAGACACCAACAAAGCATTCAAGTTAGACTCATACAAAGACAAAGTGTGTTATACACACCTAGGTATGCATTTTTTTCTTTAAACTAACAATTTTATTACTATATTAAAAGGGGGGAAATATAGATACTCTAAATTATATAAAACATTAGTCTTGTATGCTTAAAAATTACTTCTCATGGTTGTACCCTTTAGTTGCTAGACCTTCTCATTGTCAAAAGACTCACATCCACTATATCTTGTGCCTATTGCTTATCTCTTAGTCTGAAAATATACTATTCTGATGACCAAGTCTTATATGTTGCTTAAAATGATATAAACTTGATTATTATCATTCTCTATAATTTTTAAACCTGTAACTATTTTTTAGCTTCTTGGGCACTTGTGTCCCATTTGGATGCCTATGTCGATGCAAGTGTCATGTGTCAAACTAAGTGTCTAGTGCCCTAAAGTCATAAAATTTTCAATTGTAACATGTCCTTATGGTTAGCCTAAGTGATTTAGTGTGAGATATATTCTGAAAGGATTAGTATATATTCATGATCAATTCTCATTCAATCCTTACCTAGTAAAAGACTTATCAACTCATAAAGAAACTTATCAAAAACACTCAATCAATCATTCAAGTGAGAAAAGTTTCCCTATTATTTCCTACTTTAATACCAGTCATAGGGATATCCCTCTATAGGTTTGAATTAATTAAGGAATATACCATGAACCATATTTTTTAAGTTATAAGCTAGGTCACTCTATTTACTTACTTATCACACATTGCATCCTTATGTACACAAGAGCCAACACATAGTGGATAAATATATAAGAATGAGGCCATATTCAAAGTTTTGGATATGTAGGTAGTGCCCATTGATAGAGGTGTCCTTAAGGTAACTCAACACCATGAGACCACTAACCTATTTTTACCATAGTCACTCCAAGGGTGAGGAAGCCAGGGTTTGATCATTTGACTAAGAGAAACAACTTGTGCATGAGATTTGAACACACCAGAATAAAGGTGATATAAAACCCAAAAGGTTATAGGAGGTCACATCCATATCCAATCCATATTTTTTATTGTACACTTTTATCTAAGTTATATAGGTATGTCAATGTAACTTTCTAGTTCTGATGCAAGTGTATGAGACCATAAACTTAAAATTTATAGAATATAATATTGATACAAAAACTAGATCTAGTCTACTTCTAGCCCATTCCATATCACATCTACATGCACATAGTGAAACAACTAAGTAATTATGTTTTCCGTTTATTTCAGTATTAATTAATAGTTTTAATTTATATTATTAACATATCTCAACATTTAAATTTATAATATTATTTATCTGAGTTTGTAATAAATTGGCATTTTATAAATTTGTTTATCACCCTTGTGATTATTCATTTATATATTCTTAACCCTATACTATATTGATATATCTCAATTTAGGTTTAAAACATTATGATTTACTATCTAGTCTCATGTGTGACCTCTCTCATCTTTGATGCCTAATGATTTAGACTATTATAATATATACACCATTTTAAGAAGGTAGTTAAAATAGAAAATAGTTACAAAAGAGACATCAATTCATATTTTGGTTGAATGATAGTTGGCCTTCTTTTAGGTGTGGTGGGTGGACTTCCGAATACATATTTCTTGGTGATAGGTTATCTAAAATAACATGAATCTATAAATCCACCTATCTTGTTATGAAACAAGATGAATATGAGACATGGATATTGAGTGTGGGTGTTATTATGCTACAACACATATCAATATGGTATGTGGTTTGATGTTGTAGTAATGCATATAAGTATTTCAAGGCGAAACAAACTATGTGCATAGTGTCATAGGTGAATGTACAATTCCATAGGTGTAATCACAATGCATAGAGTTAAAATGCATAAGTGTGGCACCAAAAAAATTAATGGAGTGTTATGACACCTCATAGAGGTATTGTAAGGTTATGTGCATGCTGAAAGATATTAAAACCACAAAGAACTCAAAGTACTTATGAATAATGTGTATAATCAAATTGAATGTATGCACATGTTTTTTCCATTTATTGAGGATCAATGGTAACCATTGTAACATAAGTTATATGTGTAAATTGAACTTGAAAATTTGAAGGTTATCCTATGTAGCTCGATCAACATATTTCCCTACCTTGACCACTCTAAATAAGTGATGTATACTTTGGTGGGCATGTAATGTTATCACTTTAATAATTTAAACCTTTGGTGTGGGTGCAAGTGTTCATGATCCAATATTAAGTATGTTATGTTGTTGTCATGGTGGGTCAAGAATAAATGTGTTCTCTCTAGATGCATATATAATGGTGTATGAACCATTACGTACATGATTGATCTCATGGTGTGGGTTTTTTAAGTGTTATTTTTTAATATGAAACCATATCTTGTCACCCACATTGAATTCATGAGGTGTGAAATGTATGTCATATCACTATTTATAATTAAATTATTGGTACGAGAGTATCTCTTGAACCTGGTAGTGGAAACCATGGATGTGTTGTAGAAACTTCAATTTCTTGTCCACTTCCTTTTCCTATGCATTTTAGTCTATGCCAAATGGTGTGTTATATGATACATATAAGGGTGTCATTGGTTAGAACCTAACATGTCTAAAATAGACTATGCCTCATATATATATATATATATGTGTATATGTGTATATATATATATATATATATATATGTGTGTATGTATGTATGTATGTATGTATGTATGTATGTATGTATGTGTGTAAATATATTGTATCGGCATGTTGAATGTAAAGTAGATAACCATTCCAAGTGTGTAAATGCATAATGTTGTACATGCACAATAGATAAACAAGTATGTAGTTGAAAAATTCAATTTGTCCATATATCTAGGGATGAAATCCTGTACACTAATCCAATTTTATATGTATCGTATCCCACTAAAATTTTAGAAGTGAATGAAAATTCATGGTTCATAGTCAAACATAATAGATGGTGATAAACCAAAATTGATTATGAAATAATGTGTAGTTTTCTACATGTTGATGGTCTCATTACATGAAACCATGATTTCCATCTTATAAAACCTATCCAATAAAACAAACACATATTCATTACAATGTTTTTAAATATGAATTATATTCATGAAATCCATGTTGATGGATTCTGATGCCCTGGATGGAACCAATAGTGGGGTGCAAAGTCCTAGTTCCCTAATTGTGGGCTTGTTGATGCAACAAAGAAATTAAGACTTGATGTGTTTATCAATGTATGTGTACATGTGAGTAAATTTAAAGTGTTTTTATAGTATTGATAATGTCTTGGTAAAGGAAAATCATCTTTCTATCTTTGTGTAATGTACTTTCTAGATGAGTCTTTGGTAAGGTACTCCATCTGAAACATAAATATGTCTAAGCTTGTAGGGAAATTTTTCAGTCATGTATAAATCCCAAACATTTTCACCCTATGAAAATTTCGTATAGGATTCCAAAAAATAGTATTTTATTGAGTAAATATCTACCTAGTAAGCAAAGTTGTGGTTGTGCAAGCCAAGCACTGATCATCAGTCAATTGAGGAAATATATAGACGTATTTTAGTTTCCATTTTTGTGTTTTATCACTAGATGTAACTATTGAATTTAAGTTATTGATTTCAAGTTATATTAAATTTCCTATATCTAACTTTACAAAATATGTGGGAAGATAATTTCCAATTTTGGTTTTTCCTGATTGAAGTAAAGCATTTCATGTCTATATGGATGCTTCAAGGTCTACAATAGGGTTTATGCTTATGTAACCAATGGAGGGAGACTTGGACCATCTCATTCACTTAATAAGTTTAATTATATCAACCACAAATAATAAATACACCATGACAAAAAAATTAAGCTTTGGATATGGTGGTTTCACTATAGAAATTTTGTTACTCCCTGTTAGAAATCCCATTTGAGTTCTTCATAGACCATCAAGCCTTCTAATATTCAGTGAATAAGCCATTATTGGGGGAAGTATTTCAAGGTTTTTTATGCTCTTCCAAGTATCAATTCAATATTAATGTCAAACCAAGAAGTGAAAATTTGGGATGGGATCATCTAAGTAGGATACAAAAAATACATGAATAGAAGACTTACAAGAGGATTCACTTAATGCACACTTATTTAAAGTTATTATGATTCCTAAGCAATTAGAAGAGATTGTGACTATATTGCAACAAGGTATATTCCAAATCATAATATAGAAGGGTAAAATAAAAAAATTGATCACAAGAGCATTGCCATTCATAATTTTCAAAGGGTTCCTAATAAGCTGGAAAAATATGATGTGTTTGATAGAGTGGCATTGGTGAATAAAAACGTGCAAGTTTTGAATGAATAAAATGAATGGGTGGTTGAATGTAATTTAATATAATAATTAAATATTATAAATATATTATAAAATGGGTTGTGGTGGTTGACAATATTTTAAGATCCACATAGGGTTTCAAAACATTGTGATGTGTGAACACATTGGAAAACCAAAATAGATTGATGAAATGCCACTCAATATTGTTCATGAAACATAGCCATTTGAAAAATAGGGGATATATTTTTTATACCTATTATTCCACCATCCAAATTCCCAATTATTGATACATAATCACTACGGTAGACTATTTCACAAAATGGGTACAAAAGGTTGTGACTCTAATTTATGGGGCAAAAAATGTTGCAAAAATTTTATATGAGAATATCATCACAAGGTTTGGATGCCCAATAAATATAATCAATCATTTGGGCATGAACTTACTCAACAATACCATCAATATTTTTATGGATTATTTTATGATTTTACATTGAAAGATTACCAACTAGCATCTAGAAGCCATTGGCCAAGCCAAAGCATCTCACAATGTACTTGAAAAATGCTATAAAAAATTGTAATGTGTAGAGATATGACTATGAAGATATCATCCCTAAGATAATATGGGCATATAGAATGAATTAAAAGTGTGCTACAGGATACACCCCATTTCAATTTTTTTATGGCATAGAAACATTGATGCCAATGGAATATCTTGTTCCTATCTTGGCACATTAAAATGAATATACTAGTTGGAAATAAATAATCTTTGAAAAACCATTTATTGGAGCTATCTTGCATGTAAGACACAAGAGTGATGAAAAAATGGAATCAGGAAGTTCAAAAATTCAACTAAAAGTCCTCGCACGATTGCAATTTACAATCAAAGGAGTTTGAATGAGATAAGTTGGTAATCTGATATGAAAGCAAGTTCAGAGTGCACATGGGGAAATTAAAAATAAAGTGGAAAGAGCCATATATAATCCATAATATGAAAAATCAGGGTACTATAGTATTGAAAGACTTACAAAGTAAATCTTTCAGGAAGAGTTAATCGTAGTAAGCTCAAACCTTATTAGCACTACATTTGTGCATGGGAAAATAAAATAAGTGTCAAAGGGAACAAGGTAGGATTTAAATTTTTCAAAGTGTGGTAGAGTAGAAAAATAATGTAGAAAATTAGAAGTGATAGAATAGATAGCATATAGAAAATGTGTATACAACAAGGTAAAAGGTAATAAGGTAATTGGTAGAGTGAATAAAATAGGTTCTCGATACCACACTCAAAGGTATGGATGGATCAAATTCATGGGAGGATATATAAAATATCACAATCTAATAAGTTGTAGAACACCAAAGTGGAGGTCTGAATGGAATGGAAAAAGAGAAAAAGCATAAGTAACGGTTTGAATATTAAGTTTGTTTCTACTAAAAACCAAAAGAAAAGTCCCAAAAAATATGATAAATAAAAAATTGGCAGTACATCAAATCTTAATTTGGAAAACCATGAAACAAAAAGGGTCATAACATTAATGAGTGGAGAATTTTGTTGTGGAAATTAGCTAAATAGATCCATTGTGATAATGAATTAGCATTCACATTTTGGAAAATAGATATTATGTAAGTGTGCAAGTCTAAGTAGTTTGCCTTCAATCTTCAAAGAGAGTAAACAAGTGAGTTGTAGAAGATCAAGTATGTAATTATACTAGATAGATGTATATAAAAATTCAAGAGGAAGAGGAACCACCTTTGTAATATAGAGTGATATCATTGTACAAAACCAAATGGAATGACTGGTGCACATGCCTATCTACTTAGAAGGTAATCTACCTCTCATCACAAATATTCATCCAAACAAACAAGAGTATACAAACCTAGACATCAAATAAAGAATGACTCATGGCATCCCAATACATAAATTCACTAACAATTTTGGTAGAGGTAGAGGTAGAGTGCATAATGAAATAATAAAATGGGTAAAGGTAGTAATTGATATCGCACAAGGAATTCAATTATCCAAAGAATTTGGCTATAAAGTCCTCTATAGTAAAACACAATCAACTCCTATTTTTATTCTTATTCCTAGTCATCATGCAATGGAAGGGAAGGGCCAATTGTAGTGGGGGAATATTTTTGGCCTTCATACATAATTACACCCATTTCCATAGTTACAAAATTGCATGCATGTCAACATTCCATTCCTCACCATGCTAAAGGTGAAAAACATTTTTCTTGCATAAAAAGTGACTCCCGCACACATAATACCATCACCAATGGTATGGAAATGGACACCTTCTTGATCATTAAAAAACCAAATATAAAATGGAAGTAAAAACCTAAATAACCTACCAAGCCTCCATAGAAGAATACTAACAAGTTAGTAACATAATTAGTTGATCACCAATGATGTGGACTACAACACTCTTGGAACATCGTTGGAAATTATGTGAAATATCCTACATCAAGACATGGAAAACATTCTATATAGGGAATATTCAAAAAAGTGGCTATTATAGAAGGTTTTACAAACCATGCAACTCCAAAACAACATCCCCCATGTCCTTCTTAGGTATTTTCAAAAAAAATCAGCACTCACTCAAGTGGACACGCAAGAAGAAGAATGATAACACAAGTTGATGGTGTAAGACATCTTCTCTACACCCCTAAGCATGAAATCATAAGTAAACCATGGGACTATCAAATGTTGCAAACAAAAAGGAATCAAGTCCAACAAGGCCTCTAACAAGAAAATGTAGGGGAAAGCTTACAAAGAAAATTAATATCTCTAGAGATGAGGAGGAGAATAAATCTGAGGTATTTACAATTGTTATAGACTTACTAAAAAACACCTCTAAACTTTCCTTGCTTGTTATTGGGTGACTGTCTAATTTTTGTTAACAAACAACATTCCTTTACCCTACTATGTTCTCCTCTATTATGTCGTTGTCTTATTGTATTTTGTAGTTTGTTGCTACGTCTATGTTTTGCCCCTATCTTATTTTGCTCTAGGCTTCTTTGTTCTTCTATTATTTTCCTCTGACTGTTGTTGTGTCACTTTTTAGCTTTATGCTCTTCTATTTTTTATTTTTTCTTCTTTAGCTACTACTACTCTAAAATTTTGTTGCACATTTATTCTATTTTATCTTCTTTTCTTTTTGTCTTCTACTACTAGGCTTAAGTTGTCTCACCTACCACTAGATTTTCCCCCCAAACTCTAAATGGCACCCAATTTTTTCAAAATTCAAATCTACTACAATCAATTCATTTAGTGGTTACAATAGTTAAGTAGATTAGGGTAGGGGTAGGTGAAGACAAGAATATTATTTTAACACTCCCCCTTATTCTTGACCTTCCTACCATGGTCTATAAAACTTTTCTCAGCCTTCAAAACTTCCTTATAACTTTTCTTTACCTATCCTAATGCTTCGGCATCTCTTTTGTTCAAGTCCAGAGCTTCACTACTAAAGTTTATAACTTAGTTGATGGAGTATGTAGCTGGACTAACAAATTCCATAGTTGGGCTATAAACTTGACTGGTAGAGTTTGTAGCTGCCCTATGGGAGTATATAGCTTTGTTGTATGAGTCTATACCTACTCTGTTGGAGTCTGTAGCTCGGTTGTAGAAGTCTATAACTACTTTATTGGAGTCTAGAGCTAACTTGTTGGAGTCCAAATTTGGCATGTATGAGTCCAGAGATATCCTATAGGAGTCTAGAGTTAGATTGTATGAGTCCAGAGATGGCCTATTAGATTCTAGAACTGGCCTATTAGAGTTTGTATTTATACTATAGGAGTCCATAATTAGACTATAGGAGTTTGAAGCTAAACTGTAAGAGTCCATATCTCTATTATAAGAGTTTTGAGCCAACATAAAAATTTATAGGCCCAATGTTGCTTCATTAATAACCCCTAACCTTCCTCTTAAGTGCATGAAATTGTCTTTAGACAATGGCTTAGTAAAAATATCAAGTAGCTACTGATTTGACTTGAAAAAACTAAGCTTTATCACATGATCTTCAACTAACTCTCAAATGAAGTGATACCTAATTGGAATATGTTTGATCCTACCATGAAAGATGGGGTTCTTTGACAATGTTATGGAGGGTATATTATCACAATAGACCATAGAATCCCCTTACTACTCCTCATGTAAATATGAAAGTATACTTCTCATCCATATAGCTTGGCATGTTACTGCATTAGTTGTTATGTACTCAGCTTTAGCTATAGAAAGTGATAGTATGGGTTGTTTCTTTGAAGTCTAAGATATGGATCCTGACTCGAGATGAAATACATACCCTGAAGTGCTCTTTTGATCATCAAGGCTACCATCCCAATCACTATCTATGTAACCCACAAGTTGAAACTCATTTGCTACTACATATAAAACTTCATAATATCTTGTTGCATTCATGCACCTCAATATCCTCTTGTTTGCTTGTCAATGTGTCTAGTTTGGAATATTCATGAATCTAGATATGAGGTTGACTACATACATGATGTTCAGCCTAGTTTAAGTCAAATACATTAAGCTTTCCACTAAGCTCTTGTATCGTGTGGGGTCTACATTGTTGCTATAATTATCCTTACATAACTTAAGACTTGTCTCACCATTCAAAAAGGCTAACTTGACATCCATTTGATGCACTTTCCATTTGTGTTAAGCAACAATGGTTATGATTATCTCACTATTTCTAGCCTTGCTACAGGTACAAATGTCTCATTGTAATCACATTCTGGACTTTACTTGTAACCCTTCACCACTAGTCTTACCTTATGCCTCTCTATCTTGCCTTTGATAGTGGTTTTTGTCTTATATACCCACTTAATTCCTATGACCTATTTTCCTTTTGGTGGGTCAACTAACTCCCAAGTCTGGTTTTTCTCTATCTTGTTTTTGATAGTGGTTTTTGTCTTATATACAAATGTCTCATTGTAATCACATTCTGAACTTTATATGTATCTCTTCAGCACTAGTCTTGCCTTATGCCTCTCTATCTTGCCTTTGATAGTGGTTTTTATCTTATATACCCACTTAATTCCTATGACACATTTTCCTTTTGGTGTGTCAACTAACTCCCAAGTCTATTTTTTCTCTTGGCATGCATTTCCTCATCCATTACCTCACACCACTTGCTATCCTTGACTTCTTCTTCAAATTAGATAGGATCAACTAATGAAAAGAGAGCATAATTCATAGTTTCATCTTTATTTTTCTCATACCTTGATTTCTCATAGACTTCTTGCAAGCTTCTTGTCCTCGCTAGGCATTGACTTGAGTTGAAGGAGGATGATGTTGACTCATGAACAAATCCTTGACCTCCTTGATGGTTTTTTCCACTAGATGAATCAGCCTTTTATGAAATAGGGTTCTAACTTGGTGCATGGTTGGTTGTACTACCTACTAGTTCAGATTCAATAAAGGGTCCATTGGCCCTTGTTTGAACATGATTTTCTTCTTGTCTCTCTTCCTAAACTTCATGCTCAATGAATTGAACATCTTGGTTGATTATGAGATATTTTGTGATAGGATTTTATATGTAATCCTTTGATTGATCACTATACCCTATGAAAATTCACTTTTCACCTTTGTCATCCCATTTCGTCCTTCTTTAGTTAGGCACATGTGCATATGTAACACAATCTAACACTCTAAGGTGTTCAACACTTGGCTTTTAGCTACTCCATGCTTCTTGAGGGATCATATCTCTAACACTCTTTGTTGGACAAATGTTTAAAAATTATATGACTATTGCTATAGCCTCAACCTAGCAATCATTAGGCAAACCCTTTGCCTTTAGCATGCTCCTTGCCATCTCTTAGATGGTCCTATTCTTCCTCTCAGCCACACCATTTTATTGTGGTGTATACCTAGATGTAAATTAATTATTTATCCCATGATCCTTGCAAAAATTCATGAAATAATTAGAGATATACTCACCCCCTCTATCCATCCTAAAAATCTTGATGTAGTGGCCACTGTAATTATCTACCAAAGGCCTTAAATTGCTTGAAGGTCTCAAATGCATTTGATTTATTCTTTAAAAAATACACCCATATCTTCTAACTAAAATCATTTATAAATTTCATGAATTATACATTCTTGGATAGGGAGGGAGTCTTCATTAGACCACACAAGTCTAAATGGATCAGCTCTAAAGGATCTCTAGCTCTCCATGTTTTACCCATGACAAATACACTCCTATGTTGCTTCCCCAATATGCATCCTTCACACACTTTGTTTGGTTGTTCTAGAAGGGGTATCCCTTTCACCATTTTCTTCTTGTAAATAAGGTTCATCCCTCTAAAGCTCAAATTCCCATACCTTAGGTGTCAGAGAGTAGAGTCATCTAACATAGTTTTAAACATTACTACGAGCTCACTTTGCATTCTCAATGGAAACATCCAATTGCTTGTCATCTTGACTATTGTAATATACCTATTACATCCACTCTTATCAAATATGATGCATTCCCCATTCTTAAATCTGACCTTTTACCCATTTTAGACAAGCTTCCCAATGCTAATAAGGTTGTGCTTCAATCCAGGACATAGTATACATCTTGAATTTGTCTTTTGTCACCTTGTTTGGTGTAGATAGAAATACTTCCTTTGCCCATAATGGGAACCTTCTCATTATTTTCCATCTTCACCTCTAATTTTATTGACTCATCAATGTGGTTGAACATCTCTTTTTTCCCACTCGTGTACCATGTCTCTTTACCACTTTGCTTGGCAATATTGCATGTTATGAATAAGTTTCCACCTTTATCATTCCTATTATATTAAGCCTCTTGTGTTTTGAAAAAAATTTAAATCTTCCTATTCATGTCATACTCCTTCTTTCCACACTCACTAGCATAGTGTCCATACCTTTTTCAATAATAACATTGGATGTTAGACTTATCATACCTTTATGTAGATCCTCCTCTAGAAGTGTTGTTGCTCTTTCTTCTTTCTCTTCCTCTTCTTATTCCATGTGACTCTTGATGGATATGCCTTCCACCTTATTTGACTATTGTAATTTCTTCATCTTCCTATATTATTTGATCCTTTCCCCCTTCCTTTCACATTCACATTGGTCTTGAATGCTTGCTCATGGGAAAAGGTGGCTAACTTATTCATCCTTTGTTCATGGGTTTGAAATGAACCCATTAACTCATCTATTGCCATTCACCTCAAATATTTTGACTCTTCAATTTCAACCACTATAGGGTTAAATCTAATTGGAAGGCTCCTCAACACCTTCTCTATGATCCTATGATCTTTAAGGGTATCACCACACATCTTCATTTGATTTAAAAGATTCATTGTCCTTGTGAAGAAGTTACTGATAGACTCATTCTCCTTTATTTTTAGGGTCTCAAAGTCCCTTCTTAAGAGTTACAACTTGACAAGATTCACCTTGTCACTCCCTTGATAGGCATTTTTCAAAATCTCTCATGATTGTTTAGAATGGATAGATGTTGTTATCCTATGAAAGATTGAATCAACTAATGCCATTTGTATGTAGCTGAGTGCCTTGGCATTCTTTCTCTTATTCTCTTTCAATGCATTCTTTTTTTCTTAGGTTAATGCATTGAAGGCTACTAAGTCTGCAACTTCATTATACCACCTTCAACCAACTCCCATAGCTCTTGAGAGTTGAATATGGTCTTCATTTTGATGTTCCACAAATCATAATTGTTTCCATAAAATTTAGGGGGTTGTTGTCATGAACCATAACTAACTGTTGTCATGTATAAATGAGCTTACAACTTATGGGCTTTGATACCAATTGTCAGCATAAAATATAAAAATGTGTAGGTCTAGGTGGGCAGCAACCAACACCACATAATAAAATAGAAAAGTTGAAACTACTGGGATAGTTTGGAGCTACAACTACAATGCTGAAAATGCACTAAAAATATATGATAAAACCATAAAATAGAGGAGGTGAAGTATGGTTGAAAATTACAAAAGCTTGTATATATTAAATGAATCTATCAACTAAGTACATCAACTAAAACATATACAGCTACAGTTGTTATAGACTTACTACAAAAAACCTCTAAACTTTCCTTGCTTGCTATTGGGCGATTGTCTGACTGCTATTAGTAAATAACATTCCTTTGCCCTGATCTGTTCCCCTTTATTCTACCTTCATCTTATTGTATTTTGTAGTCTATTATTGCATCCATTTTCTACCCATATCTTCTTTTGCTCTAGGCTTCTTTTCTCTTTTGTTTTTTTTCCTCTGACTATTTCTATGTTGCTTTTCACCATTTTGCTCTTCTTCTATCTTTCTATTTTGTCTTCTTTAGTTGTGCTAAAATTCTATTGCACACTTATTCTATTTTGTCTTCTTTCCTTTTTGTCTTAGACTATTGGGCTTACAATTGTCTCACCTACCATCATATTTTCCCCACAAACTCCAAACAATAGCCAAAATTTTCAAAATTTAAGTCTAGTGTAATTAATTCATTTGGTGGTTGCAGTTGTTGAGTGGAGTGGGGAAGGTGTAGGTGAAGGAAGAATATTATTTTAACACCATAATCACCTTGGATTCTCTATGTGACATCCTTCATCCATCAATGTTCCTTGCACAATAAATTAGAGGGACAGTTGCAGGAAAGTTATTAGATGCAACTTTGATGCAACCAAAGAAGCCACCTTCTCCAACTCATCTAGATCAACCAATACAACAAGGTATGACTAAAGATCATCCTTTCATAGATGTTGTGAAGTCACATACAAAAGCATCTATAAGGAGGAAAAATAAGTATCCATGAAGTAGAATGAGGAAAGGACGAAATAAGGACAAGAAAAATAAGCCAACAACAAGGCAATGAAGGATCAAGATGTGAAGGATGAAACTGAAAGGAAGGAAGAATAAGAGCACAAAAAATAAGTTCAGAATAATGCCGAAGAGGACAAAGCTTCAAAGGAGAAGGAAGAAAATAAGAAGGTCAACTAAGAGTCCCATAAGAAAAGGAGAAAGCTATGAAGGAAGAGGCATAGAGATCAAAAATAGAGTAGGAAAAGAAGGAGAAGGAAGAGAAAATATTTGAGTGAGAAGAAGGCTCGTGATGAAGTATATAAAATAAAATAAGAGGAGGAACATCATAAGGAGGAAGTAAATGAATAATAACAAGTTCATATCATGAAAGCAGAGGAAACACAACATAAAACTATGTAGAAGGCCATGGGAAAAATAAAACCATTTCAAGCCAAGGCACCAACACCACCAAATAACATGACCAAGGCACTAACCCAATGGATCAAGGATTTGACTTCAAGACAGATGGGAAAATTGATTTATAGGACCAACCAAAGCAAATAACTACTATATCCAACTTTGAAAAATCAAGCTCACAAGGAGGATTAAAGGGGGGTCAAGGATATAATTAGGTCTAGGTGGATGGACATGCAAGACCCACCCACAAAGCACACCACATTCATAATTCTCACTACTCATCTACGCCAATCCCAAATGGTATAATTTATGTAGCCAACATAACTTCCCTTAACAACCTTTTAGGAGCAAGTAGTAGTGGATTTGGCACAACTGACATTGTAAAATCATGTTGAGGTTACAAATGTATTCAATGCCTCTATTGGGTATACTTCACTCCAAATCAACTAGTAAAATGAAATTCTAAAGGAAAACATTGTGAATCCAATAAAGGTGATGTATGAAAAACTACTCAATTTTGGTTTAACTAGTTTTATCTAGCCAAGTTATGTTTGAGCACCTTCAGCTCATTGCATTGGTAATGAAAGTCTCACAATTTTGGAATTTGGTGAAAAAAATAAAATAAATCAAAGTAGAAGTGCATAAGCATCAAGTTGAGGCCCATTTCATATTGAGTTATTGTAAGAGTATAAGAAGGTGCTTGCACAGGCAGGATGATGAGTAAAAAAGATATCAGTTTAACTCCTAGATTGGAAAGCACATGAATAAATCATTAAGGATAACAAGGAGATCGTGGATAAAATATATCTAGTGTAAGCAATCATTACAAGAAATGTGGGCTAGGCCTATAATGAATCCACCCTAGTTGAGCCTCTACTGTATAGGAACAATGTGATTGAATGCATGAGTATTTGGGAATTAGATATGTTACAAATTGCATTCAGAGGAGTTCATACATTAGTTTTTAGAATGATTTGAATAGATCCAAGCTGATGTGGATAAAATGTTGTGATACATAGGCCACTTATCATAGTCGTGGGTGAAGATGATGTGGGAGGAATCATGATGCACACTCTTCACCATGGTAAGGAAGGCTCTAGGAGATTGATGCAACTTCAAATTAGACATAAAAAATGTAATGTATTTTGTCAAGAATGTTTTGGGTGAACCCACATAAGTAGCATTGGTCAAGTTACTAAAGGCATTGCAAGCCCAACAAATCCAACCAGCATCAACAACAAATCAAACTCCATAAGGCTCCCTAGGACATCTAACATAGAAAATGCAGTCTACTCTAGGGCCATCATAATCATTGTACTAGAGATTGGGCCTAATTATCCATCCATTGCTTATGCCAACACCAAAACCACCTCTGCATTAAGGTATACAAGGCTTCTAATATTTTGTTTAATTTTGGGCTAGTGCAAGTTTTTGGATAAGCAGATTTTGGCAAAGTTATTATGAGTGGGGCCAAGATGAAAACCCATAAAGGGTGGCTCTATCCAAAATGAACTCTGCCTTCGCCCCTAGCTCAAAATCCTTCCAAAATGGGTGTATCTATCTCTCCTAGCTTGGGTCTGCATATGTTAATATACCATCACACACACATACTACCTAGCTCATTCCAACAGCGAGCTTCTCCATTTGGAGTCTCCAACAATCCCAACCAATCGACTCCAAATAGCATGTATGTTGCCAAAGCATTTGATTCAAGGTTGTGACCTAATGGTCAAGCCATATCCTTTTACAAGAGAGGTTATGGGTTCAACCCTTATCCAATGTCTTGACAATATATAATGGGATACTAATCCCACATCTACCAGAGGGGATATTATAAAGGTTTCAAATAGCCTTATGTTCGGTATGTTATTTGTGGCTTTGGCCACGTCTATCTCACTTTTTGCTTTGGCTAGTTTAGAATGATCTCGGGCTATACTTAGGGCCCGGTTTAAAATTAGCCAAGGTTGGAATCGCCTACGAGTTGGGACAATGAGCTGGCTCAGTGACATAATTGATCTCGAGTTGGCTATTGAGCTGACACTCAAGCTCGATATCGAGCTCGATCACATCTAGTTGGTACTCGAGCTACATACTAGCATGCATAGAGCTAGTATGTATCTTGAACAATGCATGCAATAGTTTAATAATATTGGGATTATTAGTCCCACATACAATGTATAATCAACACTAAGGCATATATAAACAATGGGATTATTACATGTATGTTGCCAAAGCATTTGATTCAAGGTTGTGACCTAATGGTCAAGCCATATCCTTTTACAAGAGAGGTTATGGGTTCGACCCTTATCCAATGTCTTTGCAATAAATAATGGGATAATAATCCCACATCTACCAGAGGGGATATTATAAAGGCTTCAAATAGCCTTATGTTCAGTATGTTATTTGTGGCTTCGGCCACGCCTATCTCACTTTTTGCTTTGGCTAATTTAGAATGATCTCGGGCTATCCTTAGGGCTCGGTTTAAACTTAGGCAAGGTTGGAACCACTTATGAGTTGGGACAATGAGCTAGCTCAATGACATAATTGATCTCGAGTTGGCTATTGAGCTGGCACTCAGTTTCGATCTCGAGTTCGATCACATCTAGTTGGCACTCGAGCTACATACTAGCATGCATAGAGCTAATATGTATCTTGAACAATGCATGCAATAGTTTAATAATATTGGGATTATTAGTTCCACATGCAATGTATAATCAACACTAAGGCATATATAAACAATGGGATTATTAGTCCCACTAAGGGACTAAGGGATATATAAACAAAGACGTGCCAATGGTAATATGAAGATTCGGAGTCAAAGGCACCCATCTGTAAAAAGAGTGTGTTAACCTTGGTTGAGGGTCCCCAGTCAACAAATAGCGGGGCCCATTTGTCTGATTATGAGTGTCAAAGATCGGAGGCAAAAACAAAAACCCTTTTACCATTGCATTTTAATGTGTCACTTGTCAATGGGTTCACTTGGCAACCATACATGCATCCATGTCACTGTAGACTTGTTGACCATTTTTTAATCCAAACTTTGACTAGCGATATCTGGAGCATATGATGTTCGTTTTACACATTTCAATAGACGTTGAAAAGATCTTAGAATGTTCTTCAACACTGTATTAGTTTTGAGAGATATTTGAGAATTATGAACAATGAAAAATCCTCTGGATCAAACCCCCCCACAAAGAGGCTTTTAGTCTCCAAAAGTCCAAATAATCGAACTAACCCAAAAAAAGATCTTTGTGGGTTCTCTTCTTTGCCATTGACAATCTTCCCGCACTAATTCTAAACATAAAGGATCCAAAAATAGCATATGAAGGAGTTATGAAGTCAATCTATCAAAATGATGCAATAAAATTCCATTTGAAAAACACAAGTCTACATCAGTGAAATAAGACATCATCAAAAACTTCCCTACATAAAATTAACTGTCCAACTGAAATTATACCCTGATTATGGAGAGTAAAACAAACTCTTTACCCATTTTGCCAAAATGCCCTGTTGTCTAAAATAGTCATTGAATCTGATGGATTCTCTCAACCCCTGCACTACATAAAGGTGAAGGTATTCTCCTTGTTATCAATATCCCACAAGAAAATAAAATGTGCTACATACCCCTGTAGGACTTGAACAAATTACAACACCTATATACTTGCATTTACAAACATTGCCCATATATGGGTCTTTGAAAGTACATCTACATGACATGCATGACAACGTACATGTTAGTACAAAAAGTTTGTAATACAAACATTGTCCAAGATACATTGGGACTTAAACGTATATGTCAAGTATAAAAAACGTGCAATGAATTTGTTTATCCTAAGGTTATAATTGTAAAATTCCCAAATAAGAGCTTCTTTACAAACTCACAAACTTTGTAACTGTAAGACATATCATAAACGTGAGGAGAAAACTAAAAAATTTAAAACTATCTTGAAGTTTCCTCAATGTTTTAGATTAAAGTAAAAGCAGGTTTTGAAGGGGCCCCGAAACCCTTTACATCAAAAGAGAGATAAACCTTTAAGCACAACCAGGTTTCTAAAAAGAAACCTGAAACCAGAAAAAGCAAAACCAGGTTGAACAGGGACTTGAAAACAGCAAAAAAGACCAGATGTAACAGCTGACAAAACACGGAATGAAACGCCAACAGACAGGATCAGCATCCTACAAAACCTCCCATACAAATGAGATTTTTATTATTATTTTTTTTTTACACGATCGAAGATTCATATCTAGAGGGGGGACCAAAGACTTAGACTTCTTCCTCTTAATTGTTGTCCATCCATCCTCTACCTTAGCTGCCTCAGCAATCCATGCCTCAGAAGACAATGATCCATGAAGCCCAGGGGACACAAATGCCTTAGCAAAATCCTTATGAAAACCAGCCAAAGACTGGCTCCTAGGAAGTTCCTCCAAAACAGGGGAAGAGACCAAAGCCTCCTCAACAACTGGCTCAGAAAGATCACTAATCCTAGTCACCACAGGACCTTCAATAGAATCTTTCCCCAGCGAATCCTCCTCAACCATCGGCTCGGAATGGATACTACCTTCATTCGCGGGATCAGCCGGAGCTTCCACGGGTTGTTTGGCTAAAGTAATGTTCAGATGAAACCTCAGACCACCAAGAAGTTGTTCGTCTGGATTTTGATTTCCGAGTCGTACAACGAGCAGCAATATGACCCATCAGGTGGCACTTTCTGCACCGAAAAGGTAAGCCCTCAAAATCCAATATTTGTGTCCAAGTACCCCTTGGGGAATCCAGACAAATCTCCTTAGGAAGGCCCTTAGAAACATCCACCTCAACCATTAAGCGTGCGCAGGTCGAATGGTAACAATCCGAAGTATTTTCATCCACAAATAAAAAATCTCCTATAGCATTTCCGATGGTTTTAAAAACCGATTCATGCCAAAGATGTATTGGTAGATTAGGGAGCCGAACCCAGATAGGGATCTTGTTAAAAGTTTCCGTAAGAGGATTAAAATGCATATGCCACCATTTGGCCATGAGAGGATATTTGCCCTGCCATAAAAAGTTATTGTTGCACAAGATTATCCTCCTGTCCTTGGAGCTTTGGAAGAAAGCTATAAAGAAACCTTTAACACATGGAAAGATTTCGACATTTCCTTCAATAAGTGGCAACCAGGTCTTAGAGATCCAACCATGTAGATCTGCGAGAGAGGGCCAAAAGCCATGGAAACGAAAAATAGCAGCCTGAGAAGATAGATCTTCTACCCGTTCGAAGATTTCGTCAACTGTTTCAGGATCTAGAGTTACCCTAACAGGTTTTATAGCACTTACAGGCGAAACATGAGAAAACCCAGATGATGCATGAGGAAGAGCATCATGTAATCCAGCTTCGAAAGCAGCCACATCAGCAAAAGTTCATCCCCTGGAGCCTAGGCCTGAACCATGAACATGAGAACCTTTAGCAAAACGCATAGCTGGGATAGAGCCCCCATCCGCTGAAGAAATCATAACAGGGGCGATCTGAACCCTTCCCCCACACACAGAGGGCGACCCTCCCGCATCGTTAACCGTATCCATGCCTGCCTCCGATTCCATGGCTACCAGCTTCAAATTTTGAGGTTGCGCGCGCGAGATCCAGAGCAGCTATCTGCATGATTTCATGATATTGCACGCGCGCGAGATCCAGAGCAGCTATTTCTCTTGAGTAGTTACTCGAATCATTATGTTGAAGTTTCCTCAATGTTGACTACTCCTTGATTCATACCTCCAAAACTCTTCCAAACTGAGTTAGCTTCCCAAAAAAATTATCACAACAGCAAACTAAAATATGAGATAGCAAATTTTCTTCAAAGCACAACTTTATCAAAATTCCTTCTCCGGATCCAATAGTTAAGAATTTCCTGAAAAATAATGTTTTGAAGTGAATCTTAAACATACTATTCAATACATAGTAATGCTTTATCAAAACTATCATGTTAAACCATTCTATCAATAAAGGTCATTCCCTCTTCCGAGTTTCCATAACTGAATAGGAGGTTTCATCTTATTTAAAACACTATCTTACTAAGAGTTAGATGATCCATTTTTCATTTTCAAAAGACTTTAAAACAATTCCAAAGCAAGGCATATTTTACTTCCAAATCAACCCTGCACAAAGGATTCAAAATTGTGTATACATAGTTACATTTGAAAATAACTTATACCTCTTTAGACACTGTGAAGTGCACACATGTTGAGCAATGGTTGGAATATTGGTTGTGTTTAAACAATTTTTTGTTTGCTTCTTATAACTCTTTAAAAAGTTGTGAAACATAAACCAACTTATGAACTAATTTAAAAATTCAAAGTGCAAAAACATGTTCAATATCCTAAACAATGCCCTATTTGCCATTTCCATATCTTACCATGAAAATTGATCTTTTCACTTGTTCTTATAATTAAGGACATAGGCTTCCAAAATATGATTAGTAATCCAAAATAAAAGCTACACAAGTGGTTATCGTTACCAAAATATTGTGTCAATACCAATATGAAATCAGATCACCATCATAACTTATTCTACCCTCTATGTAAGAATGATAATAGGATTACAACTGATTCCTCTTGGATGTGCATCGTTGAAAATGCCTTGCATTTTATCTGAATGCATCCCAAGAAAGAAAGGTTGATCCTCTTTCAACACCATCTCACACCTTCAAGTGACAATGTGTTTTGTTCATCATCCATGTTGATTTTGTAGGGCTAGTGGTTTCAGAATCTTAGCTGTTAGAAGCATGTTTTCTTTCAACGGATTGGAATGTCTTCCAATTTTTCTTTGCATTAGTTATTCCTGCATAATCAAATCAAACAAAAGAACAATACCAAGAATCTGATATCTAAAAACTCCAAACGAAAGTATATCAACCACTGAAGCAATTCTCATATCAACCTACTCTGATGCCAAAATGATCCAAAAACCAGATTTACGCCCTTAGATAAATCAATAGTTTGTAAAATTGGATACTAAAAAAATCTCAATTCCCTTTAAGTGAAATAGAAATTGGATGCAGAATTCTAAGAATGATTGAAAAGTGATCAAAAAACTTTGTAACTCATTTCCCGCTTTAAAAACTCTTGATTTGTGTCATTTACAACTTTCCCATAATTAGTTTTAGTGTTCCATTAATACATTTTCAAACTGAATTATCAACTGAAACACAACAAATTGCAAAGAAAAATGACACCTATCTGATAACAGAGCTCACCCATTTAGGGGCTACGTCTCCGGGTTCGTGAAACAACAAACCGATCCACTATAAATGATGTAAATACAATAGTTCACAAACTTACATCAAGAATGGATTTTGAAATCTAAAAATAGTACATGTAATCTGATTGTGTGAAGACTCTGAGATGCTTAGAAACTCATCTTCCCTACGTTCGCAGTACCTATACTTCATCTATGTGCATTTGGGCAAGTTTCTCTATTAAGAGTGTATGAAAACTCTTAAAAACATGGATTATAACAATAAGGAGTGTCGCTGGTTTTTACAAACCTATAACTTTTTAAAAATAAATCCTGCAACATAAAAGTATCATTGTACCCTGATTATGGAGAGTAAAACAAACTCTTTACCCATTTTGCCAAAATGCCCTGTTGTCTAAAATAGTCATTGAATCTGATGGATTCTCTCAACCCCTGCACTACATAAAGGTGAAGGTATTCTTCTTGTTATCAATATCCCACGAGAAAATAAAATGTGCTACATACCCCTGTAGGACTTGAACAAATTACAACACCTATATACTTGCATTTACAAACATTGCCCATATATGGGTCTTTGAAAGTACATCTACATGACATGCATGACAACGTACATGTTAGTACAAAAAGTTTGTAATACAAACATTGTCCAAGATACATTGGGACTTAAACGTATATGTCAAGTATAAAAAACGTGCAATGAATTTGTTTATCCTAAGGTTATAATTGTAAAATTCTCAAATAAGAGCTTCTTTACAAACTCACAAACTTTGTAACTGTAAGACATATCATAAACGTGAGGAGAAAACTAAAAAATTTAAAACTATCTTGAAGTTTCCTCAATGTTTTAGATTAAAGTAAAAGCAGGTTTTGAAGGGGCCCCGAAACCCTTTACATCAAAAGTGAGATAAACCTTTAAGCACAACCAGGTTTCTAAAAAGAAACCTGAAACCAGAAAAAGCAAAACCAGGTTGAACAGGAACTTGAAAACAGCAAAAAAGACCAGATGTAACAGCTGACAAAACACGGAATGAAACGCCAACAGACAGGATCAGCATCCTACAAAACCTCCCATACAAATGAGATTTTTATTATTATTTTTTTTTTACACGATCGAAGATTCATATCTAGAGGGGGGACCAAAGACTTAGACTTCTTCCTCTTAACTGTTGTCCATCCATCCTCTACCTTAGCTGCCTCAGCAATCCATGCCTCAGAAGACAATGATCCATGAAGCCCAGGGGACACAAATGCCTTAGCAAAATCCTTATGAAACCCAGCCAAAGACTGGCTCCTAGGAAGTTCCTCCAAAACAGGGGAAGAGACCAAAGCCTCCTCAACAACTGGCTCAGAAAGATCACTAATCCCAGTCACCACAGGACCTTCAATAGAATCTTTCCCCAGCGAATCCTCCTCAACCATCGGCTCGGAATGGATACTACCTTCATTCGCGGGATCAGCCGGAGCTTCCACAAGTTGTTTAGCTAAGTAATGTTCAGATGAAACCTCAGACCACCAAGAAGTTGTTCGTCTGGATTTTGATTTCCCAGCCGTACAACGAGCAGTAATATGACCCGTCAGGTGGCACTTTCTGCACCGAAAAGGTAAGCCCTCAAAATCTAATATTTGTGTCCAAGTACCCCTTGGGGAATCCAGACAAATCTCCTCAGGAAGGCCCTTAGAAACATCCACCTCAACCATTAAGCGTGCGCAGGTCGAATGGTAACAATCCGAAGTATTTTCATCCACAAATAAAAAATCTCCTATAGCATTTCCGATGGTTTTAAAAACCGATTCATGCCAAAGATGTATTGGTAGATTAGGGAGCCGAACCCAGATAGGGATCTTGTTAAAAGTTTCCGTAAGAGGATTAAAATCTATATGCCACCGTTTGGCCATGAGAGGATATTTGCCCTGCCATAAAAAGTTATTGTTGCACAAGATTATCCTCCTGTCCTTGGAGCTTTGGAAGAAAGCTATAAAGAAACCTTTAACACATGGAAAGATTTCGACATTTCCTTCAATAAGTGGCAACCAGGTCCTAGAGATCCAGCCATGTAGATCTGCGAGAGAGGGCCAAAAGCCATGGAAACGAAAAATAGCAGCCTGAGAAGATAGATCTTCTACCCGTTCGAAGATTTCGTCAACTGTTTCAGGATCTAGAGTTACCCTAACAGGTTTTATAGCACTTACAGGCGAAACATGAGAAAACCCAGATGATGCATGAGGAAGAGTATCATGTAATCCGGCTTCGAAAGCAGCCACATCAGCAAAAGTTCATCCCCTGGAGCCTAGGCCTGAACCATGAACATGAGAACCTTTAGCAAAACACGTAGCTGGGATAGAGCCCCAATCCGCTGAAGAAATCATAACAGGGGCGATCTGAACCCTTCCCCCACACACAGAGGGCGACCCTCCCTCAGCGTTAACCGTATCCACGCCTGCCTCCGATTCCATGGCTACCAGCTTCAAATTTTGAGGTTGCGCGCGCGAGATCCAGAGCAGCTATTTCTCTTGAGTAGTTACTCAAGTCATTATGTTGAAGTTTCCTCAATGTTGACTATTCCTTGATTCATACCTCCAAAACTCATCCAAACTGAGTTAGCTTCCCAAAAAATTTATCACAACAGCAAACTAAAATATGAGATAGCAAATTTTCTTCAAAGCACAACTTTATCAAAATTCCTTCTCCGGATCCAATAGTTAAGAATTTCCTGAAAAATAATGTTTTGAAGTGAATCTTAAACATACTATTCAATACATAGTAATGCTTTATCAAAACTATCATGTTAAACCATTCTATCAATAAAGGTCATTCCCTCTTCCGAGTTTCCATAACTGAATAGGAGGTTTCATCTTATTTAAAACACTATCTTACTAAGAGTTAGATGATCCATTTTTCATTTTCAAAAGACTTTAAAACAATTCCAAAGCAAGGCATATTTTACTTCCAAATCAACCTTGCACAAAGGATTCAAAATTGTGTATACATAGTTACATTTGAAAATAACTTATACCTCTTTAGACACTGTGAAGTGCACACCTGTTGAGCAATGGTTGGAATATTGTTGGTGTTTAAACAATTTTTTGTTGGCTTCTTATAACTCTTAAAAAAGTTGTGAAACATAAACCAACTTATGAACTAATTTAAAAATTCAAAGTGCAAAAACATGTTCAATATCCTAAACAATGCCCTATTTGCCATTTCCATATCTTACCATGAAAATTGATCTTTTCACTTGTTCTTATAATTAAGGACATAGGCTTCCAAAATATGATTAGTAATCCAAAATAAAAGCTACACAAGTGGTTATCGTTACCAAAATATTGTGTCAATACCAATATGAAATCAGATCACCATCATAACTTATTCTACCCTCTATGTAAGAATGATAATAGGATTACAACTGATTCCTCTTGGATGTGCATCGTTGAAAATGCCTTGCATTTTATCTAAATGCATCCCAAGAAAGAAAGGTTGATCCTCTCTCAACACCATCTCACACCTTCAAGTGACAATGTGTTTTGTTCATCATCCATGTTGATTTTGTAGGGCTAGTGGTTTCAGAATCTTAGCTCTTAGAAGCATGTTTTCTTTCAACAGATTGGAATGTCTTCCAATTTTTCTTTGCATTAGTTATTCCTGCATAATCAAATCAAACAAAAGAACAATACCAAGAATCTGATATCTAAAAACTCCAAACGAAAGTATATCAACCACTGAAGCAATTCTCATATCAACCTACTCTGATGCCAAAATGATCCAAAAACCAGATTTACGCCCTTAGATAAATCAATAGTTTGTAAAATTGGATACTAAAAAAATCTCAATTCCCTTTAAGTGAAATAGAAATTGGATGCAGAATTCTAAGAATGATTGAAAAGTGATCAAAAAACTTTGTAACTCATTTCCCGCTTTAAAAACTCTTGATTTGTGTCATTTACAACTTTCCCATAATTAGTTTTAGTGTTCCATTAATACATTTTCAAACTGAATTATCAACTGAAACACACAACAAACTGCAAAGAAAAATGACACCTATCTGATAACAGAGCTCACCCATTTAGGGGCTACGTCTCTGGGTTCGTGAAACAACAAACCGATCCACTATAAATGATGTAAATACAATAGTTCACAAACTTACATCAAGAATGGATTTTGAAATCTAAAAATAGTACCTGTAATCTGATTGTGTGAAGACTCTGAGATGCTTAGAAACCCATCTTCCCTACGTTCGCAGTACCTATACTTCATCTCTGTGCATTTGGGCAAATTTCTCTATTAAGAGTGTATGAAAACTCTTAAAAACATGGATTATAACAATAAGGAGTGTCGCTGGTTTTTACAAACCTATAACTTTTTAAAAACAAATCCTGCAACATAAAAGTATCATTGTCCTCCATGGTCAAAGGCCTTACAAAATAGAGGCATCAAAAATAATACAATCTCGAGTCCCTTTGTCTTTTCCATTAGGGACTGTATTTTCAAATATACAGTTACAAGTATCTTCCATGGCCAAAGGCCTACAAAAATAGAAGAAAGTGGCTGCAAATATACAGTGATGCATAATACATCTTCCATGGCCAATGACCTTGCAAATTGAAGAAAAGGTATATCATTATCTCGGGTCTATGTATTTGCAAATACCCTGCAACACTATTATAATATATGTTCGTGGCCCTAAGGCCTTACACAATAGGCGAAGACATCCCTATTATAGGCTCAGTTTACGTGCCTATAAATATATACCATGCGTCCATGGCCTAAAGGCCTTACAAATTAGACGCATTAACCTCACCGGCTCACCGCTGTCCAAAATGAACTTTGTGTTCGCCCTTAGCTCAAAAGCTTTCCAAAATGGGCATATCTATCTCTCATGGCTCTGGTCTGCATATGCTAATATACCATCACACACACATACTGCCCAGCTCGTTCCAACGGTGAGCTTCTCCATTTGGCTTCTCCAACAATCCCAACCAACCGACTCCAAATAACATATTTGTTGCCGACACATTTAATTCAATGTTGTGACCTAACGGTCAAGCCGTATCCTTTTACAAGAGAGGTCGTGGATTCGACCCTTTGGGTGCCTTTCAACGAAGAGCACATTGAGCAATTAGGGGGGCTCATCATCAGCCTACATAAGAAGCGAACAGTGCTACTTAAATCTGTTTGAGTTGTCTTGCTGTCCCATAGACTATTTTTAGTCTCGTGGACATTAAAATTTTTATTATTATTATTATTAAAGGCTGCAAATAGCTGTGTGTTTGGGATGTTATTTGTGGCTTCGACCACGTCTATCTCGCCTTTTGCTTTGGCCGGTTTAGAATGATCTCAGGCTATCCTTAGAGCTCGGTTTAAACTTAGGCAAGGTTGGAACCCCTTGTGAGTTGGGATGATGTGTTGACTCGATGACATAACTAATCTCGAGTTGGTTGTTGAATTGGCACTCGGGCTCAGTGTCGAGCTTGATCACGTCGAGTTGGTACTCGAGTTGCATACTTTGAACTCGGTATAGAACATGCATTTGTATCTTGAACAATGCATGGAATAGTTTAATAATATTGGGATTATTAGTCTCACATGCAATGTATAATCAACACTGAGGCATATATAAACAAAAACGTGTCAATGGTAATATGAAGATTCAAAGGCAAAGGCACCCCTTCGTAAAAAGAGTGTTGACCCTAACTGAGGGTCCCCAACCAGCAAATAGTGGGGCTCATTTGTCCGATTATGAGTGTCGAAGATCAGAGGCGAAAACAAACACCCTTTTACCATTGCTCTGCCACATCACTTGCCAATTGGTCCACTTGGCAACCATACACGCATCCACATCACTGTAGACCTGTTGACCATTTTTTAATCCAAACTTTGACTAGCAATATCTAGAGCATACAATGTTTGTTTTACACGTTCCAATAGACATTGGAAAGCTCTCAAATTGCTCTTTAGCACTGTACTAGTTTCAGGAGATCTTGGGAACTATGAAGGATGAAAAATCCTCCGAATCATAAGGAGTACATTGGTACCAGGGTGAGCCATTTGTGGTTCTTTGTGAGAGTTTTGCCGATGATCATCTACTATTATTGTCTCCTCTGTTCATGGCATGTCATCAACTTGCCTATCCTCTAAGAGTTCTTGTTCCTCCTTTCTTCTACTCTTCTTCCTATGTGTGTCTCCCTAACGTCACTATCACAGGGAATGACAGTGTGCAATGCTCCTCCCTTGGCCGACATCATTGGCCAAGTTGATGAAGTACTTATATGTTGATATTTTTCTATTTCATCGACAAGATCGATGGTGTCAACTAAGTTTCAGTTTTGGCTTTTTCCATTGAGTCGTGATTATATGGGTCCCCTTTGTCATTTCTCAAAAGCAAGACATTGAATCCAATATGCTCGCACATGCAAATCCACCCTAATAAAAAGAATTAGGGCTTAGGAACTTACACTTGAGGAAAACTAGTCAAAGTCCCCAACTATGACTAATGATATGGTCTTCTTCTTTTCATCTTGACTTGAGCCATCTCTTAAAAAGTGCTCCCTGAACCAACAGGAGATTGATGTGCCGACAAATTAACACAAAGTATTCATACACAATGTATTCATATCCTTATGATGTTTCTTTTATTACTTTGGTGGTTCGATTATATGGTATATTGTCTTCAATGCTCAAACTAACTTATTCTTATTATTATATCGATATCTTCGCATACTTTGTTTCTTTGTTTACATCTCATAGTAACATCTAATGACACCCTTATAACCCTTAGTTTAGATAGTTCATGGTTACCACCTCATAGCATTGTATTTCCTTTGATTACACATATTTTCACCTCTTGGTTACCATCAAATGACATCTTCAGTCTAGTTACACCTATACCTTGAAATTGCATGTAAATTCCGCTATTATATCTCTTACAACCTCTTTTGCACTCAACCCTTTGTCCATAGCCCTTAACTGCTTTGTGAACCAACATCTTGTATGTTTGTTGAATCTAGTATAGTGTTCTGACTTTTCCAAGATTAAAGTATTCTTATATTTTTTACCATCATTAGCCTACATATAAAAAGAATCATTTATATGCATTCAAAATGTATGCAAAACCAAACAAGCCATACTCACACAACATAGAGCATCACAACAAATAACATGTAAGATTACACATCTCAATGATTTCTTCCAACCAATAACAATATCCACAAAGACTCATCCACTTCTCACACAGACCAACATTTGCAAGGGTACATGTTTTTCTATACCCAATATTTTAGTGTCTTTAAGTCGTGGGTAAGTTCACATAAATCTGCAAATCAGAGCTCGAGAACCATAATTTGTCTACGATTGCTTCCTAAATAAAAAGGGGCCTTAGGAGGCAAATCCATTCACCGATAACATCCGTTCCCCTTTTCGGATGGAAAGCTTAGTTTAATAGCAAATATTGGTGCATTCTAGATAAACTTTAAGGAGATCATCACCGTATAAAAATTTCCTAAGGTACCCACAGCTTTGAAAAAAGTTGGAAGGGCAAGAGGATGCCACCACACCCTCCATTTGAGATGCTTCTCAAATAGGAATTGATATTCAACGAAACTAAGCAAGAGAGGGTGGAACAATCGCCGAGTTAGAAGATGACATTGTCTATTTGAATGTCGTGGAAATCTTGTCTTGTAGGGCCCTCAACCCTAGGATGCCCAAGGTTTGGATGTTTGCCCCTTGTCACCAAGTGGTGCATCTTGTATTGTATTATAGTTGACCAAATCATGTATAAGTTTTTACAAGTTTTAAGTACCTTGTGATCAATAATTTATAAACCCTGCATTATAATTTGTATATTCATATAGGCTGATGAAATAACCATCTGAGATTTCAGCATGTGTGTGTGCACGCACATATACAGGGATCGTGTGTGTACCCTATCTATCATTCATTATTCAAGCGCTAAAAGTGATGATTTGTGTACATTGATATCTCATCTCCCTCCGTTATTGTATGCTAATTTTTTAAAATAAATGCTATTCAATATTAACTGAGTACATTATCTGTCACATCTCGATTGAACCTGTCTTGAAGAAGTTAAGTAAATCTTGATGATAAAAGGGAATCTATTCTAAGAGGAGATAGCCAAGTGTCTAGACCAAACGCCATGATCATTTCAGTTCCAGTAGTCACTTTTGTTGGTCCAAAGTACTTACGTTAGAAGAGCAATACAGTGAAATCCTAGTTTTTACAAAACTCAAAAGAACAGCTGCTTTGGTACAACAATGAATAAGGCATCATCTTACATGCCGGTTGAAAGAAAAAGCATAGAATGAATTTGGGAAATGTGTAAAGTAAGGTAGAACAACAATTAGCCATATATTAGCTAATCAATGTTTGAAACAATACGTCATGCACTACCATCAAACCCTATCTACCTATTACGCTCAAATATACAAGAAATAAATCTCCAAAAAATTCATGTTGGTGCAAATGAAAGGATTCTGTCCCATTCATAATGCAGCAAAAATTTCTCCAGTACACACTTTTCTAGGGAGGACAAATAAAAAGGCAGTGTCATTATCCATTCTAAAAAATCTCAAGTATTGTGGATTTCATGCACCATCTTAATAAAAACTTTCTTACCCTCCACAACCAAGCTCACCCAAAAATAAGAGATAAATTGAGATCGTTCCAAACTGTCCAATATAATAGCAAAAATACACATTATTACAAAAATTTATGTATGAACAAATACCAACAAAAAAATTGCCATTATGATACATCTAAATTATTATAAAAAAATGGCATTGTAATATATAAATCTCTGCCTCCGCACAATAAGGTGTTTACTAATTGTGCATATACACAAACCACCATTATGACAAACCCCATTGCAATTGCCTGAGCCTTTTCTGTATATTAGTATGAGAATTTATTTTCATGTTATAAAATGAACACAAGAATTTATACCACATTCCAACTCGACAATTTATTAAATAGATCAAACACATTGGCATTCATTCCTGTCACAAACATGAAGCCGGCGACTTGAGCTTAATAACCCACCAACTTCTTTACACTTGGGATATTTTAAGCCTTTGTTTTCTTCGTTCTTCCAGATTTTTGTTACAAGAGAATGACAAAGCCTCCTTATATAAGCACCAACAGCCGCTAAAAAATCACTGCAAAGACATCAACATAGATGCAATAAAAAATCGATGACACAAGCATGCATGAGATGTATACCTCCATATCCTAAAAATTAACCTCAATCCGTGAAGTACAAGTACTTACAGTGCTGAACACGGAGCCCTCCCACCGTTTACATAATACACATACAAGTAGGCATCATAATGGCATCCGTTAATATAATAAAAATTTTGCAGCTTCCGCAAACACTGAAAGGAGTTCTTCTTGTAAAAAAGAATAGCAGACTGATTGTAGGAGATAACATGCAAGTATACTGCCCGACAACTTGGAATGCTTGATGCATATTCAATAACCTCCCATACCAGTGCAGAAGCTAGAAAACAAAACTCAGAATTAGGAACTGGAAAGTTACAATGATGTGCAATAAAACAATGGAAACTATAGGAAACAGATCAATTTCAAAGAAAATCCATCATGTTGTTTGCACTTTACCTATTCCAAGATTTCTATAAGGTTTTATAACACCAAGAGTTAAGATATACACTAGTGTTCGATCCGTCTGAACCATATCAAAACCCAGCATATCTTCTGCCTGCATAAACAGGTAAACCCATCAATGAGAGAACAATTCATTGTTGCAATTTCAATTTCATGATTGCAGAGAAGATTGACAAAAAAAAATAGTGACGCCTGGTAAAAAAAAAGATAAGTCTGATATACAAGTAACAAGCACCGAGGCAGATGCAGATCAGAAAATTTGCACCTCGCTTTCTGATGCTACCACAACACGTGCAGTAACAAAGCCAATAAGCTCGTCCCCATGAGCTTCAGGCCTACTAGTGTCCACAGCTGCCCATGACACAATTCCTCGACCATTAACCACATTTAGAAAAAACTCAGATTCATACCTGACATGACAATCCCTCAATTCATCATCACTTCATACTTTAATAAATGTGCACATAGTGAAAGATAGACATGTACAAACAGTCCATTGTATTATATAACCTTGACAACCTTAGGCTAGGGCAGTGGATCCTCACCTGATTGGAAACAGAGCCTTATGAATTTCCTTGAGAACTTCCAAATCAGATGGCTGTATGGGCCTATAAACAATTGTTGGTAGATGAGTGATCCTTCGCACTCCTGGTGCTACCATGGATGGTATTGATCTTATCCCCATACAAGGTTCTGAATTGCTTTGCGAGGGTGATCTAGTTGCTGGGTTTCCCTGGACATTACATCCTTCAATTTTTTCATACATAAGGCTATGGAAAAACTTGTGACGTTTCTGCTCTTGCTGGAGTCCCTGCAAACATTTTTTATAACCTAAATTAACTTCACCAAAGTGTGCAAACTAGTAAAATTAGTTCCAATTGACTGCAACAATTTATGTTACATGACTTTCATAATTCTAACTTGTCTATATTTGTTGCAAACATGACAAGAACTACATTCAAACTTAAGACTTCTAATTCACAATTTCAATGAGTTCAAATTTCATGATATTTCTATTTATACCAATTTATGAACAAATAGTATGGATGGTTTGAAATGCTATGTAACACATCCTCCTCTCCCTTTTCGAGGAAATCACTACAAATAAAATAACATGGAGATCATCTAGAGTCCCCATGATAATGTTCCCCGTTGAATGTATGATGTTAATAGGAACTTCATTTGCATAAGCAAAATCAATTAATAGGAATTTCATTCGCATAAGCACAATCAGCAGCCGCATCTTCTGCCTTTTCACACTGGAATATTGTAAATTTCAAATCACACAGAAATCATGCTCTTCTATGGGCTTGAATGTTAGGACAGAAACTACATGAATTTATTAAATGACAGAAAAGCTCACATACTATAAGATACTGTCATTTCATTAGTTTTACACACAAACCTAAATGAGTTTTTCTATACCGAACTCAACTACCCTATGGGCCCAACGAATCATTAACCTTTTACTAACTTACTAACACTAAATAACTATTTAATATCTAACTTATTAAAGTACTAATTGTAAGGGGGTGTCTCTTAAGGAGAAGCATGCCCCAGACATCTTAACATTTATAAATTTGGATCACTAGACCCAACAAAACCCCCTTGATCTAAAAGGGGTAATGTAGATTATCTGGAGCACTAAGACTCTGAAGCTATCCAACAAAAACCGCTGCAACCTGTCAATTGGCCACCTGTACATCTATCACTGATCAACATATGTCGACACGCCTACTGCTTCCCTCGCAACCTAACCTCTTGTACCCTCAGCCTACTGTAATCCCTGTAGCCTCCTGACATTACCTAACATTTTGATGATGAATGTGCAACATCCACCATCCCTCTCATCGTTCGTACCTATATTACAGTTTGAGTATCATCATGGGAATACTCAACCATATTGATCTGTTTCGATGATAATTTTGTACCTCATGTATGACACATCTTATCCGATGCCCAGCAACTCTTAACCACTTTTCAAACATTATGGTGCTTACAACCCCTGTCAATATGTACAATCGACTAAAAATTGATCAAAACCATAACAGTCTCTTTGCCTTTTATCAATCAAGAGGTGAGAATTCTATGCAGCATAACAACCATGAAATAAACGGCCCACTCCTCATACATGATATCAATAAAAAAACTAAAATTTGAACACAAATAATAACTCACTCCTATCATCTATCAAAAAATGCCACTACAACAAAACCCGATCTCAGAGTTAGTAGTGAACTCAAGACAGGATGGGTCTTCTAGCTTTGTTAGCAAAGGCAATCCAGAGGGACCTGTAAACCACAAGATACAACATGTTTCTCTCCGATGGTATCGGTAGTAGGAACATACAATGTTATATGCATGGTGATCACATAGAAACTGCCCATTTTCAAATTTAGAGCAATACCAAGGTATCGAGGTAATACTGAAATTGCACCCTTTAAATATTAGAACACCTTATTTCTCCATTTTTAATACATTTTTACAAAAAAAACAAGGGGAGACTTCCCAAAAAATAACCCCTCCAATGAACTTGGAATGTTTTTAAAACCTTTGAAACAAGAGGTCACACAACTGTCTTCATGAAAAACAAAATGGCATACTCATAGGCTATATACACTGAAAATGATATGATCTAAAATTTTGGCTTTGCGCTTAGTGAGAATGGACCTCTTGACCTCCTAAACACTAAGAGTCTTAGTGAAACTCAAAGACCAACTCTTCTAGGCAATCACTTGGCATATAATGTCTTAGACTTGCATATAACTCAAATTTGGATTCATGTCTTTGAAATTTGTACTTTGTACAAAATACGAGAGAGGTGGGATTTGAACTTCTAAGCTCTAAAATTACAATGACTTCACAAAGTATCACAACCAACTCACCTTTGAACCATTCTGAAATATAATGCCAACACCTTCTACATAAAACACTTTTCACAATAGCCCAAAATAAAATAAAAATATATATTTTACTCGGCAATGCATAGTAGCTTGAAACACTTTTCACTTGGAAATTTACTATACAACAACAATTTTTTTTTTGTTCGTTCCACATGGCAAACATTTTATGCAGCAATCAATTTCAACAAACGCACCATATAGATAATAGTTACTGCAAAAGTTCGTGAGGTTTTCTTTCCATGGTCAAGTCCATACGACTGCTCATAAAAAAAAACCAGCAATGGCACCATTATAATTCTTCTCAAACTCCATTTCCAGTAAATGTCTTACCCATCTTCACTTTGTACGTATCTATTAATGCTAATGCTCTTCACATGCCTTTTTACTGTGCTAAAATTTTATACAGGAAGCCACAAACTCCTTCCAAGATATTTTCAACCGTTCTTCCCAAAAAAATTTATCTTCAATATAACTTCAAAAAAAAAAACTCCGTTAGAAACAGAATAAGTAATATAAAATTCCTTTTATCTTTACTTCATTTCTTGCACAGAAATATTTATAAGTATGTTGAAAAAATCTCCTGGGCAATATTGAATGTTTTATTAAATTTCTCATCTAAAAACCATAGATGCAAAATTAAACCATTTACGACAAATAAACAAAATAAACTCCTCTCTCTTACATAAGAAATATAGCTCTCAAACTACATTTGTTTTTACCAAGCTCTCACGTGCTGCTTCATCTATGTGCATGACATGCTCCATTTGTAAGCTTCTTCATCCTTCTCATGGCCCATTTTCAATAACAGCTATGATAACATTTTTAGGACAAAAACTACATGAATTTATTAAATGTGTTTCGCTCTAAATTCAACCTAACTAAGCTCTACATAGGCTTGAGCAAGCACAACAAATAAGCAAACACTCCACCTACCACGGTGGCATATTACTTAAGGCCGAAGACTTAAGAACTCACCCGAGGCACAACAAGAGAACACTGAGATCCCCATTGATATAGAGAATAGTAAAGCAAGAACACACACACTACTAGAGATGCTAATCCTAATAGTCGTAGCACAATACATGAACAATTAGGTAACAAACATCATCTTTATTCATAATAATTAATTCAATGTACAGATTACAACAATGCTCTTCAACATCCACATCTACAATGCTTCTATACAATCTACAAAGCCTTCACGACGTATTACAATCATTTGCTATGATCTTCACCTACAAACCTAAATCTTCACTTGCACTTCTCAAACTAAATATCTATGATCCTAAATCTTACCTAGAGACCTGCGTGTCTCGAATGAAAGGCCAAGACCGCTATTTATAGGTTTCCTTGGACCTCTTTGTTAACTCATTATTCTACCAACTAGCATGCCAACTAGATGGTTTCCCAGTTGTCCACGCATATTCTCAGAATATACTCTTGATCTGCCAACTGTCCTTGCATAGTCCTTGAATATTCTGCTACCTAGGCTTGATCCTATTGCATCCGCAAGATCCTTGCATTGGTGCTTGACACCTACAAGATCCTCCTTTCCTTGGATCATTTTATATGTTTCTTTCCAGCCTAGTAATCATCCTCCAAAACTATGTTTCTTTCCCTAGTGTGCATCGCACATAATTCCTCATGCGCACTGCAAGGAACCTGCGCACCATCCTTCTCTCTTCTTTGCAAAGTTACTAAGATTGGAAGAGTGTGTCTCACTCACATCACTCCATCCTTTGTCAATTTTGGTTTGTCTTTATCTCAAAACATTTAAAAATTTGAGGGTCAACAAAATGGAAGAAAGTTTACATACTAGAAAATACTCAGTCATTTTATTAATTTTACATACAAGCTTAAATAAGTTTTTCTAAACCTAATGAGCCAAACTACATGTTAACCTTTTACTAACTATCTCTACATAACTCTTTAATGTCTAACTTATTAGAGTACTGACTATAAGGGGGTGTCTCGCAAGAAGAAGCATGCCCCAATAATTCTAACATTTATTTCAAACAAACGAAATAACATGACTTTGGCACACTTGACCCAACATTAAAAATAAGGGATGTGAATGGAAAAAGACTATTCAATCAATAAAGTCTACTTCATGTGCCCTATGTACCTTTTGACAATTTTGCCACCATTTGTCAAAGTTGCTTATATGCAAGTTTTCAAGAAGACTCCATTCATGGAGTGAAGATTCAAAAAGGTCTCCAAAATATCATACAACCTTCATCAGGCCAAAACCATTCTCAAGAACAACTAATAAGTCCAAATTTTGACAAAGGTTTCTTCTAGTCCTCTAATTAACTAGTTGAAATCTAGTGAAACAATTTTCAAATGCTCGTACATGAAGGTGAAGAAGAGTTGGTTTAAATGGTCTTAAGGGGAGTTTGGGTCCCCTATGCCCTCAAGATTCCATTTATTGGTTGCAAGTTACAAGTGCTTAGCTTTATAAACAATTGTTAAAAAGAACAGGTGCTCTAAAACCCTTCTTAAACCCCAATGGCTTATCTTTAAGAGATATAATTGCATTTTTGAGCTATTTGTTGCAAACGAAAAAATTGTGTGATCTCTTATGGGACATAAATGGCCTCCCTACGCCTTCATCAATCAAAATTTCAAGGCAAAAAATAGAGAAAGACAAAGGCATAGGTATCAGAGTTTCAAGCAAGCAAGAGAGACAAAAAGATATTTTTTGAGAGATTTAAGTGTTTGTTTGAGCGTATTCAATGATTGGAATGATGAAAGAGGTTCTTCCAGGTCCTAATGCAAAAAAAAAGGTCTTTAGGCCTCATAAAACTCAATAAAATAGCAAAACCCAGACCTACAGGGATTCAAAAATGAAATTGTGCAAACTAGGAAACACCAAAAAGTGCATATTTTGAGTTTTATTGAATGAAATCTTTCGAAATTTGACATGGAAGTCTGTTTTGATGTCTTTGAATATTTTTAAATGGTTTCGTGTTTGTACTGTACATGAGGAGAGATAAAATTGCAAAAACACAAATCTGTTCATGAAAGAAATCAGGGTTTCTCACTAATTTGCTTACAAATGGAGTTAAAAATGAGTGTTTTAAGTCCTTCCAAGGGCACAAAATCATTTGAGAGTGTGTATACTTCATGTACAAATCTAAATCCATGCTCATGCAATGAAAACCAATTCAAAATAGGCTCAACTCATTGAAAAACATCTCCAGATCACCTTACGGACAGCAAACAACCACTTTTTTGTGAAATTTTGTTTGAATTTGCTGAAGATATTTTAATATTTTCAAACTTTTTCAAGTCTGTCCCATTGAGACATACCCAATGCGCATAAGATGAGTGTCTGGTGAGGCTTAGAACTCATTTTAGACCCCCTAATCCAAATCAGGGTTTTTTTAGGCCTAAAGAGCACAAAATGTCATTTTTGAAAGTCGTAAGTGGAATTTTGAGCTAAAAATTTGTTTCAAAGTCTATGCCACCATAGTGATGATGTTCCAATTCATCAAGTTTTAAGTTCTCATAGTGCATTCAAGAAGCTTGCCAAAATCACAAAAGATAGATATATCCAGAAGACCCAGTATGGAGAGTTGTGATTGTCATCATCAAATGCATAATCAGCAAGCATATTTCATGAAAGGTTCAATAACTTCAACATGCAAGAAGATTTATCTCTCTATTGCGCCCCATTTGAGCTAATTTAGAAAGTTAAGAGAAAGAAACATGCATGCAAGAAAGGTCAAGTCAAACTCCAAGATGCATGCAAGATAGCTGAAGTCAAACGCCCAGATGCATGTTAGATAACTAAAGTCAAACTTCAAGATACAAGCAAGATAAGTCAAGTCAAACTCCAAAATGCAATAAAAGTAACTGAAGTCAAACTTCAAGATGCATGTAAAATCAAAAGGAGTTAAGTTCAAAAGAAATAAACCAAATATAGTCAAAGAGCTCTTCAAGACTCAACTATCAAAACATGCATGTTGACCTTTGACTTTTCAACCATTCAAACAAGCTTCTCTCTCTAACTCTACGCCATATTCCTAGGAGAGCAAGTTAAACTCGTGTATTTACTACGTAGCAATTTGGAAGTTTGAAGGTTGAGTTGGCAATGGAGTTGAAGTAAAAGTGAACTATGAGTTAGCATGTGGACTCATCCAGTTTAGGGTTGCTTTGTCTTCTCTCTCTCCTTCCTTTCTATATATATTCATTTTTGAGTGAAAATAATCATATTATGCTTTTGGCTGTACTGAAACTCTACCAAAATTTGTACTACATTACCTTTGAAGCAATAAAGAATTGATTTTTCCTCTATTTTCAGGTTGTTTATGAAGTGTCTTCTGTTCATTGATTTAACTTAGTGAATAATTGTTTTTCTTATGTTTATGTTTGAACTTTTTACCTTTATGCAGCAAATGAGAATTTTTGCAGATCATATAAAGTGTCTAAGTCTAATTTCTACCTAATCCGGAAATAAATTCAATCATTATTCATTCCTTCCAAGCTAGGTGAGTGTTTGTCTAGACCTCTACGTGAAATACTGATGCAAAAATCATTGTATGAAAATGGAGTAAATATGTGCAAGTTCTTTAACTTCCAAAGTGTGCCTAATATAGACATAGTTGACCTTAACATTGTTGCATCACCCCAATTTTCAATTTTTTTTCTATTTTCAGCTTTAGCATTGCTTCTTCTACCCTTTTCCTAGTCAAAAAACCACTGAATTAAAGAATTTAGAGAAAAGTGAGTGTACCAAAGAGAACCATCCTTTTATCTGGGTATTCTCTTCAATACAAGGTCTCACAGCTTGGAGAGTTTTCATTGTATCAACAGGAGTGAGAACATGCACACATTTTTGCAAGGATGCACTTTTCAGTGATAACAGTTTCTAGCACACCCGGTGGGACACAGATCTACGCTGAAAAAAGACATTTGCAGCAGCAATAAGTATCAGTTTTATAACTAAAATCACTACAAATCTATATGGTTGTCTCAAAGAATCAGGTATTTGTTCATTTCAATGATATAAGCCCTCTTAATTTGACCCAATATGATGATATTCTAACCTCAACCCTCAAAAGCCTACCATATTTTATAGGTGAAGATCAAATTACACCCATAGAGCATGTCAAACATGTGGCCAACGTGTTCATTCCACCATATTATCCAACAGAATGTTGTCATCCGTTTATTTGTTGCATCCTTAAAAGAAAAAATGTTGCAATGGTATAGAAACCTTTCCTTGAACTCCATAGCTAGTTGGGATGATTTAGGTGCAGTATTCTGTAAACAATTTGAAAATAAATCAGACCATCTATCTCTTGTTGAGCAGCTCACTACCATCAAGAGAGCAACACATGAATTTATGACTAATTACAATCTTAGATTTCAGAAAACATGGAACAAAATACCTCTCATGATAAAGCCATCTCCTGAATATGTTGTTCTATACTTTTTGAGAGCCTTGAATTTTGAGATTTCAGTTATGACTCAGTCCATGGGTGGTAAGACACCCCCAGATGTCTATGAGGTTGTCATTAGTGCTGAAAATAGTTTAATTCAAACTGGTAAACTTGCATCTAGACCTCCAATGCCATTTTTTCAAAATTACAGCGTATTCTACCTCCTCAAACACCATCAATAGCCCAAATTCCATCCCCTCATCATTAATAGCCTAAAATTCCAGCCCCTCAAAATCAAATTCAAACTCCTCATAGTCAATCTAGTGAGCTTGGTGAACTAAAAGGTATGCTACAATATTTTAGTAATGAATTAATTCCGCTGAAGAGGCAACAATATCAAACCAATAGGCCATATCAAGCACCTAATCAACGCACATATCAGCCATATAGAAAGCAAAGACCTCCCTACCAAAGCTATAGAGATATTAGGCCTCCATATCAAACTCAAAGAACCATTACACCAGCCAAACTATATGCTGCAATTAATCCTAATGTTCCTTCATCAACCAAGGCCCTTGCTCCAATAAAAAATAATTTGATACAAGATTCAAGTTGGCAAGCTTCTAACATCAATGATGTGCAGAATTAAGCTTAAGTAGCACAAAATATGGCATTTTCTCAAATGATACAAGAAGCAAATCATGGACAAGTACAATCGGATGTAATCATAAAAAATTGTCAAGTTGATGATCATGTGGTAGTAAATCAGATTAGTGAGCCTAGCAAATCAAATAACTTTGTTGTGGCCATTACAAGATCCAAGAGAACGGCTATAGATAAGCCCCAAGAGGTAAGCCATGCTTCAAATTTTTTAATATGGTTTCTAAAAATACTAATGATCAGATTGTTGCCCCTTTAGCTCAAAAAAATCAGCATGTTGAAGCAAGCAAGCTTCACCAAGTGCCTCAAGTTCAAGAGCAACGAATAATGACCTATATTCCTATGCCACCAAATGAAACCTATTGCCCTCCCACCATCTCCCTTTTTTGAGAGAGGACCTATTGTATGAAAGGCAAAAGCAGAACATCCAGGTAAAGAGGAAAATTTGTCAAAAGAAGATGATCAAGAGTTGTGTTGGTCAAATGAGCTTCAATTTGGCATAGAAGATCATATTGTAACCCTTGAAGAGCAAAATCAGATTGCAGTTATAAGTGAACTTTAAAAAACCTATCATGAAGATGTACCAAAAGATATGGCAGCAGTTAGTGAGATTGCATCAATGGTTTCACAAGGTAACAGTCCTAGACATGAGCTAAGTAAAGATACAAAAGATGTAATGATTCTTAGTGAACCTTAAGAAGCTACAAGTAAGGATGAAAACAGTACTTCGAATTGATTCAAGACTTTGAGAATCTTTATATGCCTACATCTCTTTGCAAATATATTGATAAAGCGGTTGTAAGGGTAAATTAGAATGTGGTTATATTGGAAAGTTTTCTTCGTGTTGAAGAGAAACATAAAGTGAGTATTGAACCACATGATGAGTTTGTTTATATTGGATATATGTTTGCTTCAGTTAATTCACTAGAAGACAAGTCAAAGAGATTGACAAGCAGAAAAAAAACTGATCCAACCAAAATGGCATTTAAACAACAGCTTGTTAGTCATCTTCATTAACCACATGAAAAAGACTTGTGAGATTTTTGCTTTGCTCTAGGTGGATTTTGAATGATTGTACATAGTAGTGTTAGATTTCATTTTCTTCCAAGTGTTGCTACACATGTTCAGTTTGTAGTAGTTTTAGATTTCATTTTTCAGTTGGTAGTTGTTTTAACTTTCAATTCAATAAGTGTTTATGCACAAGTTTTGTAACTGCTTGAGGGCATTATCAATTTCAAATTTGGTGATATTTTCATAACTCCATAGCCCAATGGATAGAGCTATTGTTCTAAAGTGTTTAGCAAGCAAATATCCCAACAAAATAGTTAAGAATGTTGACAATTTTGCCACTATTGATCAAAGTTGCTTATGTGCAGATTTTCAAGAAGACTCAATTCATAGAGTGAAGATTCAAAAGGTCTCCAAAACATCATACAACCTTCATCGGACCAAAACCATGCTCAAGAACAACTCACAAGTCCAAATTTTGACAGAGGTTTCTTCTAGTCCTCTAACTAGACAGTTGCAAGATAGTAAAAGCAATTTTCAAATGCTCGGTACATGAAGGTGAAGAAAAGTTGGTTCGAATGGTCTTTAGGGGAGTTTGGGGCCCATATGCCCTCAAGATTCTATGCATTGGTTGCAGGTTATAGATGCTTAACTTAATAAACAATCGTTCAAAAGAACATGTGCTCTAAAACCTTTCTTAAATCCCAATGGCTCAATTTTAAAAAATATCATTGCATTTTTGAGTTATTTGTTGCAAACGAAAAGTTGTGTGAGCTCTTATGGGGCATAAATAACCTTCCTACACCTTCCTCAATCAAAATTTTAAGGCAAAAAATGAAGAAAGATAAAGGTACAGGTATCAAAGTTGCAAACAAGTAAAAGAAATAGTCAAAAAAAATATTTTTTTGAGAGGTTTTAAGTGTTTATTTGAGCATATCCAATAATTGAAATGCTGAGAGGGGTCCTTCCAGGTCCTAATGCAAAAAGAATGAGGTCTTTAGGCCTCATAAAACTCAAACAAATAGCAAAACTTAGACCTACAAGTATTCAGAATAAAATTATGCAAGCTAGAAAACATCAAAAAGTGCATATTTTGAGTTTTATTGAATGAAATCTCTTAAAATTTGACATGAAAGTTTGTTTTGATGTCCTTAAATTTTTTCAAGTGGTTTCATGTTTGTGTTATTCATGAGAGAAAATGGCAAAACACAAGGGTTTTCTCACTAATTTGCTCACAAATGGAGTTAAAAATGAGTGTTTCAAGTCCTTCCAAGGGCACAAAATAATTTGAGTGTGTATACTTCATGTACATGTTTGAATCCATACTGAAGTAATAAAAACCAATTCAAAATAGGTTCAGCTCATTAAAAAACATCTCCAAGTCACCATGCGAGCAAGAAGCAAACATTTTTTTGTGAATTTTTGTTTGAGAGTTTGGTGAAGAGTTTTTGAGATTTTCAAATATTTTCAGGTCTACCCCATTGAGATATATCTAATGAGTATAAGAGGAGTGTGACAAGGCCTAAAACTCATTTTAGATCCCGTAATCCAAATCAAGATTTTTTGAGGCCTTGAGAGCACAAAATGTCATTTTTGAAGGCTATAAGAGGAATTTGGAGCTAAAATTTTGTCTGAAGGTCTATGCCACCATGATGATGATATTTCAATCCTCTTTATACTCCTCTGTTCAAAAAATGCAAATTCAGTAAATTACAAGTTCTCATAGTGCATTCAAGAAGCTTGCCCCCAAACCACAGAAGATAGATATATCCAAAAGAACCAGTGTGGAGAGTTGTGATTGTCATCATCAAATGCATAATCAGCAAGCATATTTCATTAAAGGGTTCAATAACTTCAACATGCAAGATCTCTCTCTATTGTGCCCCATTTGAGCTAAATTTAGAAAGGCAAGAGAAATAAACATGCATGCAAAAAAGGTCAAGTCAAACTCCAAGATACATGTTAGATAACTAAAGTCAAACTTCAAGATACAATAAAAGTAACTAATGTCAACCTCAAGATGCATGTAAAATCAAAAGGAGTTAAATGCAAGTTCAAAAAGAGTAAACTGAATATAATCAAAGATCTCTTCAAGACTCAACCATCAAAGCATTCATGTTGACCTTTGACTTTTCAACAATTCAAACAAGCTTCTCTCTCTAACTTCTACGCCATATTCCAAGGAGAGCAATTTAAACTCATGTGTTTACTGCGTAGCAATTTGGAAGTTTGAAGGTTGAGTTGGTAGTGGAGTTGAAGTAAAAGTGAACTATGAGTTAGCATATGGACTCATTAAGTTTAGGGCTGCTTTGTCTTCTCTCTCTGCTTCTTTTCTATATGTATATTCATTTTTTGAGTGAAGATAATCAGATTATGCTTTTGGCTATACTGAAACTCTCCCAAATTTTGAAAAACCTTTGAAGCAATAAAGAGTTGATTTTTCCTCCATTTTCAGGTTGTTCATCAAGTGTGTCATTTGTTCATTGATGTAACTTAGTGAATAATTGTTTTTACTATGTTTATGTCTGAACTTTTCACCTTTATGCAGCAAATGAAAATTCTTGCAAGTTATATAAAGTGTCCAAGTCTGATTTTTACCTAATCTGAAAGTGAATTCAATCATTGTTCATTCCTTCCAAGCTAATCTGAATGTTTGTCTAGACCTCTATGTGATATATTGATGCAAGAGTCATTGTATAAAAATGAAGTGAATGTATGCAAGGTCTTTTGCTTCCAAAGTGTGCCCTATATAGGCATAATTGATCTTAACATTGGTGCATCACCCCAATTTTCAGTTTTCATTTTCATTTTCAGCTTTAGCATTGCTCCTACCCTTTTCCTAGTTAAGAAATCACTGAATTAGAGAGTTTGGAGAAAAGTATGTGAGTGCACGAAAGGGAACCAGCTCTTTATCTAGAGATTTTCTCCAATACAAAGTCCCACACCTTGGAGAGTTTCCATTGTATCAATAGGAGCGAGAACGGTGTTCACAAATTGACTTTTTTATCTTAAGAGTATGGGCTACTCGTTTGTCATTCCTACAGTCTCTCCTCCCATTCTTCAAGGTCAATGTGCCCTAAAATGTGCCTGAAATTTCTTCGACCTCAAAGTCAATAGATTTCTTCTTTTTGTAATCTTGGTACTTGTACTTAATTAAAAAATACAAGACCAACAATGGGGATGTGTATTTGATAGATAACAAGAAAGAACACGAGGTGATAGAGCAAGCATTCAAATGGTAGAGAGAGGATTTCAAATGAAGATAATGAAAATGCATATTTAATTATATATAGCCACCACAAAGAGGAGATAGCATTACTCCAAAATGTGGTGCAATTAATATAATCTTGAAAAGTGTGCCTTAAAATATGGTTAGGGAAATTGGAGCATAAACGGTTGTTTATAATGTCCTATAGATCAAAGACATATGATTTGTTTGACGAGGTTCTAACACTTAACCAAATGTATGCAAGCTATTCAGAGATATCAAGAGTGTAGGTTTCATATGAATAGACATGTAGGACACATACTTCTGATCTTCCAATCTTCAAGGGAAAACAGTTAGTCGATTTCAAAAGTGGAGTTAGAGCAGTCGTGGATTGGTGCATCGTGAGAACAGACATGAAGAACAAGAAAGTCCAATCAACCAGATCGAGTGCTAACACATCCAATTAAGAAGTGAATTGAGTCAATCAAGGATCGATGATAGGAATGAAGGTACATGAAGGGCATATATATCCGATCAACCGATTAGTCATTGTGCCTTAATCAATTTCGCTTATCATTGTTGGGTGAGTCAGGGAGACGAGGATTTAATTAAGGGGCATAAAGGGAATGAATAACTGATCAACCCACAAACTATTACACTTAGAGTATTTTAATGTAATCAGAAGTATAAGGATATTGCGATCAATTTTGACGTACATAAGGCACATAAAACTCTGATCTTCTAGACAATCTAATGTGACATGGGAACTTTTGAAACTCAAATCTTACCAAGGGAAGCATCTAAAACATTTGGACATACCAAAGGTCCACAAAGACTGCAAAAAATCCAATTGATTTGACAAGCCCGATGCTTAAAGAGATTTTTAATTTGTATGGACACAAATTTCAGAATTTGATCTTTCTAGGGAACAACATGATCATGAACCCAGCATATCCGAGAACTACAAGAACGACACAAAATGACATGAAAATTTTTAGTATAAGGTATAAATATTTTGATGAAATTTTTTGCTACAATGGCTAGCTCTACCTAGGGACTTGGACTGCAAGGGACAAAAGGTTGAACCTCATAAACTCATGGATTAGACCATTGTGTTATCCATAGGACAATGTAGTGAAAAAGATGAATAAAAAAAATTTGACCCGAGACAACAAACATCGAAAGGAAAGGATGACAAAACAAAAATAAAAAGACACCACAAAAACTCCTAAATCTTTTATATACAATGGCAAGGGGACACCTTATTGTTATTAATCGAAATGCTTCGGGCATTGCCCATTGTAGGGAAATGAAAGATGTGTTCCATGTTTACAAGCCATATAATGTGTTGTTGCCACAAAAGTGACGAATTTTGAACAGACCAAGCCATAAAGAATAAAATTTGTCACGGTTGCCTCTTTGTTCTCTTCTTTTATCCCATAGAAATATCGTATCTCCAATTTGAAAATCTCTTTGCCGTGCTTTGTGGTTGGAGATTTTATTTTCTTTATGCTAATGTGCAATAACAAAATCAAGAAAATCTCTTTGCCATGCTTTATGGTTGGAGATTTTATTTTCTTTATGCTAATGTGCAACAACAAAATCAACAACTTGAACTTGTTCCTCCTCCAATTTGGTAAGATATATGATTCTTCTTTCAAGTGGATCCTTTAACTCTGCATCTTCAAAAACATGAACAAGCTATAATACAAGTAGTTCAAGAGAGATCAGAATTTCAGCATCTATCTCGTATAATAGATTGTAGGGGGGGAATCGCAATATCCCCTTTTGGAGTGATTCAATCTGCTTATAAAGCTTCATATAGCCTTTTGTATCAGTTTCTTTGATTCTCATCAACCAATTCCAAGATGATTGTAGTAAGATTTGTTACTAGATTCAGCCTATACATTAACCTGGGGATAATAATTTAAAGAATGAAACAAAGTGATCTTGTGACTACAACAAAACCTAGGGAGTTTAGAGGATGAAAAATTGGATGCATTATCAGTCAATATCTTTTGAGGAACTACAAAGTGTGTTAAGATATTTTCCTTCATAATATTACACACAACTTCTAAATTTATATGTTTGACAGGGATTGCTTCCACCCATTACATGAAATAATCTATTGCTTTGAGGATATTGGTGTGACCAGCATTTGAATGGGGGTTTAGAGTACCAATGAAATCAAGGCCACACTATTGAAAAGGTTCATCAATAACTAATAGTCCAAGCGGTAATGCAACAAGTGTAGCTGTCCCTACAAATTGTTGGCATGCCTTACACTTTAAGACCCACTCATATAAGTCCTTGAATAATGTTGGCCACTAATGGTGTGATTTAAGAATCTTGAATATTGTGCCCTGAGAAGAAAAATGCCCACCACAAACCTTGTAGAATGCTTCTAATAACCTCTTTTGTTTTTCTTTATCAGCACATTGCAAGAAGATACCATCTAACCCTCTTTTGAACAAAACATCTTTCTATTTGTCAAATTTGGCAGCTCTTAAATTCAATTTTATTTTCTGTTTTGCATCAAGGTGACCAGGACATTCACCATGAGTTTGAAAATAAGTGATGTCAAAATACCACTCATCAATAGATCATGGGAAAATTACCATAGGTAGTTCTTTAACCGCTGCTTCCTCTTTGATCTCTTTTGGATTGTTCTCAGGGATCATCTAACATAGGCCTTTACCTCTAACTAATTTGGTGGATTTGATGTCAAGTTCATATGCTTGTGCTTTAATGATCCATCCTCCTCTTTTAGAGCCAAGCTCTTGTTGAGATAGAATTGATTTTACTGCAGGATCAGGTTCCATCACTGTAGTATACGAAATCAATGTGTAAACTCCGAATTGCTTGACTGCCTTACTACAGCATAAACATGTTTTTCCATTGGAGAATATTTTAGCTCACGATCTTTCAACTCACAACTCACAAAAGCTATGGGTGATTCAATTTCTTCATCATTCTTTTGAAAAATAATAGCTGAAAGTTTATCCCCAAAACCATAATTGTACATAATCAGTTTTTTTTCTAAAATTTGGGCTTAGAAAAACTAGTGTTTTTGCAATTGCTCCTTTAAATTCATCAAATACCTTTTTATCATCTAAATTCCATTTGAAAGAAGCTTTGCCACACATCATATGAGAAATATGCCTAGTTAATTCAGCAAAATCAGGAATAACTCTTCGTAAAAAAATTACCTTGCTGAAGAATGAATGCACTTCTGGCTTACTAATGGGCAAGGATAATTGCTCAATTGTTTTTACTCTTTCTGAGTCACTTTTTGTTCTCTCTTTTGAGACAACATGACCTAAGAGCTTTCCTTCAATTAGCACAAAGATGGACTTCTTGGGATTCAGAGAAATCCCACGTATTTTGCACCTATCAAACACCGTTCTTAAATTATCAATGTGATCAATCTTTCTGTTGAAGAAACATGTGAGGTTATCAAGGTAGACAACAATGATTTTATGTTTCGTATTTTTGAAGGCTAGATACATTGCTATTTGAAAAGTAGCCCTTGAGTTGATCAAACCAAATGGCATTCTTCTATATGCATAAGCTCCCCACATAATAGCGTAGACGATCTTAAATTGATCTCCTTGAAACACTTCAATTTGATTATATCCATAGAAGCCATCTAGCCTACAAAATTTGATCCATAGTATGTAATGGATAATTATCCTTTAATGAGGATTGTTTCAAGTTTTGGAAATCCATGCAATTTATTCTTCTTTCAAACATGTAGAATATTGGCCACCCAAGTGGAATGTTGGAGAGGAAAGATAATTCTAGTAGATGGAATTTTTTGTGATTATCGTAGTGAAGGCCCATGCCACACAGTCAGTAGCATGCACGTCCCTACTAGCTTATTGTAAAGGTCAGTACAACTCAGTCCAACTAATCTCGCTGTGAACTATGTATATCCGTTCACAATTCTAGATAGTATGTTTGTCCCTATCCAATTTTGTATTATCTTGGATTAGCGAGTGTGTCCCTTTCCCTGATCACAGTTGTACCCCTTGTTGGATTGGTGATATGCTCCCATCCCACATTGTTCGTCTTGAACTAATGTGTGTCCTAGTTCCCATGCAATATCAATCATTTCCCTATGTTTGTATTAAGGGTTGGGGAATGTTGGATGTTTTCTGGTGTTAATATAACATAGTACATGTTGTAATTAGTTAGTCTAAGTTAGTTGGGTGATTAGTTAGTCTATTCTAAAAAGTTATACGTAGAATAGAATAGAGGTTGAGAGTTAGTAGGGAATAGATAGGAAAAATAACCTAGAATGAAGGATATCAAAAATGTATAAATATTTGTATATATTTAATACAATTTTGCCTGGCACAGTGCATCTCTGCCAATAGAAATAAAATCAGAATTTAGGCCTACTTTTTTTAAGCCTGAAATCATAGTAAAGAGGAAGGAAATAGGAAGCCTCCAAGCTCTCCAAAGTTCAAACACCATGAAATCTAGGGATGTGGCATCGATTACCTCTCGAAGATAATGAGCGCTTGAGAAAAACTCTCAAAAAACAGGTCCTAAAAGGATAAATGTCAGGTTAAAGCAAAGTGATGGTCCTAGGGCCATGTGATCATATGAATGATGAAATGTGAAGGGCAAGTCAGTGAATGCCGAGACCTCAGGAAGTCTAGTGGACACAAAGCTCTATGGCTTTGGGTCAACAAGACTTGATTTGGGGTTCAATCAAGCACAACCCCATCTCATTGATAAATCATGACAAGAAAAGTGTTAGTTGCATTTCTGGTGTATACATATTGTTCCCCCAAGGTATATAGCCCGTCGACAACGTGAAGTGTGTTATGTAGCCTTGTAAAAACAATAGAAAATAAATGAAATAAAAGTAAGACTGTTGAATGCTGAATTGACACATGTATCTTCACTTGCCATGTCATCCGTCGAGAAGAGTATCAAAGATGCCCCAAGTCGTCATTTTGTGAGATGCCCTAGAGTCTCTCCATGAGGTGCCCCACTGTCATGGATTGTTTGGAGTCATCGTATTTCTATGTTGTCAACATACTAGCGAAAACAAGTTTATGCAATTCATTCATGATAATATGCATGATGCCAAATAGATGTGATGCCTAATGTAAATAACACATGCCAATGAGTGCAAGTAAATATTTAAGTCAGCTCGTTAAGAACGCCATTTGAAATATCAATCTTAAAGGTGTGAACAAAGGGAAATTCAAGGTGGGAATAGGTTCAGCTAGAAAACCTGTTGATCAAGGAATTATGACAATATTGGACAGTGACTAGATTGAACAAGGGCAGTTAATTTGTGAACTTGTTACCCCTGTCGCCCCATCTTCAGCTGTCTAAGCTGCCAGACAGTCAGGTAAGTAACAGAAAATGACAGAATAAGTTGTTAAGCTGTGAAATTAGATTTTTTTGTTTTTGACATAACGAAGTCACATTCAGATAGCCGAAAAAGCTTATTTGTCACTTTCTGGTGCCAGCAGATTCAGCCAGAGCTTTGTAACTCTTTTGTGCAGGCAGATTTGGTTGTAGCCGAGTATGTCAAATATGACTATCTTTTGAGAAAATGAAGTTTTTGACAAACTGTATCTGGCCCAGTAGGTGTTAAATATGTGAAATGATGGAATGTAATATGCTCGAATGTATTTGATGTAAAATTCTGTCCACGAGTGTTTTAACAAAATGTGTTTATGATAATAAGTCTTGATGACAATATGATAAATGACTATGAATATGAAGCAGTAGTCTGTCAGAGTGAATGTTTAACGATCGAGTTAGAAAAAATAAGATGCAAGAGGTAAATGCAAAATGAAAATTGAAATGGATTTTGGCTAAGTAGCCAAAGAATAGAAACTGAAGGTTAGAGTTAGAAGCCACTCACACGTTGAATTTCTTCAAAAACATATAAGTTACTGGTTCTTCGATGTCATCTCCTTTGAGTGTTTATAATTTGTATGCTCTAGGTTCAACTGCTTCTATGATAAGGAAAGGCCTGACCCATCATTTGGCATACATGTCTTTGCTGTTATATGCGGTATCCAACTGAAAGACAGGATTATTGACTTTGAGAGATTTTTTCGACTCTTTGGCCTTGTTTCTTGAGATCTTTCTTGCAATCGGGATCTTGAATGCATGCTTCACTTGATCTGTTCAGGGGAATAGATTCTGCTTCATTCTGAGGCAGTTCCAATGGATTGCTGTCTTCAAAGATTGCTGTGACATTATGCACGCAGTAACTCACCTAGGCCTTGGCTGTACTGATTTTCTTAGATAGCAGTGAAAATATATTAATGATGAAAGAACCAAAAAAGATCCCCAAATTCTGTGAATTACAATTGCTGTATGATTCTGTATGCTGGAGTATGTTGGAGAACCTCTAAAGGATCGGTAGGGGCATGTGATAATCCAATATCTATTGTGGTGTATTTGGTTGGAGCCGAAAATACATCTGTGATGAATTCTGAAAGTTCCTGATCATTTTATAGATTTTGTTGTACGTTTGTAAATTAACTGAGGTCTGACAAATTTGAATATATCTCGGTTGAGTGATCTGTGGAAAGCTAGAATGCCCCAACATCTACTATGGCATACTCATTTCAAGACAAATGTGTTCTGTGGAAGCATCTGGAGTGACACAGCCAGAGCCAAATATACCTCCGTAATCCTGAATAGCTGATTCTGCTTTTTGATATGCTTTTAACCTGACTGACCGGCTAATTGGGCAACATCTGATAACTGGCTATGTTCTGAAATCTGTGAACTGTCATTGGCAAATAGAGGTTTAAATTCAATCATTTTTTCTTGCATGGGATCCTGCAATTCTTTGATATGTTGTAAATTTTGCTGATACTGTAGAAATTCCAAATTTTTTGTGCCCTAATAAGTATTCAACTTCTTCAGTGTCATCACCACTATCACTTTCATTATCATTAACCAACTCGCTGATTGGGCAACATCTGATAACTGGCTATGTTCTGAAATCTGTGGAGTGTCATTGGCAAATAGAGGTTTAAATTCAATCATTTTTTCTTGCATGGGGTCCTGAAATTCTTTGATATGTTGTAAAGTTTGCTGATACTGTAAAAATTCTGATTTTTTTTCATATGCAAATAAGCATTCATCTTCTTCAGTGTCATACCACTATCGCTTTCATTATCATTAACCGTTTCAATATGATTAGCCACAGTAGTCCTCTGTTTCTAGGAGTTGGGAAACCATGGTCTTGTTGTTTTTTTCATCATTCCCATTTTGTGGCAGGATCTTGGTGACAACAAAGCTCCACATTGGAATAACTCTGCTCAGCCACTGTCATGTTCATTAAGGAAATGTGGTTGTTCCTTGGATTTTGTAGGAGTGGTGTATATCTTTTAGCGGGTTGTTTCTTCTAGTGTGAAAATTTATTCAATGAAAGTGTTAGTAATTTGGCTTGTCAAAGCCAAGTTGTTACCCCTATTATTTTAAACTTTCCTACAACAGTCTAATCCCCTTTTCAGCTGGTCAATCTGTGGTCTAAAAGCATGAATGTACATACAGCAAAGGTATTAAGAACAGTTGGGTGAAGACCTACAGCCACCATATAGAGCATACAGTTCGTTCAAGGGCACGACACCTAAAGCAAGTTCAAAGGCCATAACTCCTTTTCGAAATATCATATACAGTTATAAAACTACAGGCCTGCAGTTTCGCTTGCAAAAGCAAGAATTGTTTCGGGTTAAGAAATGGACAATTTTCTCGAAGGGAAAGAGTTTTCAAAGGACTTTGTAAAGAGTCCCAAAGAACGTCACAATGGTCATTTACAAAGGTCTATTTCCTTCGGACTTTTTGTCCAAAGGAAAGAAAACGGTTATCTAGTTTTCAAAGGACTTTTCAAATAGCCCGAAGGCATTTCTCAAAGAAATAGGACACTTTGCGAAAATCCGAAGGGCACCTGCCCTTCAGAAATGACCATTTGAAGAAATCCGAGTGCCATGTGCCCTTCGGGAAGGAGTGGATTTCCTTCGGACTTTTTGTCTTGAGGAAATCGGGAGACAGAAAATCCGAAGTGTCAGACAATAAATCCAAAAGAAATCAAAGGGACAGTTCTTTGGCAGGAAAATGACAAAGGACTCTTTCAAAAAGCCCGAAGGGCATGTGCCCTTCGGGAGGGATCATTTCAAAAATTTTGCCTTCGGGAAAAGTTCAAAGGCCATTTCAAAATATCCTACAAGCTTCTCTCTCAAAAGAATTGTTCATTTCATTTTTTTCGAAGGGTATGTGCCCTTCAGAAGGGTCATTGACAAGAATTCCGAAGGGCACCTACCCTTCGGAAAGGCTCATTTTAAAGGCCGAAGGGTCATTTTTAATCTTCTGGAGGACAATTTCAAAAATATCGAAGGGCACCTGCCCTTCGAGAAGGTACACTTCAAGTTCGGAAGGATCATTGACAGGTAGGCTTACTTTGAGAAAGGAAGGCACGTTTGTAGGCTTACTTTCCAAGTTTACCCTTACTCTTTTCATCCCAAAAATCACAGTTTCAGACTTAATTGCGAAAAATCATAAGGGAACCAGCCCTCTCTAGAGGTTCTTCCCAACACAGAAGCACCCACCCTCTGAGAAGTTCTCATTGTATTAATTGGAGAGAAGTGCTTTGCACGTCTTCAAGCAGGGTGCACTCTAGAGTGATAACAGTTTCTGGGAAGCCGGGTGAGACAACTTTATTCACATTTTTGAATTGTTATCTATGTATCTGAGTATTTTATTCATTTCCAGATTTCATTTTCAGATTTGTATGTTTTTTCATGCCACCAAAAGTTGTCACAAGATCAACTGTAAAAGGGAAAAAGGCAGATTTTTCTAAGTTGTCTTATCAGCCAAAGAAAAAGAGAACTCAGTCAAATCCAAACCCTACACCCTCTGTTATCCCTTCTATTGCACAAAATCCTATTGTTCAAGCCAATTTGTTCAGCCTAATATTGTTATAAATCCTATTCCTCAAATGGTTGTTCCCAGAAGACAGGTTTTTGTTTCATTCAATGGTGGTAGTCCTCTAAATATCACTACATGGGATGATATTCCAATTTCAGCTCTAAAAGCTCTTCCTTATTATACTAGGAGAAAATTCAACAACTCCTATAGAACATATTGTTAATCTTTGTTCAGTTCATCATGTGACACAAGAGAATGTAACAATGAAGTTGTTAGCAACTTTTTTTAAAGGAAAAGCACTTCAGTGGTACAAAAGTTTAACTCCTGCATCAATCAACAATTGGCATGAATTTAGAGTACTTCTGTATAAACATTTCGAAGATAAAAATGATCATCTTTCACTTGTGGAGCAGCGTACGACAATTAAGAGATTCAATCATGAATTCATGGTGGATTTTAATCAAAGATTCCAAAAGACTTGGGACAGAATTCCAACAGGGATCAAGCCTACCCCCAATTATGTTTTTCTGTATTATTTGAAGGCTCTTAATGCAGATGTGGCTATAATGATTCAATCTATGAGAGGTAATACTTTACCTCAAACTTTTGAAGAAGCAATTAAGGCTGAAAATTGTCTTATACAAACAAGCAAGTTATCTCCAAAGCCTTCAATGCCCCTTTTTCCAAAAGTTCATCCTCTTGGTCCAATTATTGTTCCAATTCCAGAGTCATCAAAGTTCCACCAAATAGAAGGTGACTGATAGATTGAGAAAGATAGAGTCTTCTTAAAGCTCAAACCAACAAGTTGGTTGCAATTGAGAGACAACAAGCTCCACCATATAGGCCTTATCAGAATACTAACCAAAATTATCAGTCCAATATGTCATGTTATCAATCCAATCAACAAGGTCAAGCGCAGAATTCTCAATCAAGACAATATAATCCTAATGCTCCAAGCAATTCAAGAGCAATGGTGCCAACTCAAAGCAATTACGTTCAAGAAGGACAATGGAACAATCAATGGGATCAATCAAGCAACATGGCAATGGCTCCAACTAGTGAGAGTTCTCATCAATCTTTTATGCAACAAAGCTCAGTTCAGCCTTATTTTAAAAACCAGCCATCTTCTCAGAATAAAGAAGCCTCTCTACCCTATGGAAACATTCCTTCATTCACTAAAGCAGAAGCTTCAAATCAGCAAGGAGAAGGTAGTGGTAAAGCTCCTACTGAAACTACATTTGTCAATTTCCAGGAAGGTGAGAATTCTTTTGAATATTTCGTTGTAAATCAGAATCAAGATTTATCTAGTGTTGATAATCCAATTGCAACTTATAGTAGATCCAAGAAAAGAGCAATTGGAAAAGGTTCAAGACCTGAAAAGGCAACCCCTTCTTCTCAGCCACAACAAGAGACAACTACACATGAACTGCCTCAAAAAAGTTCAAACCAGCAATTTCAAGATCCAAAAGATAAGAATGTGAGAGGGCCTTACATTCCTCAATTTACACAAAATTTGGGAGTTGCTCCTAAATCACAATAAAAAACAACCACTTCTTCACTTAGTATCGTGGATCAAATGAAGACTTCAGTATCAATTTCGATGTGGAACACTACTAATCCCAAGGCAAAAGGAATACTTGCAAGAAGAGCTTTCAAAGCTCACTATCTCTGAGAAGACACCAAAAAAAGAAAGAGTAAGTGCTGTCCTAACTAATTCTAATTCAACTGTTGAGCCTCAAAAGGTAACTAAACCTCCTCCATTTTACCTTTCTGTTATCATTGGAGATTGTCTACTTCATAATTGTATGATTGATAGTGGGGCTAGTACTTCTGTTATGCCCAAATCAATCGCTGATAAGTTAGGTTTGCAGTATAAAGCCCATGAGAAAGGTGTCTTGCAATTAGATGGTTCTCCTACCAAAACTGTGGGTGTGTTGAAAGATCTGAAAATTATACTTGCTGCTTGCCCAAATTTCACCATCTTACAGGATGTTGATTTGCCTCCATATTTTGCACTGTGTGTATCAAGAGATTTTACTACCAAAATAAGAGGTTATCTTCTTCAGATTGGTCATACATGGTTTTTTAAACCAAGTATGAGACCAGAATAACTATTAGATCAGAGCCTATTTTCATATTTCATCTTGAGTCATATATGTCAAATATGACAAATGTGAATTGCAGTGTTACAGAAGAAGATGATAACACCATTGATCAAGAGCCTTCTAAGCCTCTTGAAGGTATTCCGAATCTTCTCCTTGACGAATGCGTTGTTGATAATCATGGACATGACCCCTACAAAAGTATTGAAGATGTTGGTTTTGGAGTTTATTGCATGCATGAAGAAGATGACTTGTTGCCTAATCTCACTAGCTCATTACGGGATCAAGGAGTTTGAAATCTATTTTTTGATGGATCCAGAGCAAAGAATGGTAATGGCTTTGGAATTATGTTGGTTTCACCACAAGATCAAAGGTATTATTCTTCTGTTAGATTTCAATTCAGTTGTGCTTCTAATACTGCAGAATATAAAACTCTTATTTATGGTCTTCGGTGGACTAGAAAGAGGAGTATTAAGATCTTACAGGGAAAAGGTGATAGTGAATTAGTGGTAAAACAAGTAAAAGGTTTAATTACAACAAAGAATCCTCTTCTGAAGGCATACAAACATAGAGTTTGAGATTTTATTGAAGATTTCCTTGCATTTGACATTCACTCCATTCCTAGATGAGCAAATCAACATGCTGATAGACTTGCTGCAATAGGTGCACAATATGATATTCCGGATCAGATTAAGGACAGTAAATCAGACTCAAATCAAAGTGGTATGCAGACCTTCAATTCCAAATAATGATGTAGGTTGGCAAGTTTTAGATTCTGATAAACAAATAGCATATTTTCTACAAAATGAGGCAGAATTTTGCCAAAGAAATCATGATAAATTGCAGGATCAATATGAAAATCAGATTGTGCAATTAAAATCAAACAAGATGCCTAAAGGTTTGGTGACTTTAGAGAACATGTTCAATGAAGAAAAGAGAGACAAGGTGAGTATTTCTTCCAAGAAAGAGCATTATGAGCGAATTAGCATAGCTGAAAGTAAGCAACTTAAGTTGGGTAAAGTAAATTCAGATTCTGCGAGAGTAGCTTTCATTTCATTATGTCGAGAGTATATGGATGTTTTTGCTTGGGAGTACCATGATTTAAAAGGTTTTGATCCCAGATTAGCACAACATACCATTGAATTGGAAAAGGATGCAAAACCGGTAAGACAAAGGCAAAGGCCAATCACCCCAAGGTTGAGATTCTCATGAAGAAAGAACTTACAAAGCTAATTGAATCCGGTATTATTTTTCCTATTAAGCATTCAACATGGGTTGCAGATCTTGTTCCTGTAAGGAAAAAGAATGGAGAGATAAGGCTTTGTGTAGATTTCAGATATTTAAATAAGGTGTCATTGAAAGATTATTATCCACTTCCTTCTATGGATCGAATTTTGCAGAGAGTTTTAGGTTCACAGAGATTGTCTTTATTGGATGGATATTCAGGATACAATCAAATACTGTTGAAGGAGCAAGACCAATATAAAACCATTTTCACCATCAACTGAGGTACCTTTACTTACAAGAAAATGCCTTTTGGACTCTCCAATGTTGGAGCTACTTTTCAAAGGGCAATGGATGTTTTTCATGGTCTTTTAAATGAAATGGTTTTGGTATATCTAGATGACATTACAGTATTTTCAAATAATCCTAATGATCATCTAACTCATTTGAAGATTGTTTTTGATAGATGTAGAGAATTTAGAGTTTCTTTGAATCCAAAGAAATGTATTTTTTCAATGCATGAAGGGAGACTTCTTGGACATGTGTCCAAAGCTGGTCTTTCAATTGATCCAGAAAAAATAGAAGCAATCATTGCTCTATCTTTGCCTAAACACAAGAAAGGATTGCAAAGCTTCTTCGGTAAGATTAATTTTATTAGAAGATTCATTCCTGGTTTTGCAGAACTAGTAAAGCCACTCACTCAAATGCTTAAGAAACACCAAGAGTTCACTTGGAGCAAGGAAGGTAAGAGAAGTTTCGAAGCTATCAAAGAAGCAATCAGCCAAGCTCCTACTTTGCTCAATCCAAATTTTAGTAAGGATTTCTTCTTGTATGCTTTCTCTACTTCTAGCACTATTTCAGCTATGCTTATGCAACATAATGATGAAAGTTTGGAACAGCCCATTGCTTTCTTTAGTCAAGCTTTAGAAGATTATGAAGAGAGATTCTTTCGTAGAAAAACATGTTCTAGCTGTAATAAGAGGTCTGAAAAAATTCAGACATTTGATTTCAAATAACAAAATTATATTAATGGTTGCTCATCCAAATGTAAAGGACTTCATTCTCAATAGAGACTTGAGCGAAAAGAGCGCTGGATGGGTCACTAAATGCATGGAATATGATATTGAAATCAAAGTTACAACGCTGATTCGAGGTAAAAGATTATGTCAACATCTTGCGGAAGATGTAAAAGAAGAGAGAAACAATTTTGGTAATTCAAGACACTCAACATCAAGCTGAAAGTACACCTCCTACAAGCTAGACACAAAATATTGCTAGGTTTCTTCAAACTAGAGAATGTCCAAGGGGTTTGAATGCATCACAAAGAAGACACTTCAGGCTGCAATCAGTGCCTTATATCCTGATTGATGGAGTGCTTTTCAAAAAGGACATTGGAGGTATGCTTTTAAAGTGTGTAGAAACTTGTCAATTTGCAAACTTTTTGAGCAATTTCATGATAGTCCTTCTGAAGGTCATTTTGCAACCAAGACTACAATAGCAAAAAATTATTAGAGCTGGTTATTTTTGGCCTAATTTATACAGAGATGCACATGCGTGGGTTAGAAAATGTTCAAAATGTGCAATGTTTGTAGCAAAATAGAGACTAGCAGCTATGCCATTAAAGCCAATTCAAGTTGAACAGCCATTCATGCAATGGGGTTTGGACTTCATTGGCATGATTCATCCCTCATCTAGTGCTGGTCATAAATGGGTTTTGACAGCTACAGATTATTTCATCAAGTGGGTGGAAGCAGTACCTTTGAGAGAGGCAAATGAGAATTCCGTGCTTGAGTTTTATGAGAGCCTAGTCACTCGTTTTGGAGCTCCATCTACTATTATATCAAATAACACTTTAGCATTCAGCAGTACAAAAGTATGTGAATGGACTCTTGAACATGGTATTTACTTGTCTTTATCATCTAATTACTATCCATAGGGTAATGGGCTAGCAGAATCTACTAATAAAAATTTGATTCGGATCATCGAAAGAACAATGGAAGATGATCAGAGATCTTGACATACACAAATGAAAATCGATTTATGGGCTGATAGGATCACCCCTAAGAAGGCTATTGGTCATTCACCTTATCTCCTAATTTATGGAAGAAAAGCAAGGCTGCCTATTTCATTGGAGCTTCCATCTTTAGAGCTTGCACACCAGCTAGAGCTTCTAAGAAATGATGCCATGGAGGTAAGAATGAATGAATTGAGAGAGTTAGAAGAAACTAGAGATGATGCTATGCATATCATGTGGACTAATCAACAGCAAATCAAGAAGACATTTGACAAGAGAACTTCATCAAAAATATTCCAACAAGGAGACATAGTTCTCAAATGGGATGAGGAACGTGCAAACCCAGGGAGGCACTCCAAATTTGATAGCCTTTGGAGTGGACCTTATATTATTATTGATTGTAAGAAGAATAAAGCTTTCCAATTATCTAGATTGAATGGAGAAGAACTTCCCATTCCTATGAATGAGATGTTTCTTAAATACTGCTATTAGGAGAGTCACTCATTTGTACATAGTCATAGTTTCATTCCTCTGAGTGCTCTTTAGCACATGTTTTCTATCTTCGTTGTTTTCCCTTTCAGTTTCGTTGTTCTTTCCTCTAAGTGCACATGTGCAAGTTGTTGAGTCAGTTCTCCTAATTGTATTGGTCTCCAACTTTCCAATTTTCAATCATGTTCAAGCTTGTTACAATTTATTTTTTTGAGTTCTTTGAACAGCAGGTTGGTCAAACCCTGTGAGTTCCCAAAATTGTTAGTAATTTGGCTTGTCAAAGAAAAGTTATTACCCCTATTATTTTAAACTTTCCTACAATGGTCTAATCCCCTTTTCAGCTGGTCAATCTGTGGTCTGAAAGCATGAATGTACTTACAGCAAAGGTATTAAGAACAGTTGGGTGAAGACCTACAGCCACCATATAGAGAATACAGCTCGTTCAAGGGCAGGACACCTAAAGCAAGTTCAAAGGCCATATCTCCTTTTCGAAATATCATGTACAGTTATAAAGCTATAGGCCTGCAGGTTCGCTTGCAAAAGCAAGAATTGTTTCGGGTTAAGAAATGGACAATTTTCTCGAAGGGAAAGAGTTTTCAAAGGACTTTGTAAAGAGTCCCAAAGAACGTCACAGTGGTCATTTACAAAGGTTTATTTCCTTCGGACTTTTTGTCCGAAGGAAAGAAAATGGTCACCTAGTTTTCAAAGGACTTTTCAAATAGCCCGAAGGCATTTCTCAAAGAAATAGGACACTTTGCAAAAATCCGAAGGGCTCCTGCCCTTCGAAAATGACCATTTGAAGAAATCCGAGTGCCATGTGCCGTGCCCTTCAGGAAGGAATTGATTTCCTTTGGACTTTTTGTCCGAAGGAAACCAAGAGACAGAAAATCCAAAGTGTCGGACAATAAATCCGAAAGAATTCAAAGGGGTAGTTCTTTGGCGGGAAAATGACAAAGGACTCTTTCAAAAAGCTCGAAGGGCATGTGCCCTTCGGGAGGGATCATTTCAAAAATCCCGAAGGGTGGGTACCCTTTGGGAAAAGTTCAAAGGCCATTTCAAAATATCCGACAAGCTTCTCTCTCAAAAGAATTGTTCATTTCATTTTTTCCGAATGGTATGTGCCCTTAAAAAAGGGTCATTGACAAGAATTCCGAAGGGCACCTACCCTTCGAAAAGGCTCATTTTAAAGGTCAAAGGGTCATTTTTAATCTTTCGGAGGACAATTTCAAAAACCCCAAAGGGCACCTGCCCTTTGAGAAGGTACACTTCAAGTTCAGAAGGATCATTGACAGGAATCCCAAAGGGCAAGCTTACTTCGAGAAAGGAAGGCACGTTTGCAACAAACCCGACGGGCACCTGCCCTTCGGTAATGTTCATCTCATGATTTTTAAGGGGCTTTTACAAAAAGCCCGAAGGGTATGTACCCTTCGGGCAAATTACTTTATAATAAAGAACAAATTGGCAAAATAAGGACTTGGACAAAAGTCCTAAGGAATTCCTTCAGACAATTTGTCCGAAGGAATTCCCTTTCGGAAAAAGAAAAGGCGAGTATGCATAGAGAAGTTTCAGACATTTTGTTTGAGAGACAAAAGTCCAAAAGAAATGACACATGACGAATTTCCGAAGGTAGGCAGGGAAGCCTTAGACAAGATGAAAGTCCACAAGAAAGCCGAAGGAGAAAAGGAGATAAACAAAAGTCCAAAAGAATTCTTTCGGAAGATGAATCCGAGGGAAAATTGCTAAGTAAATCCCGAGACAAATAAGCCCGATATAAAGCATAAGACAAGGAAAAGATCCGAAAAATTTGACTATGCAAATAAACCCGAAAGAAATAATCCCGAAGAATTTCTAAGGGATTTGACTGTGTAGAAAGACCAAGGGGAAAATTGCCAAAGAAATACACAGAAAAATCTGAGAGAATGAACAAGGAAAGGCACAGACTTTTGTCTGGATAAGCAAGGAACAAACACAGTTGAAAAAATCATAAATAGAGAAGTACGAGATTATAAAGCTCGGTGAACAAGCAAGACAAAAAATATACATGCACAAGAATTAGAAGCTGTAAATAGGAAAGGTCAAAAATAGATTCTTATCCATGCAAACGTGTTATTGGACTAGTCAAAACTGTTGTTGACTGTTTCACCGTGCCACATGCTTCTCTCATGTGTCCAAACGTTTCAAATGTTCTAGCAGTTCGTGCGGAGTTCATCTACTGGTTTTTGGCGTAACATTTCATGCAAAAAAGAAGTTGACTGGTCAAACTTGAGTTCCTTCGCCCACTTCCATGCCATCTTGGTCATGCATGTTTAGAGTTTTCTTGGAGAGTTTTGTTTATTTTAGGAATCATTTTCCGAACTTGGATCCAGCATCTATATTCTACGCCAAAGTTTGGAGAAGCATGCAGATTTTTGTAAAGGAGAATAATTTTATTGAATATTCAAAGCATTGTAAAAGAGGTGATTTCTTGAGTTAACCAACCAAGACTGACCTTTTCCCTTTTTGGACTACACTTAGACTGATTTAGACTATTTTCAAAGCTTATTCATTGGCTGAATCGAGCCATAGAGAGGGGCCCTGAAGTTTGAAAAAGAAATTGTAAGCTGGACCAGTGCTCAATAAGGAGTTTATTTTTCTGAATCTGATTTTTGACAGCAGCATAGTGTGTATTTGATTCTGCATCAACATATAAAAGAGAATTTTTCTCCTTTTGCAAGACCCTTCCTCACCTCTCTCTCTCTATCTCACCCATTTGCAAGTCATTTGAAGAGCATTTCAACCCTTCCACTAAAACACTTTTGCTTAGGGACAAAATATAAATTGCATTTTGGTTATATGTGTGCATTGATTTCAGTAACTTCAGAGGATCTTCAATTCAGGTGTATCACCCCCCTTAGATTTTCTTTCAAAGTTTACCCTTACTCTTTTCATCCCAAAAATCACAGTTTCATACTTAATTGCAAAAAATCATAAGAGAACCAGCCCTCTCTGGAGGTTCTTCTCAACACAGAGGCACCCACCCTCTGAGAAGTTCCCATTGTATCAGCGGAAGAGAAGTTGTGCTTTGCACGTCTTCAAGCAGGGTGCACTCCAAAGTGATAACAGAAAGCAACAAGTAATTTTGGGCTGACTTATTTTTTGCTATTCTTGTCTTTGGCTTAGATCATGGGGTTGTTGTATTTGATGTATTTTCAGTGTTCTCATCCTTTAATAATCACTTTGGGCATAAGATAGGAGGTATTTGCTCTTTGATTTCTTCAAGAAAGTCTTGGCATTGCCAATTATTGACCACAGGATTTGGTCAATCATTATCAGATTTAAATTTTTAGCTTTGGCTTACAGGTGATGAGGTTGCTTTGGTAAAATTTGTGTCCAACGTATTTTCATTGTTCTCATCCTCCGGTCACCAGATAGAAGGTGGGCAGGCTGTGATTTCTTCAGGAAAGTTGTTGTATTGCCAATTATTGACCACAAGATCTGGTTCATCATTATCAGATTCGGCACCACTAGGAGGTAATCTAACCGTGAGTTCGAGATGTCCTCCATTGATTTGAGCTTTGGTTGTTGCATTCAATGGGTCTTCTCTAACTAGGATAAATGGTATCTCCTACATACACAAAAGGCGATCAAGGTATATGTAAAATAAAATTGCTTAGATGCGGAATGTTTACTACGCTAAGAGTCTCTACTAATCAGGCACTAAACCTACTAAAAAGAGGGGTCAAACCTAGGTAAACATTAAGTTAACCTTTTTGAAAGACAGCAATCAATAGATTGAAATGAAAATGTTAAGATAAAAGAAATATCTTATAGGTTTGGTGTGATGAAGAGCTGACACGATGTAAATCCTCAATTAGGGTTAACACATGCTTATACAAATAAATGACAAAATGAAACCACCTATCTCTAAGATTAAGATTGACGAATTGACTTCCACATTGTGGCTGAGTGAAAGTGAAGTGCCTAAAGCAGATTTGAAGATGTAGGGATATTCCTAGTGATCAAGTGACATAGACAACTTGCTCCCGGTCACATTGCAGGGATAGGCCTACTCTGGAAATCAGTCATGCCACTAGAGTGGCTGGGTCAATTGTCTTGAGTGAGACGTACTTGAAGCTTTGAAAAGAAAATCAAAAGATAACTTTGAAAGCTAACATTGCAGGAGTAAAAGTGAACAATGAATTAAATATGTCTCTTGATTAGTGTGAATTAGGACTTTTATAGACACTATTCAATTAACCTGAGGTTTAGGTCAGGATGACATAATCGACTCGAGCCAAATGTGCCATCTGCCACTAAATGCTGAAACGGCAAATTCAGCTATAGCCGAATATTCTACATATATTCAAACCAAAGTGAACTTGTCAAATGGGTCTTAAAAGGATGAATGATGCAATGTGAAGGGAAACTGGGTGAACAGCCGGACCTAAGGAAGTCTAGTGGACTGGGTGAACAGCAGGACCTAAGGAAGTCTAGTGGACCCAAAGGCTGCATGACTCCGGGTCAACAAGACTTCATTTGGGACTCGGCCGAGCCCACTCCATCCCCATCTTTCATCATTGAAAGTCAATGCATCCTTGACAAAAAAATGTTATTAGCCACCTGTACTATGCACGTAGTATGAGGCAATCAAGGCATGTCAATAAACCAAATTGCTATGATACTGAGTGCTGATACACAATTTCTATATAAATGAAAACAATCAAAAGATTTAAAAGTCTAGCCTTAAAGCTGTGTCTATTAATATGACACATGCCATAGAATGTCTGATTAAAACATGTATGAAAAGTCGCATAAAAATTGTTACTGTATATCAAATCTGTCTCAATAAATATGCATGTGTAAAAAATTTAAAAAGATGAGCACAACCCATCCTGATCAAAGTGCAAGATCATCAAAATCAGTAATATGGATGTAGGAGTCTCCTAAATGTTATAAATGAATGGGTGCTGCCTATAGTTACCATTTTCAGTTGGACTTGGATGAGGTTCAGTCTTGACTAGTTTTGTCAGCTTAATTGAACTTGTCTGACTAGTCTGGGCAATTTTTTAAAATCTGAAAAATGATCTATGATATAGAATCTTAAACAAATAAGAAACCAAAGTCAACAATGTCTTCCCTAATGTCAAAATGTAAGAGTAACAACCCTAAACATAAATATTAATGTTTGCTGTCTACCATTTGTGATTAGGAACCTCTTCAATTGTTGAAGATCCACCAAAGCGAATACTAGATGCTTTTTTGTGCATTGTGCAGCTGCTTTAAACATTTTTTTCAATTCTGTCACCAGAAGTTTTGACAGACAAATTTATATATGCACTGTGCAACTGTCCAACTGATTTTAGCTGGCAAATTGGGGATGTTCACCAACTATTTGTGTTCACAGCATAGTTACCAAATTCAGCCGGATCCAAATTTTTAGGCTGGATAAGTTTGGTCTGGGTCTGCCCTGTTTTCTGCTTTTTTTAAATATTATTTTTTATTATTTTTTAAATTATAAGTTTTTTATATGGTATATAATATATAAAAATTAAATATATGAACATTTCATAAGCTCTATATTGTTTTATATATAAATTATTTAATTTTTTGTATAGTATAACTATAATTACATTGCGTTTTATATATATATATGTTATATATATATATATATATATGGGTTTCCATCCAGATGATTGCCATCCAGATGCCTATAGATCTATCTATGGCTTGCCATCTGGTTGGCAACCTTGCCCCATATATATAGATAGGGTCCTCATCCTTGAGGATATATATATAGGTAGGGTCATTAAATATATGAAAATTTCATAAGCTCTATATTGTTTTATATATAATTTTTTTTTTTTTTTGGTTTAGTATAACTATAATTACATTGCGTTATATATATAGTTTTATATATATATATTGGACCAGATTTTGTTTTTGTTTTTTAGTTCCGGATTTTCAGATTTTTTTGCCCTCCTAAACAGATCTGGGTTTCCGGAATCGGTTACTATGGTGCGGAGTGGCACAATGCACAGCAGATTTGGAAAGTTCAACTTCAGCCTTTGATTGGTAGTGAGCAACTGATCACATTTATCTCCTATCTTTGATTGGTAGCTCCAGCCTCTACGTAGTTCCAGGCTCCATGTAGCTTCCTGGCATGTCATGCCTTAGGGCCCCTTAGGTAGTTGTTGTGTGGTGGTTGGTGGCTGGAATCTTGCCGTCTGCTAGTAAGACATTGGATCAAACTTCTAAATACCATTTGTATGTAAACTTTATTTTTAAAATGCATGTGTCCCTGTTGTGCCATCCTTTAAAGCCCCTTTGATAGTTGTTGTGTGGTGGTTGGTGGCTGCAATCTTGCCATTTGCTAGTAAGACATCGAACGTAACTTCACTATACCATTTGATAATCTAAACTTTCTTTTTTAAAGGCATATGTCAAAACAATTTAAAATCTTGGTTCAGCCTTTATAATGTACTATACATGAACATTATAAAACTTATGTCTTACAAAACTTAAAACTTGTATATTAAAACACCTAAACCTTATTCATCAATTGTAATTTGTGGGGTCTACATCTTTTATTCTATGTAGTCGAATACACCCCTGAAGGTCCCCGGATCTAGATAGGATACGTCTAGGGTCTGACAGGGGACCTGTGGGTACACTCAGATATGTCTTGCAGGATACGCCCTAGATACATCCAAGGTCCTACAGGGGACCTGCGGACACACTCGGATACGTCTTGTAGGATACAACCTAGATCGTCCAAGGTCCTACAGGGGACCTGCGGACACACTCAGATACATCCTATAGGATACACCCTAGATATGTCCAAGGTCCTACAGGGGACCTACGGGTGCGCTCGGATATGCCCCAGGACATATCCGGGGATGCACACACCCAGATATGTCCTAGGGCATATCTGAGCGTACCAGCAAATCCCCTGCAGGACCCTGCACATATCCAAGTGTATCTTGTAGGGACCACTTTTTTTTTTCAATTTCGCCTTATGAAAAGTCAAATATGGACTTCAAAAAACAATTAAAAATAAAATTTATAGGGGCAACCCTAAGAGCAACTTTCACACTCATTTTATCAAAAGAAAACAACACCACATTTACCTTTCATTGTGTTTTTACCTCTCATTGCACATTTATTCTCTCACCTTCATTTTTTCAATTGCTTAGGATTGAAACTCCTTCCTTTTGCTAATCCTACACTATTACAACTACCCATTTAGCACAAAGGAGTTTAAGAAATATAGTGAATAATAAATCTATTGATTTGTCTTTATTTTTGTCCATAAATTGTAACATTTGCATTATAGATTTGTTCTAAGAATAATCTAAGTTTGGCCATTGAATATTATGATATCTGGCAATGAATTATTAGTATGTTTTGTGGTTATTTCTCCGTATTAAAACTTGCGAGTAATCGTGGGTAAGAGAATTTGTTTGCGCAAACAGTTAACCTTCACACTTACCTTGTGTCGTATAGTGCCCTGATAACCATGGTTATCAACGAGTAATTAACCACAGTTACTCACCAATAATCATTGTTATCAAGGCACGACTTTACCCTCAAGCTATAGGGTACACATGTGGGAAAAAAAACATCATTTGCATTTCTTTTCATCAGGTTTTTCGGTCTCGAGTCTGCTATTGCTGTTATAAACTGCTCTAATTGAGGATTCATCCTCGTTTTATCATCCACATAGAAGTGAGTTGTGATTGTCTTTTGATGTTTCAAAATGCTTGTCATTTGAGGATTCATCGTCGTTTGAGCTCAAACAGTGAATTTTTGGCTCGAACATTGATTTGTCATCATTGTAGTGAATTTGTAGGTATGTGTGTATCGTGTTGCGTCTGTGGATCTGTGTGGGGCATTGCATTCATTAGTGGCATTTGTGGCGGAGTCATGAGTTGTCTTTGTCATGAGGTGCTAAGTGAAAAAAGACAAATAGGGATTGTTTTAATTTTTCATTTAATTTATTGAAGTTTGTTTTTTATTGTCTTTTTATTTTTATTTCGTTTTTATTTGATGATATTCATTTTTTAATATCTTGAATTATATTTCAAAATTATTTGTTTTTTTTTAATTAATTCTTTAAGAGTTTTTTTTAAATTGTTTTATAGGGTCTGTTTTAAAATTTTATATTTTTTTTGAATTGATATTTTTGTATTTATTAATATTTTTATATTTATTATTATTTTATTTATTGGTCCAATTTAATGGCAATTTATTTTCGAACTTTATCCATTGGCGAACTTAAATCAAACTTTATCCTCGTCAAACTCGAACTCGACCTTGATAGGCGCCTGCCCATGCTTACAAAAACTAATTCTAAACATATTTATGACTTCAAGTTATGCGTTCTCTACATTCATTTCATTTTTTTGTGTTTCAATTTATTTTATGAACTTATATATTTTTTAAAGTATCGATAAAGTTGCCGAGTCCCGAGTACGGGTCTCAATATTTTGGGCTGACGAGTAATTGCCACGTTTGAGTTTTTAAACTATGGGTCATTTAACTTGTTTTGTTTCCTCTATTGCATATTAGGTGGTTAAATTTGCTTATATGGATATATTTTTAATTTTTTTAATTTATATATATATATATATATTATATATATATATATATATATATATATATATATTTGTATCGCTGTATCCAAAAACGTATCCAGGGTCGAAAAAAATCTTTGCATCCACATTTTTGATTTCCGTATCCATATTCATACCCATACCAGTATCAGCTACTTGCTTTTATTTTATTTTAAGAAATGCATCTTATATCAATCTAGAGAACAAAAGGTTTACATCAAATGAGAATTATGATTGCATTGTTATGTGGAAGATATCTTGCAGAAGGCATAACTTTTAACCCAAGCCTCCGTTTGAGCCCCCTTTTTTTAAACGGAAATCTTGAAGAGCTCTATGCAATCATAAGCCCCACTAACCACTTACCAACTTTTTTGACAATTTTTTAGGCCTAAAACTAACCATCTAAAATCTGAAAATTACGTTTTAATTTTATTTTTGATATTTTCAAAATTTTCTAGATTTAGTTTTTGTAACTAGGCATGAACTTATAGTTGCAAGCCACCCCCAGGGTTTATTTAGACATGTAGAGAATAAGGGACAATTGATTGACCCATTTGAGCTTGCATGCAAAAGTTATTAAAAATAACGAGTTCCGAAAACTGTTAAAAATAACAAGTTCAATTAACTCTAGGATTAGTTTTTCTTTTAATAGCATATTAATTGTGCATGACAACTCTATCTTCAAGTTGTGCATTATTAAAAGACTATTGTTTTAGAATAATAGAGATTTAGAATTCTCTTTTGCTGCTCCATTTTATTCTATGTAATTTTAGTTTGTGTTTTGGAATTGTTGCACTCTTGACCCCATCAATTAGGGCCTCTTTGGTAGTTGTGTGGTCGTTGGTGGTTGATGGCTGGAATCTTGTCATCTGCTAATAAGACATCGGACCTAACTTCTATATACCATTTGATATATGTAAACTTATTTTTAAAATGCATATGTCAAAACAATTAAAAATCTTGGTTCAGCGTTTATAATATACATAGATGAATATTATAAAACTAATGTCTAACAAAAAACTTGGTTTGGCTTTTATAAAATACTAATATATAAATATTATAAAACTTGTGTCAAACAAAACTTAGAACTTGTATATTGAGAAACCTAAAACTTACACGTTGATCGTAATGTGTGTGGACTACATCTTTCATTTTATTTTAAGAAATGCATCTTATATCAATCTAGAGAACTAATGGTTTACATCAACAAAGTATTATGATTGTAAGGAAAATCTCTCCTTACATGTGTTGACTAAAGTTTATGTCGCTTGTGTTTTTCTTGATTTTATTACTCACCCAACGGGCAGCGATACAAATTTGTCAACAAGTAGAAAAATCAACACTGAGATGGTGATTTCCCTGTGTTTGAGAGGGGCAGCTCCCTCATATGATTACGGTTTTTTTAGGTTTTTGTGTACTTTTAACCGGAAAGCACAAATATAAATATATATATATATAGGAAATAGTGAAAGCTTAAAATGGGAGAAAAATAGAAGATGGAGGTGAAGGTGAGAAACCCGCAGCAGAATAAAAGAAGAGAACCACCGAAATAACCCAAAATTAAATAAAATCACTAGAAATTCTTCCTCTCACACAAAAACGGAAGTAGGAGTAGCAAATGTAATAGAAACAAAATGTTTGCCTAGAAGCAAAAAATATCCTCAAAACTCGGATTGAGTATACTTAGTACAAAGCCTATACACAAGGTTTTTAATACAGAGTCTGAAAACACTGTGAGTTGCACACAACCATGAAAAGTGCAAAATTTTAAAGGCTTCTCTATCTATGAACAAAAATACAAAATTCACGAACAAAAAACATCATAACCCACAAAGCCAAAAATTGATCTCACATGCTTGCTTGCATTCCATTTTTCAAATACGGAAAAGTACATAGCCCACACACAATGTTGCCACCAACTCTTCTCTGAGAGCTTGAAAGAAAGAACCCTCTATGAATGATCTAGATTTTCTCATTTGTACAATCTTTCCACTCACATAGGAAGTTGGAAAGCCATCCATTACACTAACTGAACCTAGAGCTAACTTTACACTAACTAAGATCGCCCATGTTTGATTTTATTATTTGGGCATTTTTACAAATATTAAATACAACTTTCATTTTGCATTTAAAATACAATATTAATTCTATAAATGATTAATTTACTCAGTGACCCCAAATACATAGCTATTATTTGGCACTTCTCCTTGGCATTCTTTTTGACGTTCTTTTATGACTTTAACTAAAATTAATTAATTCTAAAAATAATTAATAATTTAATTAAGTCAATTAATTTCAAGCTTGGGCCCACGAACGTCGTCTTCAAAATTCATTTCGTGCAAATGTCCCTATAGCATTGCCTTGTCCATTGGCTTGAGGAATCACTTAGAACATCACAGAGAATTGAACAACTAAAATCAATGAAAATTGCTCAAATGGATAGTGAAAATTTGGATGTCAAATATAATTACAACAATACACAAGGAAAGTAAGGAACTAGGCATGCACCCTAATAGGTAATGAATTCACATCATTTTGAAACCACTCAATCTTAGCTTTGACTAATCAAAGTCAAATCTTGTTTGTCAAGTTGCAACTTTCCCATAATGAGATGGGCTTGCTTTTATTCCTAAAACATAGCTTCCAATGTTTGTTAAAGTCCATGTCAAGGGCACAACAAAATCATATTATAGCTAGGTTAGCAAGAAGATTGTTTCATGCAAGTTCATCCCTTCAAGTGTTATCTGGTCCCAACATTTTTAAGCTATCCTAAATGCAATTATTGTAATCAGGAAAGAATACATGATGCCATGTTATGAAAAACTAAGAACTAGTCTTCATGAACTAGATGAAATGAAAAAACAATATGATGAACAATATTAATTGTTAATGTGCTCCAATTGGAGGAAAAGATCCCTCCTAAATGTTTTGGCACAATCATTTCAAGGTGCAATGCATATAAAAATAACAAGGTATTTGTAGATTTTAAATGTTACATTGCAAAGCTTCGCTCTTTGTTCTTGAGTCTCCACAATTCTCATGTAATATCAAAGGTGAAATGAAAATGAATTCTTGTTGTTAGCCTATCAACAACATGTCACAAAGAGCTTCTTCAGTAATCTTTTGTACAAAGACATATTTTGTCATGTTGCTTCATTTTGCATATTCATGCGTAATACCCCAATAAAGCGCAGATACTGCCTATTGATTTTGTTATCAGCAGGAACTCAATCTTACATTGCATCAGTAGACTATTCTTCAAGTTTTTATATCAACTGAGCTTCGTAGGGCTTATTATTTTGTGCAAGCTCAATGCATTAGTCATTTTTTTCCTTTTGTAAAAACAAGATTCAGCTATTTGAAATTTGCCTTAGTATGAGTCCACTCAGTGGGGCCCTCCAGCCATCGAACCATGTTGGATATGACCTATTGTGGAGAAAATGAAGTGATGTCATCATCCAAAAATGCCTTGCACCATCTGATCTACTACATGCTCCTCGCATTGTCCACTCTCTATATTGAAAATTCAAGATTCAATGTGTAAAGCTATGAATATTGGGACCCGCAAGAAGGTTGAAAAGTCAATAAAGCTACATGGCAGTTCTAAGGCAAATTGTAAAATCTTGTGAGGCACATCTCATGCCATCCAATCATCTCTCCAGATCAATAAAGGAGCTTTTATTAAAAAATATATGCTGATGTTGGCATTTAAAAGCAACTCACATCATTGGATTAGCTTCACCAATGCTGAATTCCAACAATCTAATCAACAAAGCAGGGAGGATTCAGAGCAAGGAAGTTAAGGCAAGGGAGATGAAGAAATTAAAGCTTGCGGAAGAACAATGGTTGCGTACAGATATCAACAAAGATTGGCTAAACAACTGACCGCCATAAAGACTCCACCTAGCTCCATCCATGTAAACAGAGGAGAAAGATGAAACAGTTCTTCAAGGACAATTAAGCCGCTATCTTCAGAAGGCAATAGAGATTTGAATCCAAAACTAGCAACAATAGAATGGGCTACTCTACTAGACTCAACCAAGTACACAAGTGGATAATGAACAAAGAGCTAGACAATGTTGAGCATTAATAAGGAGACAAAGTACACAGAGCTACAGACTAGGGAGTCGTCGAAGCTACAAAAGATCAACAGAAGAAAGTGTGCACTCTTGTAGTCATTAGCTGAAAGTGTTTAATACCTCTCTCTCTTTATCCATATAATATTTTGAGCTCAATCAAGTAAATGTTGATTTATTGGATTTGTTGAGTCCGTGTATTCTTCTAATCCAATATCTAAGCCTCAGATGCTTTTTATGTGAGATTTGCTTCGAGCCTTTTATAGCAATAGAATATTATTTGTGTGTTTACTCTTGCAATTGATAAAGGTAGTCATGATTGTCGTGATTGTAAGGAAAATTCTTCTACTTTCTTTTTCCTTCTCTAATCTCATATAGATTAGACCTTACCTCTTGCATTCTATTACTTTGCATCGTGTTCATTCTCCTATCTTGCATAATTAACTAGCTATGTGTTTGAAGAGATAAAGAATCAATCCAAACTATTTTGCTGCATCACTTCTTTTAAGATTTTAGCTCTTGTTTCTGTATTCTCTTTTCCTAGAAAGATTTTCTTTTGTATATTAGATTAGGTTCAGAACCATCTGTCTATGGGGATTGCTCTACAAGATTAGTCTCACATTAGTAGAGCTTCCCATGTTGTGACTGTTGTGTGGGCAGCATTATAATCATAAACATCAGACCATCAACAGTTGCACGCTTGGTGGGATAGGATTTTAAACTTCTACAAAATCTTCCTGATTGAAGTTACTTTCTGTCTAAGAAATTGGTGAGAATCTTAGTTTTACTTGCTTCTTGAAGCGTTGCTTTATCACCTAGAAACTCCTCTGCAAAAGAAATCTAGCACTCTAGTATCAAAAGTCCAGCCGCCTAGCCCATGCGAAGGATTGAGACAAGATCTTCAGCTAGAAAGAAAGGATATTTTGAATTCATACAACTCTCCCAAGAAGGAGAAGTAGATCAGTCCAAAGATCCCCTGCTCCTCCCCTTAGGACTCAATCCATTCCTCCACCCAATAGATATTATGCTTTACCTCGCAGATATCTTCTTCATCCTATAAACCTCATGGCTCACAGAAATCAGCCTTTTGTATCATTTACTGATGGAATCCCTCTTAATCTTGCAGAATACAATCCTATGCCCATGGCAGCTCTGAATTCTTCATCCTATAAACCTCATGGCTCACAGAAATCCGCCTTTTGTATCATTTACTGATGGAATCCCTCTTAATCTTGCAGAATACAATCCTATGCCCATGGCAGCTCTGACAACCCTGCCTTATTTCACAAGGGAAACTTTCTTCCTCCTATTGAACATATTAAGGATGTAGCTAGCCTTTATGGAGACCACCACATTATAGAGGATGATGTAGCAGTCAAACTTCTAGCCTCCTCTTTTAGAAGTAAAGCATTAGACTGGTAAAGGAGCTTGCCTATGAATTATGTAAGAAATCAGGATGAGTTGGGAATCATGCTGAATAACCAGTTTAAAGAGAGAGGTGACAACCTATCCCTCCTAAAGCAGTTGACTACTATAAAAAGGGCTCCTACAGAGACTATATTTGAAATCAATCACAGATTTATGAAGACCTGGGAGAGGATTCCAAAAAGCTTTTGTCTCTTAAATGATATGGCATTCTTATACTACCTTAGGGCCTTGGACTCTAACATCTCTATGATGATACAGTCCATGGGAGGAAGCACTCTGCCAGATGCTTTTAAAATTGATGTGAAAGCAAAGAATAGCTTAATCAAAGCTAGAAAGTTAGCTACTAGACCACGCATGCCTTTGTTTCCAGAAATTCAGAACCCAATACAAGTACCTGCTGCTCTACAAAGCCCTGTAACACTGCCAATGCTTGTTAAGTACCAAGTACTTCTCAAACTACTAGGGAAATGGATGAACTTAAGTATATAATAATAAATATTTCTAATGAACTAATAGCCATTAAGAGACAACAAGCTCAAAATGCTCCATGGTCCTATTATCCTTATAATCCAGCCTTTAACCAGAATAGGCCTCAAACTAGTGGGCAAATAGTTCGTGTTCCAACTATATCCTTGCAGCAATATCCAGTTGTTACTAATCCTAACAGAGCTATAGCCCCAGTACAGAACAATATGACTAAAGAAGCAAGGTTATGGTGTTTTCCATGCAATTTTCCACACAATTCAAATAGTTGGGCTTATGGAACTCAAGCACAAGCTCTGATGGTGCAAAATGCTTTAAGTCAAACTAAAGAAGTGGAGCAGGTTCAGCAACCTGAGGTTCCTGAAAATAGCATGGTTAACTATTTAATTGGTGAATTTGATGCCTTCAACACAAATGCGGAAGCTCTGATTCATGTACAAGTGCAGTCAGAATACATGACCAGGTCAAAAAATAGGGCTATTGAAGAGCCAACTGCTAAGAAGATTCTAAATGTTGTTGAGACTTGCTCTCCAAGAGTAGTACCTGCAGCTGAAGCAGCAAAGGTTCCACTTCCTAAAGAGACGTCAATGCCAAGTAAGCTACTTGCAGTTGACACTGAAAAGATTCCTCAAAGTACTTGGCAACCAAAGGGGCCCTATTACATGATAGAAAAGCCAAGGAAAGAATCGACAGCTTATGCTCTTCCAAAGATGCAATCAGCTAATCCATTGAATGTTGTGGAACGAATGAAGAAAACCAGGACAAACATCTCTATGTGGGAAGTTTTGTCCATACAAAGACAGATGGACTTGTTGCAAGAAGCTCTCAAGCCACACACTAGCTCTTTCAAAGCAAAAGGAAAAGAAAATAAATGGAAAAATAAGACCAATGCAGAAGGTACAAGCAACAATCAAAAAACCACAACAGAGATGAGTAATAAGTAAAAACCTCGCCCCTTCTATGTATCTCTGCTAATTGAAAAGCATCTACTCCATAATTGCATGATAGATTCAGGAGCTAATCATTCACTAATGCCTAAGAAGATTGCTGACGCTTTGAATATTAGCTATACCCTGATAACAAATGAGTAGTCCAACTAAATGGCACTACAATCAATATTGTAGGTGCTATCAAAGATTTAGTGTTAACCTGGCATGCTTGTCCAAGTATTGCTGTCCCTCAAGACATTTCAGTCATTGACTTGCCCCCAACCTTTGCCCTGTGCCCATCAAGAAACTTTACTGCCAAAACAGGTGGCTACTAAGCTTTAGATTGGTCACATACGATCCTAAGCACAAGATATGATGCAAAAATTAAAATACTAGCTGAACCAATAGCTAAATATCATGTGAAAGAGCTTGAACCCACACACTTTGAGATCAATTGCACCATCCTAGATGAGGAAGAAGAAAGTGACTTTGGATAGATGAGTTGCATAGAGGGATATCTAATAAGGATTTAGACCAATGGGCTGAATATAATGAAGAAAGTGAAGAAGATGAGGAGTTTGATCCCTTTGAAAAGGTTGAATAAACTGAATTGGGCAATTATTGCTTTCATGAAGAAGGGTCACCAATTCCCAAGATATCAAAAGAAGGTGAATACATAGAAGGAATTTAAAAGCTATTTTTTTAAGGAGCTAAATGTAAAAATGGTGCAAGAACAGGGGCAATATTGATATCTCCACAGGGAGAAAAGGATATGTTCTCTCATAGGCTGCAATTCGCTGTGTAAACAACGTTGTTGAATATGAAGCTCTTTTGAATGGGCTTTAGATAGCTGAGAAGAAGGGAATTAAAACTTTGGCAATCTTTGGAAATTCTGAAATTATAGTTAAGCAAGTAAAAGAATTGTGTATTACAAAGAACCCACTACTAAGGTCTTACAAACATAAGGTGTCCGAACTATTGGAATCCTTTGGTGCTATCAACACGAAGTCTATCCCTGGAAAAGAAAACTCAAAAGCTGACAGAATGGCTTTAATAGGATCTCAGTTTCAGCCTCTGAAGGTGGATTTGCTAAAGAATAAAACCCAGGTCAAGCTTGTCGTCAGGCTTGCTGCTCTAGATAATAATAACCATTGTCAAGTATTTGACAGTGATCTGCTCATAGCTAACTTCATCCAACATGAGGCAGAATTCTCTTATGAGCTGCAACCTGAATTGAAAAAAGATTATGACAATCAGATCATACAGCTAAGGACTAACAGGCTGCCCAAGGGTCTAGTTACTCTTGAAAGCATTTTTAATTCATAGAAGGTAAGAGGAATATGAGAGTGAAAGTTAGGGATTACAAAGAGGGAATGATATATGTTAACAAGAGCCTTAAGATAGGCAATGTATGTGAAGGTGAAGAAGAAAAGGCATTCATTAAAAAAAATTAAAATATGATGATATCATACTTGGAATTATGAAGATCTAAAAGGCTATGATAAGGACATCGTCTAACATACCATCAAGTTAGAGCCAAATGTCAATCCAATTAGACTAAAGCAAAGGCCAGTTAACCCAAAAATTAAGCCCCTCGTGAGAAAAGAGTTGAACAAGCTGATACAGGCCCACACAATTTACCCTATTGAGCACTCAACTTGGGTAAATAATTTGGTTCCAGTTAAAAAGAAGAATGGGGATATATGCATATGTTGATTTCTGAGATCTAAATAAAGTTTCCCTAAAAGATCATTATCCTCTTCCTTCAATGGACCAAATTTTGCAAATAGCAGCTGGTTCAAAAGATCCTCATTGCTTGATGGATTATCCAAATTTAACCAAGTTTGGGTCAAAGAAAAAGATCAATACAAGACTGCATTTACTACTAAATGAGGAACATGCACCTACCAAAAAATGTCATTTGGACTAACAAACGCATGAGCTACATTTCAAAGAGCTATGGATCTAGCTTTCAAAGGACTCATCAATGACACAATTCCGGTGTATCTAGATGACACTACAGTGTACTCCAAAAAGAAAGAGGATCATCTACAACATCTAGAGAAAACCTTTGAAAGATGCAAAGAATTTGGAGTGTCCCTGAATCCCAAGAAGTCGGTTTTTGCAATTGGTGAAGGTAAGCTTCTTGGACACCTTTTATCAAAACAGCGATTAGACATTGATCCTGAGAGAATTGCAGCTATCTTAGATCAATCTCTACCACAACATAAGAAAGCTATGCAATCTTTTATGAGAAAGATTAACTTTGTGAGAAAGTTTATTGCAAACTTCGCAAGCCTGGTCAAACCCATCACCCTCATGTTGAAGAAAGACAAAGAATTCAAGTGAACTACAGAAAGAAAAGAAAGCTTTCAAAAGATCAAAGAAGCAATTGCTACAACCCAGTTCTAATAAATCCAAACTATGACAAGCCTTTCATCTTATACGTTTTTTGAGGTGACAACAATATTGTAGTGATTCTGACTCAAAATAATGACCAAGACTTGGAGCAGCCCATAGCTTTCATACTAGGTATAGTTCCATTGAGAAAAAGAGCCTATGCATTGCTAAAGGCACTCAAAAAATTCAAGCATCTCCTTTCCAGCAATCAGAATCACATTAAAGTGATATAATCAGTTGTGAAATAATACATCATGGGAGGAGAAATCAGTGAAAAAAGTGTTGCTTGTATTACCAAGATCATGGACTTTAATATTGAAATCAAAACAACTAAGCTAATCAGAGGAAGAGCTTTATGCCAACACTTAGCTGAAGATCCGGTGCAAGGCCAGGAACAAATTGTTTGCTTAAAGAAGTCGTTGCTCAACAAGAATTTCCAATTAAAGAGGATAGCTACATCCAAAAGCTAAGTAGATATCTTGAAATGGGAGGTATACAGCAGACATGGACAAATACCAAAAGAAAACATTATAGGCTCCATTCTCTATCATATGTGTTGCTAAATGAGTTGTTCAAAAGAAACTTTGACAGTGTGTTGCTCAGATGCATTGAACCTGAAAAAGTGGAGAAGCTTGTAAACTAATTTCATCAAGGATTCTCTGGAGGACACTACTTTGCTCAGACTATAGCTGCTAAAATCATGAGGATTGGATGCTACTGGACCACCATGTTTACAGATACCCACAAATGGGTAAAACATTGTAAGAAGAAATTGTTTTTAACAGGAAGAAAGAAGGCAGCAATGTCATTGTAACCTAGTTCAGCTGACCAACCATTTCCTCAATGGGGTTTAGATTTCATTGGCATGATCAATTCCATCTAGTGTAGGCCACAAATGGATTCTAATAGCTACAAACTACTTCACAAGATGGACAAAGGCAATCCCTTTGAAAGAAGCTACTAAAGGAGTCACTGTCAAGTTTCTCGAAGATATAGTGACAAGATTTAGAGTTCCTCATACCATCATTAGTGACAATGCTAAATCTTACATTAGAACTAAAATTATTGAATTTGCTTTCAAAAGTGATATATATTTGAAAACTTCTTCAAACTACTATCCTCAAATAAATGGGCTCGCCGAATAAACCAACAAAACCCTATATCAAAATTACAAAAAGGACTATTGAGTAAAAAAAAAAAAAAACCATGACATACAAAGCTGAAAGGAGCTCCACGGACAAACAAGATCACACCAAAACAAGCTATAGGCAATTCCCCTTATACGCTAGTTTATGGTAAAGAAGCTAGACTTCCCCTTTCAATAGAGCATCCTGCTCTTGAGTTTGCACACCAGCTGGAGCTAGAGCATTATGATGCAATGACCATAGGGACAATTGAGCTAGTTAAACTTGAAGAAACAAGAGAGAGCTAGAAACAAATTCAGAAAACACCGGCAAGTAGTCAAAAGAATGTTTGATAAGAAGGCAACAACAAAAAGCTTCAAGGAGGGTGACCTTGTGCTAAAATGGGATGAGGATGTAATGTCCCATTACGGGTGGATGGGGATGCTCCCCACGCCACGCCAGCGGGCCCCATACGGGATGCTCCTGGTTGGTTGGTCCAGGGCTCATGCCAAGAGGTAATGCCCAACGGTCCTCCGTGACTGGCTAAGGTGACTCGGAAGAGGAGTCCATCAAGCCGCGGTTTTGTGGTCTGACGGCCAGTCTCCCTTGGTATCAGAGCGCAAGTCTCGGGGTCGAGACCTTCCTGGGCAGGCGGACTGTAATGTCCCGTTACGGGTGGATGGGGATGCTCCCCATGCCACGCCGGCAGGCCCCATACGGTATGCTCCTGGTTGGTTGGTCTTGGGGTGGATGGGGATGCTCCCCATGCCACGCCGGCGAGCCCCATACGGGATGCTCCTAGTTGGTTAGTCCTGGGCTCGTGCCAGGAGGTAATGCCCGACGGTCCTCCGTGACTGGCTAAGGTGACTCGGAAGAGGAGTCCATCAAGCCGCGGTTTTGTGGTTTGACAGCTAGTCTCCCTTGTTTGAAGGGACATTACAGTGGAGACTGGCCGTCAGACCACAAAACCGCGGCTTGATGGACTCCTCTTCCGAGTCACCTTAGCCAGTCACGGAGGACCGTCGGGCATTACCTCCTGGCACGAGCCCAAGACCAACCAACCAGGAGCATCCCGTATGGGGCTTGCCGGCGTGGCATGGGGAGCATCCCCATCCACCCGTAACGGGACATTACAGTCCGCCCGACCAGGAAGGTCTCGACCCCGAGACCTGCGCTCTGATACCAAGGGAGACTGGCCGTTAGACCACAAAACCGCGGCTTGATGGACTCCTCTTCCGAGTCACCTTAGCCAGTCACGGAGGACCGTCGGGCATTACCTCCTGGCACGAGCCCAGGACCAACCAACCAGAAGCATCCTGTATGGGGCCTGTCAGCGTGGCATGGGGAGCATCCCCATCCACCCGTAACGGGGCATTACAGTCCGCCTGCCCAAGAAGGTCTTGACACCGAGACCTGCGCTTTGATACCAAGGGAGACTAGCCGTCAGACCACAAAACCGCGGCTTGATGGACTCCTCTTCCGAGTCACCTTAGCCAGTCACGGAGGACCATCGGGCATTACCTCCTGGCACGAGCCCAAGACCAACCAACCAGGAGCATCCCGTATGGGGCCCGCCGGCGTGGCATGGGGAGCATCCCCATCCACCCGTAACGGGACATTATAGAGGATAAGGCCAAGCCAAGAAGGCATGCTAAGTTTGACACAATCTAGGGCAGACCCTATAATATTACGAGTTGTAAAAAGAAAAACGCTTTTTATCTTGCAAGGCTAGATGGAGAAGAGTTGCATATCCCAGTCAATGGTATATACCTTAAACATTATCCATGAGATGGGCAAAGCATCTCTATAAATTTGTAAATACTTTCTTTTGCTTCATTTTTTGTTTTTTGTTTTTTGTTTTGTAAATAGCTCAGTCTCATCTTTGATGAAAGGTTTTTGTTCAGTCTCCACCATGCTCTGGATTGTTTTAAAAATTCCTCTGAATCCATGTATTTGAAGCTTTTGTTTGTTAATGCTTTCTTTTTTCCAAGTGACTCAAAGGCTTAAGTCTTACACGTTCCTCACGTCATTTGATTTCTTTAAAATCAATGGCATGAGCTGTTTTGAAAGATTGATGATCACCTCAACAAGAAAAAATAGCTCATGTTGTCCAATTTACTTCAAATCAACAGCAAGAGAAGTCACAAGCTTATAAAGGCAAAAGCTAAGTCATATATCCGAAGAAGTGTCATGTGGGCCCACTTGCGAATAATTTCAAATTTTCAAAAGAAATAAAAGGGCAATTGCTAGTATAGGGAAGAATGATCATGAAATGACAACACAATTAAGGAAGTAATGTTAGTCTCTGACATCAATGCTTTGAAGCGTGTAAGCTATAAACCTTTCTTCCATTTCAAAATGCTCAATTGCGATCGAGTTATCTGCAAGAAAAGAACTCTGAAGTTGAGAAAACTATGTCCTCAAAGGCCAAGCTATTGAGCAGAATTCAACAAAGTATGAGCCACGATCCCCATAAGGAGATAAACTACTACCAAAGAAAGAAAAGACGAAATAGTGACGATGGCCAAGTTGCAGCTTTGTAAATCCAAACGCTGCGATTATAAGCCGCCATAAACCCAGTATTATACATAGTACCTGCACCAGCGAGAAATGGCGAAACAATGACAGTGGTAAAGCTACAGCTACAATAAATCCAAAGGCTGTGATCAAAAGCCGCATAAACGAGGTATTATGCACAACAGCTGCACCAACTACTATTATTGCTTCTCATAAAGATATAGCTCAACTCCTACAAAAAATGGCGACTCCACTGCAAAACCCTCAACCCATGATGCCTCAAGCTTCATCTTCTAGTGCACCGCTACCAAAGGAGATTCCAAGGATAAACGTGTCATGTCCCTCTTTTGATAGGGACATCATGGAAGACCCTTAGCCTTAAAACCATTCCTGAGGGCTAAGGGACAAGTATAAAGAGAAGTGAGTATAGAATGTTTTATTTGAATATATGTATAAGTACCTTTTTGAAAAAGTACTTTATGTTTCTTATTTCACTTTAAGAGGGGACCTTTAAGGGTCATAAAGGCTTAAGTGATTTTTAAAAAAGACCATAAGGAAAGGTCCTTTAAATACATTTTTAAATTACCCTCTCTTCCTCTTTTTGGGCGCCACACTTGGAGGGCTACAAAAGTGAAAATGAATCATTTAGAGAGGGCATTTCATGTTTTTTAATATTGAAAATTTGGTCTATTAACACACAAATGCTAAGCCAATTGCTTTGAAGACAAAACCCCTCAAGCAAACGAAGTTAGGGGACAGAAACCCTTTTCCTTCTTTGAGGTAACTCCATTCAGGGGTTATCATTGGAGTCAACTAGTCATTCAAGGGTGTTTTAGACACCAATTGATCATTTTCAGGTAGGCACCTTGCTATTGGGAGAGTGTTGACTTGTTTGGAGAGTGAAATCTCACTCTTTTGGTGAATTTTGTGCCCTATGGGCATATCTGAAATTATTCACAATTTTCTACATAGTGGCGATTTGGTTTGACAGAGGTTTGGACCTCTTGCGAAGGATAAATTATCTTGAGTTTAATTCTGTAATTGTCAATTTTTTTTCTAGCTTGGCAATTTGGGTTTTGGGCTTTTTTAGCCATCTAAATATTCAAAAAATTATGTTTTTATTGCAAATATGTTTTATGCAATTTATCAAGGATTTGATAAGATTTTTTGGCATAAGAAACATCTACAATTTTCAGATTTATTTTACAACCAATGATGCCTTGGGTTTGAAGAAGAAAATCTGATTTTAAAAGGCTATCTTTTCATATTTTGAGCAGCCACTAATTGATTAGAGTTTGGCATAATTTTAAGCTAATTTTGAGGTGTATTTGAAAGGTTGTTGGAAGCTAGGGTTTGTTGCAATTAAATCAAAAAAAATCTAATTTAAAGTGGGGTTTATAAATATTCCTAATTTTCAGCTAATCGTCCTTTTTGGGGACATAGCAGTGGTATTAGAGCCAATTTCTTGGCCAGCTATGAGGTGTGCGTGATTTCAATGGATTGGCAACCTACGTTTTTGCCAAAAGAGGAATACAAAGATTACATTTGAAAGATAGGGATGAAAAAGAAAACAATGGATGAAGCCATGGATAAATTATTGCAACCCATGGAGAATTATCAGAGGGAACTAAAGGCACTAAATCCCAAGGATATGGCAAAGTCTATGGGATTAAGCCCTAGACCTAAAAGGTCTCTTTTAGAAGAAGAGAAGATTGAACTACATGTGAATGATGAGCTTCAAAAATCAGAAAAAAGGCAACCAATGATTGAATATTTTGAGCCACAAGAACCAGAATTTCAAAGGCAGCTTAGTGAAGGTCTCCAACAAGCTATGGGGCAACTAATGGGGTTGCAAAGGGTAGTCCTTAAAGGGGGCATAACAAAAAAATCAAAAGTTCCCAAGGTGAAACAAAAAGTTGTTCAACAACTTCATGAGCTATCAAAAAAACAAGGTAAAGATGTTTTATTTGTAGATGATGTCTAGTTATCTTCTAATGATTGTATGCATGACAGTGAAGTCACAAAAGATGAAAATAAGGAGCTTGGGCCAAAGAAGGATAAAATTGAAGCAAAAAGGGCAGCACTTGTTTACCTGGGGTTCAAATTTGAAGAACTTGCATCAACCTTCGAATATCCATTCACTGATTTTCACGACAGCCCTACAAAGAGTCATCTGATCAAAGAAAATATTGAAAATCTTGAGGATATAAGGCATGAGGACTCCCTGATTCAAGTCCACAATTATTGGAACCAAGAGGTATGGGATCCTAGTAATTTTTTGAATTTTAAAAATGTTCTCAATTCTGATTTTAAATTCTTTATGGCTAATTCCATGGTAATAAAGATAAAATCAAAATTGTTTGGGGTATGGAAGATATCCACCTTGGTGAATGATATTTTAGAAAATAGACTCACAACTTGGTTCATTGAAGGGTTAACTAAATCCCTTAAGGGATTGGTCAAAGCATTTAACCCTTTTTCTTTACAAGTGACCATAAAAAGGGCCCAAGATTGTGAGCTTGCAGCTCCAATAGTGCAAAATCTGCCCTTTCAAAGGCAAAAGAATGGTGCCTTACATTTTGTGGAACATGTGGAAGGAAGAAGGGCAAGGCAGCCTAGGGAGACAACTCAAAATTTGGTAAAATCAGACCTCAATGAGCAGAAAAAAGGGTATTTCCAACAAGGAGAAAGGCATCCGAAAGGGCTGCAAATGAATTTGAAGTCTTTTTCACATCAAAAGAAGAGTTTCCAGCCAAAGGAAGGACCCTTGGAAGGGCTGCAAACAAATGACATCAGTGTTGAAAGAGCAAAAACAGCCCTTCATGCAAAGGAGCAAGCTACAAACATAGAAGGAAGCACGGTGGGCACCTTGGCAACAATAACTGGAATTCCTAACCGTCATCGTTTTTAAGGTTAGAGGAGTTTTGCAAGGCAAAAAAGTCACTCTACTCATAGATGGGACCACACATAATTTCGTTGACAAGAAGTTGGCTACAAGGTGTGGCTTGAATACTTCTTTTGAAGGTTTCAAGGTAACACTAGGAGATGGATTTTCTATTCCTTGTCATCATAAGATTTCTCATTTGAAACTCACTTTGAAAAAGCATAAGGTTGATGGAGATTTCCACATAACTGATATTGGAGAGTACACCCAAAATTACCAAACAATGGAGCTCAAATTTGATGCCAATGGGAAAGAAGTGATTCTACATGGTTTGCATGATAGGGCACCCAAGAGGGAAATGTCCAAGAGAATGGAGAGCATAATGTATGAAGGAATTCAGGTAGAGGCAGCAAGGCAAGTGAATTTTTCTGAGTTGGAACAGCCAACTCTCATGAAGGGAAAGAGTCACATACATGGCATGTAGGGTGAAGAAAAAGCAAGAAAAGATTTCCCATACAAAAAACTCAATATTGGGGGTATAGGGCAACCTCTAAGGTATGAAAAGGACTTTCAAATTCTTCTTTGCATAAACTGGTTTCTAAAGTATGCTAAAATGTGGGTCCTAAGGCATGCTAAGGTGGAAGGTGTGTTGAAAGGAGTCAATGCTAGTTGGTTCCCAAGGTACGGAAAGAATTACTTAATTCCTTTTTTTCTTACCAATGTTGAAAATTTGTGCTTAAAGTTGGTATTGTGGGGAAGTAAAGTACCATATTTGAGGAGAATTAAGAAATCTGAAACTGACATAGGGAGAAAATTGCAAACACATTCAGAAAATTCTAAGTTTTGTATGTCATTCCAGCCTAGCATACAATTTGGAAGCATGCCAAATAAGGTGTCAATTCAGCTGCTTAAAAACACCCCAAGGTTTGAAACCAAGAGGACACTTGGTGATGATAATAATGAAGGAACAAATGGGTCACTTCAACGGAATATGTGCGATTGGAACAAAGTAAAAAAGGGCAATAGACAGCCCTCTACAAAGTCTGATTTTGCAAGGAAATGTAAATTTTCTTTTGAGGGCGAGATTTCAATCATTGCTTCACTCCTCCAAGGTAAGCAACTTCCACACTTGGGAAACCCAATATATACTTTCAAAACCCTCAAGGTACACATAGAGGGCAGCTCTTTGATATTTTCCAATTCTGATTTCTTTTTTATGTCCATGATGTCTCTTGTATGTGGCATAGACACTAAAGAGTTGTTGGACAACACTTTGGTGATGAATGGTTTAACTTCAATAAAGAATTGCAGGATTATGGAAAATCAAAATAGATGGTTGGCAAAGGAGTTGGTTCACTCCAATACAAAGATACAAACGAATTTATGAGCGAAGGGTGGGATTAACATTTCCACATGAGTTCCCAACCCTTTGGATATTTCATTGGAGGAATTTGAGGGATAAAATCAAGAGCATATGCAGCTGTTATGAGTTGCATAAAGTGGGATACACTTGGGGCAGCAAGGTAATAAATGGAAAAATCATTGGATGGAGGGATAAGGAGGTTGTTAGGGGCTGCACCATTCATAACATTCAAGAGTTTGCAGCCATACTCCCTAAGCAAATCATGGTCAAAAACACAAAAGAGAAGGAGAAGATCATTCTTTTGATTAACATGTTTGCTTCATGTATAGGTATGGACATAGGGGCAATCAAGGCCCTAACGCTTGAAGACTACCTAGCTGGAATACCATTTTCCAACCACCCTTATGATGCCAAATTTGAAGATATTTTTGCTTTCAGCATCTTATGGTCATTTTTAGAAAACGTAGGCTCAAGGATAAGAGGTAACAATGTGAGGTGTTGTTGGTCTTTCATTTTAAACTTGCTAAAGCAACAAGAAAACTTCATATCCAGTTGTAGAAGACATCACCAAGAGGGGTCTTTCCAATCTTATGGGCATTTTTAGAAAACGTAGGCTCAAGGATAAGAGGTAACAATGTGAGGTGTTGTTGGTCTTTCATTTTAAACTTGCTTAAGCAACAAGAGAACTTCATATCCAGTTGTAGAAGACATCACCAAGAGGGGTTTTTCCATTGGAAAGACCCTAGGTTCGAGTTTGGCACAAGCCCCACAGTGGAGATAGCACTTTGGCTACTTCTATTGCTTGAGGACAAGTAATTTTGGACAGGGAGGATTGTCATGTCCCTCTTTTGATAGAGACATCATGGATGACCCTTAGCCTTACAACCATTCCCGAGGGCTAAGGAACAAGTACAAAGATAAGTGAGTATTGAATGTTTTATTTGAATGTGTATAAGTACCTTTTTGAAAAAGTATTTTATGTTTCTTATTTCACTTAAAGAGGGGACCTTTAAGAGTCATAAAGGCTTAAGTGATTTTAAGAAAAGATCATAAGGAAAGTTCTTTTAAATATATTTTTAAATTACCCTCCATCTTTTTGGGCACCACACTTGGAAGGCTACAAAAGTGAAGAGGAATCATTTGGAGAGGGCATGTCATGTTTTTTAATATTGAAAATTTAGTCTATTAGCACGCAAACGCTAAGCCAATTCCTTTGAAGGCGAAGCCCTTCAAGCAAATGAAGTTAGAGATGGAAACCCTCTTCCTTCTTTGAGGTAACTCCATTCAAGGGTTATCATTGGAGTCAACTAGTCATTCAAGGGTGTTTTAGACATCAATTGGTCATTTTCAGGTTGGCGCCTTGCTATTGAGAGAGTGGCGACTTGTTTGGAGAGTGAAATTTCACTTTTTTGGTGAATTTTGTGCCCTAGAGGCAATTCTGAAATTATTCACAATTTTCTACATAGCAACGATTTGGTTTGGGAGAGGTTTGGACCTCTTACGAAGAATAAATTATCTTGTATTTAATTCTGTAATTTTCTCATATTTTTTCCAGCTTGGCAATTTGGGTTTTGGGTTTTCTTAGCCATCTAAATATTCAAAAAAATTATAAAAAATTCTGTCTTTATTGTAAATATATTTTATGCAATTTATCGAGGGTTTGATAAGATTTTTTGGCATAAGAAATATCTACAATTTTCAGATTTATTTTACAGCCAAGGACGCCTAGGGTTTGAAGAAGAAAATCTGATTTTGAAGGGCTATCTTTTCACATTTTGAACAGCCACTAATTGATTAGGGTTTGGCATAATTTTAAGCTAGTTTTGAGGTGTATTTGAGAGGTTGTTGGCAGCTAGGGTTGCTGCAATTAAATCAAAAAAAAAAAAAATTGAGGTGGGGTTTACAAATATTCCTAATTTTCAGCAAATCGTCCTTTTTGGGGACATTGCAAAACGACCTCTCAAACAATGTTCATGACACTATTTTGCAAAGGAGCAAGACACAGAAGAAGCTCAAGGATGAGGCCTACTATAGATTAAGTAGTCAAGACCATTTTGGAACTAGGGTGTGGACCTCTCACATGGTACCAAAGACCTTTCCCTGCCTTGAACTAGTAATCACTTGTGCTGAAAATTATGTTGTTGACCAAGGAAGGGTTATTGGCCCCTTAAGAGAAGCGATTCTGGATATCAATGGGCGAAATATAAGGGTTATACTCCAGCTACCTGCAGCCGAGACCTTTGTCAGAAACTTAGAAAGACAAGATAACTTTTGAGCAAATACCAGTGACCAAATCTCATTTTTGGGCTCTGTCCTAGTCGAGCCTAAGGGTACTGAGCCTCAGATCCCAATGGTGCTAGGAATATTTAATAAGAATGAGCAAGACATTCTGAGCATGGTTGCTGCCATCTTTGGCTATGATAGGGATTGGGATGTGGATGCCCCATGCTAGCTATACTTTTTGAAATTAAAAAGACATTCTTCCACAAGCCAAGGACCTTTGATTTTGCCGACATCATGGCTAACCATGTGCACTATGAGCTAGCTGGTTTTAAGACCACCCACAAGTTCAGATATCTCTCCCTCCTAGCCATGGTGTTCTTCCAAAACTATAAGAGATTCCCAAATCTTGGCCTATCAACACATGATGAACATGGTAACCAACAGCTAGTGATACTGTGGACTCCTCTGTTTGAGATCTCACAAAACAGCTCTTATCAAAACTTTTTAAGGAATTTCTAGCTCCTACAGTAGCTACTATAAAAGGTGAGAGCTTGGTCAGGCTCCCACAGAGCTGCAAAGACATATTAAAAGGAAGGCTCAAAGGTGATTGGTATTTCTTCGGTGACATGACCATCATCAGGGTAAGAGGCTTCAGGCATCAAGCGTTCAGACTGCCCTTCTATGCATCAGAAAGATTTTTTTCACTAGAATTCCTTAGGCAAATAGACCCCATAGATCAACACTATGGCAATAGAGAAAGAAAAACTGGATTCTACGACTGTCCTTCCAGCTGCATCAATGTTACACTTGTAAACAGAAAGGGTTCCCCTGCAACAGAAAGTAAGCTTAAAGATTTGGGACTTGTGCTTGATGCTGATAAGTCAGTATATGACCCAAAATGATATTTGCACAGTGGTTGGTCAAGGTCAAGAATATTGTTGAATTCAAACATGAGCCTAGGCCAGAATATGAAAAATATGAATCGGTGGAAACAATTGGAGCCTCAGGTGAGCAACAAAGCCACAAAGCTATTGTATCATACAGGCCCAAAGCACCTAAGCCTTGGGAGACATGTTATGAAAAGAAAAGATTATTTGACCCATATATTCAGATTAAAAAAAAATCAAGAACAATCTAATTAAAGTTGAAGGATGCAGTGAGAAAAAATTAAATTACTAAAGGATGTTTAGAGTTGAGTATGATGATGTCAGCATTCCCTACAGTGACCTCAAAGAAGCTGACATATGGGAGAAGACATGATAAAAACCAGTCAGATTCTGAAGAAAGTTATAGGGGCTTTTCAATGTAGCAATCTACCCTGTGGCTTCAAATCACACCAGCACCCGAAGAAAAATTATAAACCAGGTAGAACAATGCTGGAAAAGCAAGGTTTTAAAGGTAGAGGAATGGGAGCTAAAGGCAAAGAAATTGAGACACCAATTCAAGTAATACCAGCTGCAAGAAAGAGAAGAACAATTGGGCTTGGTACTGGAAAGGAAACAGTAATGACAAAGCCCAATTCTGCTCAATCTCCTCCAACAAGTCAAGCTCAACATAAACTAGAGTAACAGAGTGTAGAGTCAGCTCAAGAGGCCAAACAAAAATAGCTACCCTTCCCACATCACCACCACAACAACAATTACCACCTATGGGAGATAGCTCACAGACTGCAACATGATAGACCAGCTCTGAGGAAAAAGGAGAAATATTCGCCACTATAACCTCTACACTTGATAGAAAGAGAAAATCCGCAGAGGCTCATGAAATAACAGTTGCAGTTAAGAAGGTAAAGACCAACATGGAGAAAACAAAATACAAACGTTGCTACGATTGTAGCTAATGTGAGCACTCCATGTGCTCCAATAACCTCTCTTCCTGCCACCCCTAATCCCACAGCTTCTAGCTCATTAGCTAGTGACAAGTGTTATACTAACTGCTACATCTATTGCTATATCCACTTCAATGGCTATTCCTATCTCCTTGCCAGATGCAACTTTGACAACACTTGTTGCTACTAGCTCACCTGTATGACAACAACTTGTCATGGCCATTCCCACCTCCACCATATATATCATCTCTTCCACCATTCCACTGTTCACAAATCCTTCCACTTCACAACAATCGCTAACTGGGATAGGTCTGACCACAGTCTCACCCACTTGTGGAGTCACTTCATCCATCCCTTCTTCCACTCCTCTAGTGCCAGTACCTTTGGTTCCATTTAGCTCTCGACTCCCTCAAGGTCAAGCTTCTCCATTTGTGTTCCCCTTTATTTCTTTGTCAGTAAGCCAACAAGCAACATCACTTGTGCCCAACACTAAGAAGCCCTGCTTGACAATTGAATTCAACAAGCCAAGGTAAGAACTAGTTCTACTAGCTCAGCAATACTATGGTACAAAAGAGCTGAAAATATCTTCTTGGGATGCTACAACAAGGCTCAAGACAAAATATGTCCCTCAAGAGGGAAGGACGTACTATCACCAGATGGTACCTGCTACAGTCAAACCTGAGAAGGACGTGTTGCATTTAGACTATAGCATCTCAACAGTAGTAGTTGACTATTCAGCAGCTCAGGCCATTGACAAGGCAAAAAACTTTCATGAGCATTCAAAAATGGTAGTCAGTGACTACTTGAGTGTTGATAGTAAATTGAAGAAGAGGGAGGAAAAGATAGACGAGCTTACTGAAGCTCTCTAGCAGGTTAGCATGAAAATCAAGGGGTTGGAGAAATAGATAAAGGACCTCAACAGTGACATAGCCCAAAAGGAAGATGCATCCTGCCTCGCTAGAGAGCAGGATAGAAATGTTGATCTGGTCATAGAGAGGAATGAGATTAAGAAGGAGCTAGATCAAGTGAGGCAAGCACTGAAGAAGAGGGAAAAGAAACCGGATGCCATTAAGCTCATCAAGAAGGTCTCCAAGGCATATTGGGATAGCATAATCAAAGCTACATCAAGACTATCCCAAGCCTTAAAATTTATTGATGTTGTTGTAGCCCAATCTCAAGAAGTGCAAAAGAATGTGGATAAAGTACTGCAAACTATCAACCCCGAGATTGCAAAGGCCAAAACATTCAAGGAAGTTGTAAGTATCATGCCAAAGGACCAGCTCATCAATAAAGGTATATAGGATAGAGCAGAGGCAACAAAGAAAGCTATTGACATCTTGGTCATAAAGGAAACTACAGATTGCTGCCAGCTACAACTAAGCATCCTAGGGCAACGAATTGTAGAAATGATAACAGGATGTTGGCATGCAGATCCAACGCACAAAGATATAGCTAATATAATCAACCCTTTAGCTGAGCCCGAGAAGCAGATCAGTCTAGCGGTTGATAACCTATAGAGATTTTCTTATGAAGAAACTTTTTAAATGGTGAAACACCATAGGGTACCGGAGGCTACCAAGGTTCCTACTAAAAAAGAGTGGAAACAGCTTTAAATTGCTCTTAAGACTCCATAAGCCCAAAGGATGCTAGGTTCAGCTCAATTCTCATTGAAGCAGCCCCTGAAAGTTGTGAAAAATGTAGATTTTAAATGTTACATTGCAAAGTTTTGCTCTTTGTTTTTGAGTCTCGACAATTCTCATTTAATACAATATGTGAAATGAGAATGAGTTATTGTTGTTAGCCTCTCAAATACATGTCACAAAGAGTTTCTTCAGCAGTAATCTGCCCAAAGGCACATTTTGTCATGTTGATTCATTCTGCATCTTGATGCATTGCCCACTAATGTGCAGATTCTTCTTATTGTACTTGTTATTAGATGGATCTCAATCTTGCTTCACATCAGTAGGCTATTCTTCAAGTTTTGTTATCAGTCAAGCTTCATAATGATGAGCCCATAAAATGACTTATTATATCCAAGTAATTACCTCATTTTTTTCCTAAAAGTTTTCCTTTTAAGTGGATTTAGATGTGCATAATAAAACTCGTTACATTTTCAAAGTAAAAAATGAGTATTTTACCTTAGTTATTTTGTGCAAGTTATTGTTACCTGTTTAAAACACATTTTTAACATTTGCATGGGAACAACACCAATTTTGTATGTATAGGTCACAAGAATGTACTAGAGTCGAAGGTAGCGTTTTTCAGCAGTAGAAGATTCCTAAGGACCAGTCTGGACCAGCTCCGAAGGTCACCAATCTAGCTCTGAATACCACTAGTCTGGGTGCGAATATGCCCAAACCGGTTCCAAATAATTCTAGAAAGCTTGGCAAAGAACAACTAAGGATTGTACATTGATGAAATGACATACATGCTTGATAAGAAGCAATCTAGTATATTTTTGGGAACAACTCTAAAAGCTATATATAGACTTTCCAAAAATAGAAACATCTATTTTTAACCATGATATTTATAGAAGTTTTCTTATGAGCAACTATAAATATTATGTTTTGATCTACTACCAAAATGAAGGTCAGATGCTAGAAACTACAAAGAAAGTTGCAAATGGCAGTAGACATGAAATCACGTGTAAAACTGAATCCAACACTTTCCACCATTTTTCCTTAAAACGTGGAAAGGATGTTATGTTCTTGTTTTGGAATAAGACGATCTTAGTTAGAATATGATCTTGTTAATTTGTTTCTCTATCTTGAGACATTTGTTGTAAGAAGTAATATATAAACATGTGTTTTTGATGATAGGAAGAAGAGTAAAGATAGAGTATTAAGGATTGAATAGTTTGAATATCACTATTTTCAGTATTGTAAGCATTTTCCAGAAGTGATAAGAAATTAATTTCATGAAGTTTTTGCAAATCTAATAGTTTTTTAATCTTATTCTGAGGGAGAGCAAGAGTCCACTCAACCGAAGAAGCGTGATCTATTTTGATATTTATATGTTTATTTCATATTGTTGTGTCTTAAAGTTTATCATTCATTCTCTTATGCAAAGTATTATGTGTCTCACCTGTAGGACTATATGTTATGTGTATGTTTCAAGCAAATATGTTATGTGTATGTTTCAAGCAAGCTTACTTTCAGCATTTCCCTTCCAAAGCATTTCATTTGCTAGCAAATAGAATAGTTGTGTTTTTATTTCATGCAATTTACATTTCTACAAATAGATTAAAAGCATATTTACTTTAATGCAATTTCAATTCTAGCAAGAGTGTTTCCCTTCCAAGTAATTTCAATTCAGTAAGTGTATTTGCTTTCACAAGTTATACATTAGATTTCAATTCAAGCATGTATATTAGAACTTTAGAAGTAAATGATCCACAAATCACCCCAAACAGACAACTGACAGTAACCATTTGGCATACCCTATTGCTGACTGCCATTGGACACCGCCCGGATTGATATGACATATTCATCTAAATAAAGGGAACACAACAACCCCCATCACATAAGGCTAAATATTTTTTGTAGGCTCAAAGTCATTTTTTTAAAACAAGCTTAAGCGATTTGAAATTTGTCTAAGTCCACTCAACGGGGCCCTTCAACGCTTGGATCATCTTGGATCTAACAGCATGAGCTATTGCAGAGAAAAGGAAGTGATGTCATCATCCAAAAAGCACCTCGCACCATTTGATTTGCTACATGCTCCTCACATCGTCCAATATTTCTATATTGAAAAGTCAAACTTCAAGGATAAAGATATGAAGAGCAGGGCCCACAAAAAGGTTGAAAAGTCAATAAAGATGTGGTGATTCTAAGGAAAATTGTAAAAGCTTTTGATAAAGATCTCACGCAATCCGATAATATCTCCAGATCAACAACAAGAGCTATTTTAAAATATTTATGAAGACATCAACATTTTAAAGCGACTCACACCATTGGATTAGATTCCCCAATGCTAATCTCCAGCCATCCAATCAACAAAGCAGGAGGGATTCAAAGCAATGAAGGTAAGGCAAGGGAGATGAAGAAATTAAATATTGCAAAAGAACAATGGGTTGCGTATAGATATCAACAAAGCTCGACTAAACAACTAAGCACCATGAAGGTTCCACCTAGCTCCATCCATGTAAACATAAGCAATAGATGAAATAGTTCTTCAAGGATAGTTAAGTTGTTATCTTCAGAAGGCAGTTGAGATTTGAATCTAAAGCTAGCAAGGACAAAATGGGCTACTCTACTGGACTCAATAGGGACAAAAGTGGATGTTAAATAAAGAGCTAGACCATGTTGAGCATTAATAAGGAAATAGTACGCAGAGCTGCAGACTGGGAAGTTGCCTAAACTACAAAAAATCACTAGCAGAAATTGTGCACTCTAATGATCTTCTCTGCTCTTGTACTCATTAGTGGAAAGTGTTTAATGCCTCTTTGACTCTTTCTTTATATAATGTTTTGGGCTCATTAGAGCAAATGTTGATTTATTGGATTTGTTAAGGCCTTGTATTCTTGTAATCCAAGTATCTAAGCCTCTGTTGTTTTTTATGTGATATTTGTTTGAGCCTTTTAATGCAATAGAATGTTTATTGCATTTGTTAAGGCCTTGTATTCTTGTAATCCAAGTATCTAAGCCTTTGTTGTTTTCTATATGACATTTGTTTTAAGCCTTTTAATGCAATAGAATGTTATGTGTTTGTTTACTCTTGCAATTGATAAAGGTAGTCGTGAATGTTGTGATTGTAAGTAAAATCCTTCTCGTTTCTTCTTGCTTCTCTAATCTCATATAGATTAGATATCATCTCTTGCCTTCTATTACTTTGCATCGTGTTCATTCTCCTATCTTACATAATTAAGTAGCTCTGTGTTTGAAGAGATAAGAAATCGATCTAATATATTATAGTGCACCACCTTCTCTATCCTCTTTTCCTGGAAAGCTTTTCTTTTATGCATTATATTAGATTCAAAATTCATTGTCTATGGAGGTTGCTCTACAAGAATGGTCCCACGCTAGTAGAGCTTCAAATCTTGTGACTGTTGTGCGGGCAGCATTATAGTCAAAAAAATCAGACCATCAACAGTGACAACTTCTATTTTCATTTCCAAATGCACCATTTTGGATATTGGAGCAAAAGAAATTGTTTAATTTAACATGGACAATACAACAAATTGTGAAGGATCAGGTGATTTTCTTATGGACCAATTTTCTCGTCTCTTTTAAACACCATGGGCAACATGTGTTCTCATTTGCTAGCTTTGCCCATAAATTATGGTGTTTTGACCTTCTTCATCTCCTTGAGAAGGTCATCTGCAACTTAATGGTTGCTATCGCTCCCAAGTACATCTAGAGTTGGAACTTTGTCTCAATCTATATGTGACGCAGCTTGTGGATGACTCTACTACCTTTCTCTGGGACATTGTGCTTTTTATCTGCCACATGCTCCTACAGAATCTCTACATGACACTCCTGCATAGGGGGAGGTTTACCCTTGATGTCTCTCAAGTTGCAAGGATTTGAACCAAAATGTGCCCAAGGTGTTTCTTGCCCCTTATATTCACCCTGTTTCTAACCAACCTCGTCCTTAAGCTCGATCCATTGCTCCGGTGGGGGCTTATGTTTGGCTTTGGTCTTGTGTCTTGCCATCTAATACACGTGGAAAAGAAATAGGTGCCAAATATTGTCATCTTGATGCAAGGCCAAACAATATGCAGCAAACAACCTACAAGCACCCTAAAGGTCACACATTGTTGAATTCAGCTTTGATACCAATGTGTAGTGGCCATCTAGTGCCACTAAGCCAAACACACTAAAATGATGGTATGTCTATGCAAAGATCTATTTTTAATCTTTAAAAAATCTCATGGGTGTACTATCTATTAGTGAATGACTGCTAAAAGAATGAAGAGAAATGGAAGGCATACAGCACACAACACACACAATTGTGTGTCAATATTTTTATTAAACAAAAAGTGGTTACATTCAGTTAAGAAGTTTTGATAGCTAATTAGTTAATAACATTAACTAATAGCTAATTAATAATTTTAACACCCTCCCTTAATGACTAAATCAGAGACTACTCCAAGTTTGTCCCGAAATTTTACAAACACAATGGGACCAAAGAGTTTAGTGATTACATTTACAAACTGTTCTAAAGATATCAACATGAAATCCGCAGGCCTCTGACATTTTGCTGCTATCTAATGTAGGAGCTTTGGTTTAGAAAAAAACCATAAAGGATACCCAACAACAAAACAAAGATCCAGTTGTGTGGACATAATATGTATCAAGTTGTCCACCAATTCGCTATAGGGTGATTCATTGACCGGTGATGAATCATCGTTGGCTGATAAATTCAACCCAAGCTCCATAGTTCTAAATCCAAAATCTTGGACACTCAAACAAAGTATACTAGGTTCATGGAACTTAATTAAGTCTGTATAGGGAGGATACCCAACAACAAAACAAAGATCCAGTTGTGTGGACATAATATGTATCAAGTTGTCCACCAATTCGCTATAGGGTGATTCATTGACCGGTGATGAATCATCATTGGCTGATAAATTCAACCCAAGCTCCATAGTTCTAAATCCAAAATCTTGGACACTCAAACAAAGTATACTAGGTTCATGGAACCTGATTAAGTCTGTATAGGGACTATACCATCCTACAAACTGAATGATCACGACCAACCCAAAAACCTTCAAGTAGCACCATGAAGACCTCCTCATCCTAATTGTCACTCAAGAAACCAAATTGAAATGCTATGGAGAAAAGCAATCGATATGTGACTATCTTCACAGTAGAAGTAAAAACCAACTCCTTAGTAATAGCAAGAGTAAAAACCAACTCCACGGTAGGAGAAGAAACCATCTCCTCATCTATTCCCTCCTATTGGGAAAAGCCTTTTGCAACAAGATGAGCCAATGCCTATGACTTCGGCATATCATCTGCCTGCACAACTACCTAGGCATGTATATGAAATTGAGGGATTGCATCTTTCTGCACGTCCTTTATAGTGGATATTCCCTCCACCACTAGTGCATGTGAGTTGACTACATCAAGGTCAACAAGCCTATAAGAAATGTCATCCTTTTGCACATCCTATGTGGTGAAGTCTCTATCCACACATGCTTTTACGTTAATTGTGCAAGGTCAACGAGCTTATACAAGCCACTTTGCCCAATACCTAGGGAAACCATTCTGTGATGTTTGACATCAGACACAATACATTGTTTCCTAGATAAATGTACCAACAATGTAGGGATTTTCCATTAACTGACTAATAGATACGATATTTTTGTCCATACTATGACCATACCTAATGTTCATTTGATTTTGCTAGCATTATTCAATAGTATGCTAATGTCTTGTATCCCTTCTATTGCATATGACTAGCCATTAGCTAATAAAACTAAATCAGAAAATCTTGTGCTTGCAATAAATTTGACATACTAGTCCTTACAACAATGTAGGGATTTTCCATCAACTGACTAATAGATATGATATTTTTATCCATACTATGACCATACCTAATGTTCATTTGATTTTGCTAGCATTATTCAATAGTATGCTAATGTCTTGTATCCCTTCTATTGCATATGACTAGCCATTAGCTAATAAAACTAAATCAGAAAATCTTGTGCTTGCAGTAAATTTGACATAATCAATGAACCAACAATTGGTAAGACTATTGATTGAGTATAATGCCACAAGGGCATAATCTTCCTCATAATCCCGTCTGTCAACTACTATCACATTTTTCACTTGAATGTTTTGTTGGGAAAGTGCATATTGTCACTTTCGACAGTCCTTTTTGAGATGCCCAACCTTATGAAGATGAATTAGTTGGCAGAAGTTTCCACTTTCCTTTCAACTAAGCAGCTAATGCACTATCTGTTTGTCCAACACTGGACTCGTTATGTGTTTATCTGCGTTCTTTTTGCAGCAAATAAGAACTACCCTGATCAAATGTCAGGATGCTACTTTCCACCATCAAGTGTAGAGCCCCCACGAAAGATTCGTAAAAGGATGGCAAACTGTTCAGAACCAGCACCACCATATCATCATTCACCTTTTTGTTGATCACTGATAGTTGGTCTAGGAGATCTTTCATCCAAAGTAGATGTTTAGACAAAGACTCATCCTCCGACATCTTTGTGGAAAATAGCATAAGAGTAAGTAAACATTTAGATATATTCTTTTGAAAATCACATATTATTATAGTTCTTACAAATGCAAGTAAAAGTATTCTAAGACAATTTCTAAAATCATCATTCATCTCTCTAACAAATTCTTTCATACAACTATTAAAAGCCCCTTGTTTCTAACTCAAAGGATTTTGTAAGTTGTAGCAACAAATTTCGGTCTTTGCACGTGGAAGTGGAAGTGGCTTCAGGGACAGAACTCGACATTTCTCCAAAGTTTGGTATTTATTCTACAAACTGGTCCACAATGCACTTGCCACAGTGGCATTCCAAATCTCATGAACCATGTCATGCAACACAAATAACTTCAATAACAACAAGGCCTCCTCATGATGTTTGTGATAATCCACCAAGTTTGCAACATGTCTTGCTTTAGTGTCGAGAATGATTTTGTCACAATCATGTTATTCCACAATTGTAAAAATCTTAGGACTCCAAACATTATAGTTATAGCAAGTTAACTTTTGCGCTGCCGACAGTATAGATTTTGTATGTTGGCCATTTCATACTCGGAACACAATATCACAAGGAAAGTAAAATTTTGACTCAAAATTTAACGCAACAAAAAAAGTATTATTTTCTGACATGAAAATTGTTGCAAGTACAGTTTTCTAACTTGGCTGCCCGGAAATCAATGCAAGTACAATTTTCTAACCTAGATACCCGAAAATCAATACAACTACAATTTTCTAATCTAGAATTTTATTTAATAGAATAGAAAAGGTATAGTTGTTTGACTCAAAAATTAAAGCAACAGGGAAGTATACAGTTTGAAATCTAAATTTGTTTGAGAACTGAACGTCAAAGAAACTTTTACTTACAACACAAAATTGACTGTCTTGTGTCCTAATGACAAGATTTTTGGAAGTTTCCTGAATTATGTTTTGTCCCATAAACCCTAACCCGTGTTTTGCCCACAAATCCACGACTATCTTTTGTGGTTTACTCACACCACGTCAGTTTTGACTTGTAAAATTTAAATTTTGATTGCCATCGTTTTGACTGTGCTTCACGAAAATGTAATTGTTGTCCTACAAGAGGTTCTATTGTTTGTGTTTTGGTCGTGTCCTGCCACATTAATCTTTTTTTCATGTCTTCATTCTTTCAGCGTTCATTTGCTAATCCATGTTTCTTGTCTTCAATCACAAGAATAGAATCATGGCCCTTCTTCGTTCTAGGCAATCCTAAAACAAAGTCCATGCTGATATGTTCCCATGGCCTTTCTATAGCTAATGATGCTACACATATAGCTAACTTTTTATTTAGGCAAGTTGTGAGATTGCATGGATTTATGCACATCATAGCATCCAACAAAGATACAAAATTCGTTGGGCATTTATGGAGGACATTGTGAAAGAAGCTGAATACCAAGCTACAATTCAGTTCAACGTATCATCCTCAAACAGATGGTTAGACAGAGGTAGTCAATAGAAGTCTTGGTAATCCATTGCTATATTTGATTGGATGGAAGTTAGGAACATGGGATTCTTTCCTGGCACAGGCTGAATTTTCCTATAACAATTTAATAAATCGGAGCATTGGAAAAACCCCATTTCAAATTGTTTAAGGAGTAGTCCAAGAGGAGCCGCAGAATTCCGCGACATTCGAAATGAAAGAGGTAAGATTCCAGAAGCATAATACTTTGCTAAGTACATGCGAGACATACATCAGCAAGTGTGCAAGCCATTGGAAAGAAATATCGCACAGTACAAGCAATGGTCTTAGCGAAACTAAGGAAGGAGAGGTTCCCGAAAGGAACATATGATAAGTAGAAGTGGAAGAAGATTGGACCATGCAAAGTGCTAAGAAAGTTTAGGTCAAATGCATATGAGATTGAGTTGCCATAAGGCATAGATATTTTGCCCATTTTCAATGTGGCAACCTTATACCCTTACCATGAAGGGCAAAGCAGAAATGAAAGCACAAACGCATATTATGGAGAAGTAGATCGGAGACAGCAAATCCCTGAAAAGATGCACAAAGAAATTGAAAGAGTGACTGATTTTAGAGTCAATAAGAAGACGCATGAATGGAGTATAAAGGATATTTGGTGAAGTGGAAAGGCCGAGAAGTTGAGGATGTGATATGGATGAGTGCAACAGAAACTGCTAAACATGGAATACCTATCGCAGAGCTCCTAGAATGCACGTGCAAGAGCTCATGGTAAATTTCATTTACCCGGTAGTATGATGTTGGAGCATCTAAGTTCAAAAGCAATCTTGCATCACTCAAAAACAATTTGAAATAAGCATTTTTGAGAGTTGTGCGCAATTCATTGTTTGCACACAAGTCTCTTGAAGTTATGCGCAGCCCTTTTGGTGTGCACAGCTTGGAGCATTAGACAAAAAAAGGCTTAAGCTTTGCGCAACTTATGAAGTGTTGCGCAAGTTGGATTGGAAGCCTTTGTGAGTTTTGTGCAATGAATGGTAAGTTTCGCATAGATTTGAAGTCTTGCAAAGTTGGGTGACTCATGTGCAGTCTTGATCTGCAAAGCTAGCAATATCTTGCAAAGAGAAGTGCTCGTGCAGCTTCATGTTTAGAAGGGTGTTGTGCATTGCCTCATATGCACAAACTTCACTTGCAACTGTTGCAACTTGAGCTAGCAAAGTGTGATCTTTGTGCATTGTCTTTTTCGCACAATGTTCTTGTGAACCATTGTGAGTGCCTTGTGATCATGTGAAGACGGCATCCTACTGGTGGATTCAGGAGTTAGTGTTCTGTTTTAAATGCCAAGTGCCACAAGATGAAGAATAACAGCCCTAACAGTCTGCATATCATAACCGAATGGAAGTTGAAGCGTCACATGATGACAACGATTATCTGACAGCTGGGAGAGAGAATCTTCATAACAGCCATAACAGTTTCTTCTTGCATACCTAGACTAGACGTGAACATTGTTGTGAGAGCATCGGAGGAGAGGTTAAAGGTTGTTGGCTAGTTTTGCTGGAGAAGGCAGATTAAGATGAACTCTGCAAAGACTGCCAGAGAGCAGGTAAGAGCCAAACCTTAAAGAACCAAATCTGGTTCAAGCAGAGATTTATGTGAGTCATATATCTGAGTAGAGAGATAGGATAGAACGCATCTCTTATAAGATTGCTGAAATATTGCAAGTATATTGTAAAGTCTGTAATTAGACTGAAAGTGTGTGTGAAAGTTGAAATTCCTCCATTGAAATGAATAAAGTTTCTGTGTGCTGTACTGCAAAGCAGTTCATTGTTTGTGTTGAATCTGTGGGCTGTGTAGTCTAAGGTCGTCCTTCACCGTAACCCCTGACCACGACTGCATCACCAAACCCCATACCTGTACCAGTACCAGGATCAGCTACTTAGACGCAAACATAAAGGGCTAACTCTACAACAAAATGGAAGTCAACAGTATAGAGTGTACACAATGAGGCTGACGGTACTCAGCAAAAGAGAACATCCACACAAAGAAGTTAGACTAAAACATTAAAAGAAAAAAAAAAAAGAAAAAAAGAAATTATAGGGATTGTGAGAGACAATTGCTAATTCCAGTGGATTTAGCTATAAGTTGGCCCAATAGAAAAAACAGTCATTTTGCAGAGAAAGAAGTGAAGGAGAAGCAACTTTGGGGGGCAAGGTTGCAGGCAACCTAAAGACATTTGCCGTGCAAGAATTCTGCCTGCAAAACTTTGCAGGCAACAGCACTTGTACAGGTGTTGTGTTTTTATTTGATTATGCATTCACAGAATTTCAAAATAGCTACAATCAAAACTAAGCAAAAGAAACACGATAAATGGTGATAGAAATTCTCACATCATCCTGTTGATGAGAAAAGTAACAAGGTACATGGGCCCTAACTCTTGCCTTCAAACTTACCAGATCAGTTTAAGGGATTTGGTCCTTGGAAAGACTTACCCAATGCATCCTACACATCCCAACATATTTTTTAATTTTAAAAAATATCACATTTGTCACAGAAATCACAATACTGAAAGATCTCTGATTAGAGGGTTTTTGCCATGCTGTCCTATTGTACCATGTAGCTTATTGTTTTGAAAAAATGTTACGCTAAAAAAGTCACATAATAAACCTCACTGGGCGCTGAGGAATAACCCCATGTGACATGGAAAATATGCCATTTGACCAGAATCATGTGTAATCAGCATAATTACCCTGTTCAAAATGTTCCGTAAGTTCTAGAGAAGGGATTTTGCACCAAAAATTGAAATGCTCGGATTCTAGAACTGTGGAACATATAAAATTATATATAATATTGATAGTAATCACAAAATCAATTCTATGATCTTTGATTCCTTTGGTTTCTGCAGCTTCTTACAAAAGAACTGAAAACAAAAGACTTCTTTTTAAGAAAATCAATCTCATCTATCCTTAAGAACAGTACAACTGAACATTGATCAATAAATATACAATTGGAGCAGAGAGGAACAAAATGAACTCTCTATCTCTATCTCTGAAATAAATAATCAAAGGACTGGTAAGTAAGGCCACGTGTCTGCCCCTCTTAGTAGGATTGACTACAGCCATTGTCATATAAATTATAAACCAAATGTAGAACAAACTTACCACTCCATGTCTGGCATCCTCCTCCCAAACAAAGAATGATAATTGGCGGCAAGACAATTTTGTTTGGTACTTACACGAGTCTGGATCCTGTATAAAAAGATTGGTGGGATGTGCACTCAAGAGAGCCTCTTGTTCAGGTTCACTATTGATCTTTGCCACACAAATGCCAAGAAGATGCAAATGTTTTTGTTTTAAATAGCAGTTTGCAAATGTGGCCAATCATTACTTCACTCCACAAAAGAATTTTCTTCGAAAGTATGCCACAGTACAGTAATATATCTAATGATGAAACTTGTAAGGTTTTGGTTACTTAGAAGGACGGTGACTCAAATAGAAGTGCATATGCTCTAATGTTATGCAATTGATAAGCCACTACACCACCAATCTATTACCCTAAAGATTAAAAAAATGTAGTTAATGAATTTTTTCTTTTTCTCAAGGAAAACATCATAAGATATGATCTAAGAACATCCTCTATCTAAAACCTTAGTCAACGACAGTTCCTTTTTAAAATCTGGGCTGATTAGCTAATAAATATACCTTGATGCAAATTTCAATTTAACAGGCATTTCAGATGTCACGCTGTTTTGATATATCAAATGTTTCTTTCAAAAGTATTGACATTATTTCGAAATATCACATATGATTCTACTAAATAACTAATTTTTTTTTGGAAATAATGTGGCGATATAATTCGCCTGTGTAAGAAAATAGTTATGTTACACATAGAATTCAATAAAAAGGTACTCCAAAACCCTGTAAAGGGGAGTATCAGAACAAAGATGGCTAGGATGGAAAATGGCAGAAATATGGGGCATACTACTATAGGATGACAGGAAACAACGGGAAATAGCATTGGAGACTTCAGCAGAAAAACATGATAAAATCAAAATGTCAAGTTTTTTCTGTCTTTGCCCAGAAACATAAGGCAATGGCAATGGAAACACCATCTGTCCCTAAAAGATAGAAGCATTTCATAGTTCCCATCTGGTCTAGATAAATTTACCAATACAGGGATTTTTCTTTTTTCCTTTTTGATTTTGAGCTAGTGGGCACCCAAATTCAAAGATAAGCTGCAGATAAATTCAAGGACATGATCCAGCTGTCAGTGGCCAGGCAATCAGGGTGACCCGGGGATTCCACCTAATTGCAGCAGGAATCGCCCCGCACCTTCAAAAGATAAAATCCCAATTGTCTTACTTTTGCATACTGAGCAATTGAATATCCCCTAGTTGGAGACATTCGTGGAATGGAAAACGATAACCTGGTCTCACAGAAAAGGTTTTAATAATTCATAAGCATTAGGGTGCACGTATTCCTAACAATTTTTTTTGTTAAAAACAGATTTTTGGTTAAATTATATAAGAAATTTTTTATCAACATTTCAGATCACACTAAGTGAACCATCATCAGGGTGAGGGAAGAATAGATTAATAGAGTGCAGACTTAGATGTGTATATAAAGGTGATAACATTAAAATGCTAAGATGACAAGTAGTTGGGCAAATCCATAACAATGAGTTATATAATTGTTGATTTCTTAATTTTAACTATTTGTATTAAAGATTGAGAAGGATACTACCTAAAAAAAAGGAAGCTGCAAATTATTATTCAAAACTGTGAAAGGATTAAAAATAGATATATATTTACCGGTAGGAGAACTGATGGCTGGAATTATTTAAAAGCTTTTATTATATTTTGCCACCAGGATCAATTAAATTAAAATCTCATTATTTAAATTATTTAGTGTCCATTCCACTCAGGCAGAAATCATAGTTTCAAACCAATAAACCCAACAAGCATCCCAATCGCGTGAATGTTATTTCAGTGCAGTGAAAAAAAACTTCACGAGTCCTAGTCGATTCGGAGGAGAGTTATATTTCTAAGCAGAATTTAGCTATGGATAAAAAAGACAAAAGAGAGGTTGAGGAAGTAAACCTGGAATTGATACTGGTATACCCTGCCCATCGCCGTCCATTCCACAACGAGCTTGCTATGTCGTCCTAATCTCCTCTGTGGTTTGCCCAATTAACCCATTATGCGTCTCTCTCCCTCTCCCTCTCCTCCTCCCCCTCTGTTACAACTCCTTTGTTTTTTCTTCGATCTACCTACGCCCTTCTCGTTATAATACACCCGTGAATCTCCATCTATCTTAAGATCGTTATGATGGAAAATAAATTGTAAATCTTGCCTCCTCTGTAGGTAACTCAATTATCAAAGTTGCTTGCATATCAGTATTTTTTCTTGCCAGCGTAGGATGGAACTCTAGGGCAGATTTTGCAATAGAAATACCCATAAACATTTAACTATCATTAAAATAGATGTGAAAGTTAATTTTTTAAAATTAAAGAAATAATAATAAATGTAGATTTAAAAATGTGTTTTGAACATTTAATTATTATTAAAATAGATGTGAAAGTTAATTATCAAGGTTTGACATTGATAATTAGAGTTCTTGATATAATTGAGAGAACTCATAAAACTCGTGATGAATAAAGAAGATTGTTCAAATCATCAAGTTTCGATTTATACATGTCTAAATTATCAAGTTTTGTTTATGGTAAATGTTAAACAGGGGCAATTTATTTTGATAATTGTGTTTGTCTAATCTAGGGTTCCAAAAACATCATCATTTTTCCACGTCGCCCTTTGCTAAAAAACTAGGAAAATAGGCTTATTTCCCCAATTGAGAAACTAGATCTAAAAACCATTTGGAAATTAACATGTGTTTTGGGCCTTGCATTATACCAGGGAACAATTAAATTATCTTGATATTTCGATAAATTTTTATGAACAATAAATGAATATTTTCAGTGCAAGATGATTTTCAAATGATTTATAGATGCCTAAAATCACTAGGGTACTTTTGTATGTATAGACAACTTGAGTTCAAATTAGAGCCTTGTTGGCACATGAAACAATTGTAGACATTAAAATATGGTAATTGATACTTGGTAATGTCGTTTCTGACTTACCTTCACCCTACATGACTTGTGCCTACAAACATGACTCTCATTCATCATTCTCTCACATATGCATGTCTTCTATGGTTTCATCTTTCTCAAGTTGATCTCAATCACCTACAAAAATTCCCACAATCTATCAACCCAACTATTTATCTTACTCAGACATCTCTAGATCATCAGATCAATGACCCAATCTTCTAGACAATAATGTGAAATTTAGAATATACCATCTGACGATATTGTTAAGTTTGATAGTTTCATCTTGTGCTAAGCAATGGTTAAATTTCAAATTCAAATCATTCTTATGGGTCGGCACATATGTTTTGCATGTCGACGGCATGAAAAAGTACCTAAAGAGTCTCCTATAAATACAAAATATGTATAGACCTATTACTTATCTAGAAAGTATTTATCAAGCATATTCAAACACTTGTACATTCAAGAAGATTACCTTGCTTATCCCAATTTGTCAATCAATCACATGGAGCAGGTCCTTACCAAGTCTAAAGCACTCAAGAGTCAAGCTAAAGTTGTGAATTGTCAAGTATCAAGAGTTAAACCACCAATTGAATACATTAAATAAGCATGATTGCACACATTCACATATAAGGGAGAACTACATGTGATTTGACTTCCCTCTTTAAAGTATTGGATATGTAGACACACTCAACCATTCAATGGGAAGTGGTTGAGTTCAACTCAACCCACTTTTATTCTCTTTGTATAGGGTTAATTATATCATTGTAAGTGGACCTAGGGTTTCAAGTGAAAGAGACATGTTCCTATGAATCGCACAAATAATCAAACCTCGAGATCGCACACAAAGGTGAAGGACAAAAAGCCACTCCTCCCTGTTTCAATATAGAGATGCAAAATCTATAGAGACAAAACTGTCAGACAAGGAGAATAAAATCTAATGGTACTAAGGCTAATGATATTGTTTGGGCATGCATAGAGGTCCAAATCCTACTTTAAGTGTAATCCAATTTCCCATCTTTACTACTGCCTACCTACAATCTTAGTCTTCCACGTGGCAATTAACCATTTAGTATCTATTTTATCATTTGAGTTGCAGGTTGTTCAGAATTTAGAATTAATTGAGATATTATCTCTAATTAGGACAAAATGAATAAAAAGGGTAGCAAATGTTGTAAATGAATTGAAACTAGTAGAATGAAAGTAAAGTATTGAAATGGACAAAGCTCAAATGAATGAAAGAAACTAGTTATGATAAGCACAAAGAGGATAAGAATATTTAGATAATTTATGTCTTTTAGGTTTATTATGTATGATTGAAAGACAACTAGAAATGACCAACTCAGATTGATTATGCGCATGAAACTAAAACAATAGTTGTCATTATTTTGGATCAGAACTAATTGGAAATATTCATGATCAATTTCCATTACTATCCTATGTGGATATATCTTGACATGTGCATAAAAATAAGCATTTAATAGAACAATCACTTGCACTTGTTTAAAATGTGATTGTATGCAGATTTTGGACCTTTAGTTCTGCACAGAGGACTTGCAAATGACCCTTCAAGGTTAAAAATCTACTAAGGTTTACAATGATTGAAAACCTATAAAAATAAAGGAAGAGTGTAATGGGCTAAGCTAAACAAAAACCGAGCTCAAGACCCCCATGATGATTGAATATTGCCTATATATCTAAAGTACTTCGAAGAGGGAATCAATTCAACGTAGTTTTCCCACCTAGAGTGCTTAGTGAAAAAGTGTTCCTTTGCTATGTGTATGCATTTAGAAATGGATTGAATATTTGATAAGGCTTTGTTTGATTCAAATAAAATAATCTCATAACTTGGCTAAGGTTTGCTTCCAATGATTATAATGGATTTTGAAAAGAATAGTAAAGCTTTGCTCAATGTGAAAGTGTAAGTGTGTCTGAATAGTGAAAATTGTCAAGTTGTTTCCTAAGTGGTAGAATAAATGGCTTATATGTTATTTTATAGGAATCCAGACGGGTAAAATGTCATGCTACCTATCATAAAAATATGAACCAACATGCAAGGGAGGGTTTAAATTTGAAAAAAGAGTCATTGCCAAGGTAAAGGGCAAGATCAACCCATAAGGTCAGGATCAACTACCAATCTCAACCTGTGTAGGTTGATTATGACACAGGAGGGTAATGTTGATCTTAATAAATTGAGGGGTCCATACAAATGCTTAGACCAACTCATATGTCAGGATCAACTACCAATCTCAACCTGTGTAGGTTGATTTGACACTTTAGGAGGGTAATGTTGATCTTAATAAATTGAGGGGTCCATACAAATGCTTAGATGTTTTTAACAATTAAGAGTATTTTTTAGGTGTAAAATAATAACTTAGAAGGGATGGGCCCGTATAAGTACTTCGGATAGAGTGAGGTGGTGAAATAGGATTGTAGTCATATAAAATGCAAAAATTGGTAACTTGAGTGTGGCTAATGACACATAACCTATAATTCCCTCTTGCTTGCTCTAATGGCCCTTTTAGGCACCTTTTCATTGATTCCAGTCATCCATAGGCTTTCAAGACCTCATTCTAGCTTAGTTGGGACCCTTTTGACCCTTTTTCCATGCTTATTCTATCCCCCTAGGTCCTGTACCCTCAGGATAATAGCACCCAACTTGGACTATAGCATTGGACCCTAGGGTGTCCCCTTTTCGGTGCTCTTGTTCAATCACATTTTGAGCCTAGATTATCATTTTTTTCTAATTCTTTCTCTTCATTGTGTCGGCCTAGTACGATTGCATTTAACCCATGACCAATAGATCCCTATATAAGCCCATTCAAAGATCATTTGGAAAGGGTTGGAAAATATCACTAAGCAAGCAAGAATACAAATAAGACTACTCAGGCCATCTTCCCTATTCTCTGCATATAGCCAACCAATACACTTACAAGCTTATTCAAATCCTTACACCAACGCTTAGCCACCTCAAGCACACCCAATTTTAGCATTTATTACATTCTCATATTACAATTACACTAAGCATTTTCAAAGGGAGAACTACATATGGCTTGATCCCTCTTCAAAGTATTGGTATGTAGGCAGCATGCCCACACATGGGATGTGAAGCATGTTTAGTGCATCTTACACACACTAACCCCCCCTCTCTTTTCTCAAAGTCCCATTCAAGCTTCTTGGAGACCTAGGATCGAAGATAAATTAACTCTACAAGGAGATTTGTCAAGAGTTAAGCTTCACAATTTCACAAGAAGGGTCATACAAGAGTGGCAAATAGAACTCAGAAAACTCAAACCTCTGTGACCAGTTTAGACAATAGTGGTAAGAACAGGACTATAGTGTCAGACCTTGAAGTGTCCTATTTTTAGTGCTCTTGTCCTTTCACCAAATAAAATCTAGATTCAAGTTTTTGATACTATCTTGATCCTACACAGACAATATCAACCTTTGTCTCAATCATATCAGCATAGTTATAAGCTAAGTTATATTTCTCTCTATTTATTTGTTATTTTTAGGAAGTCTAAACAACAATCAGAATTAACAAAATAGTAGGTTGATTATGACATAATTATTGACTGATTTACTTTACTCAAACTTTTAACTAAATATGAATAAAAACCCCAATTATTCTAAAAAAGGTTAAATTATTTGGTGAACCTGACTTACTTTGTTTATGCATACAAACCCTAAAAACCCTAGGGTAATTTCCTACTAATTTTTCATATATTTTTTTGATTTTTTACCTACCTAATAAAAGAAAAAATTTGCATTAAATTTTAAAATTTCGTAGTAATATTAAAATGTTTTTCTCTCAAACCTTAGTTACCCATACTAGGTCCCAGTAATTTTGCAATAATTTTCTAAGGCTTTTCTGAATTTTTACTAGCATATTTAAATCAAAAAATCCATTCAAATTTCAAAAATCAATAGTAATTCTCAAAAGTATTTTATTTTTCAAAACCCTGGTTGCATCTACTAGGTCCCATTAAATCATTATTTTTCTAATAAATTTTTGATTTTTTACTTGCATATTTAATTCAAAAACCCACTTACAATTTCAAATTTTCATAGTAATTTGTCAAAATATCATCTTTCAAACCCTAGTTGCATACACTAGGTCCCATTGCTTCTTGAGATATCACCTTACATCTAAACTCAGATTGCACATCAAAAACAAAAATGGTTTTCACATTTTTACAATTATTTCTTGCATTTCTTGCACAAAACAAGGAAACCATAATTGGTTCTATCATGTACATGAATGATGAAGTTTATCATATGTTAATACAAAGGTTAATTCTTTGCATTTCATGCTTAATTCTCATAATTAGAGATAATATTACAAAATTTATTGCTCAAATTGCACAAGATTTCAATATTGCTTTCGCATACTCTTTCTCTCTCATGAGGAATAATGTCCAAATTTATTTTGCTAAACATGTTAGAAATATTATGTCACAAGTCAAAGCTCTTTATGCATCAATGCACAATTCCATACTCTCTATCCCTTATTTGCTATCTCTCATGTGGAATGTTCTGTATAATCATATTGCTATACGACTTATAACTCCACTTACATGCATTTTAGCCCATATACATGGTTTCTACCTAGATATATATGCCTCCTTGGCTACTATTATTTCAATGTCACATTTCATGCAGAGGAAAGAAATCCCTTCTCCTCCTCTCCCTCAAGAGGGTGATAGCTACTTTCCCTCTAACCAAGTCCATGTTATCACCCCTCCAAAAGGTGAAGTAGCCTATATTGGTGTTCCTAATGCATACATTTAGCCTATAGCTTCTTCAAACCATCTTCAACATGTGTGCTTACATGTTCAATTGAAAGCAACTAGGGTTTGCACTTGTGAGACTCTAAGGGATCAAATCACCAATATGAGAAAGTTAATTTCAGATTTACAAATGCAGAATCAGTTATTACATGAAAAGATCACAACATTAGAAAATCAGATAATAATTCAAAAGCCTCAAAGGCACCCTAGTGTCAATCATGTATATGCACCTTCACCTAGTTGATTGGTTGTAAGCAATGTTACATATCAAAACCAAAAATTACAACAAATTAACTCTACAAATAGTGATTCAAAAAGTATTCAAAGATCAAATAAGAGTTCAAGTGAGGTATTAAGGGAAATGATTAAATCTAAGTTGATCAAACTACCTCCTCTATATCTAATGAGAAGATCTAGATATTATTGTGCATATCATAGAATGCATGGGCATCACATAGATTCATATTGGAAATTGAAAAGACATATACAACAGATAATTAATGATGAGGACCCTATATAAGGTAAATCAGTCAAGCAATCCACAATGACACAAAAACACATTCACAAAGGGTCAAATTTAGAAATAGTACAAAAGTGGTTACCAAAGCACAACTCATAACAATAAAAGGATTAAAAATCAAAATCAAAGCAACAAATAGTACCAAAAGCACAAATAAAGCATGAAAATGAAGCAAATCTACCTCTCCAAAATGAGGCTCAAATTTCAAATTAGTATGGGTTCGATCAAAAATATCTACAATAGTTTGATTATCAAGGTCAAGGGTTGGGCGAACATGCTCAAGGCATCACTACTCCTACTCTAGCAGTTGATAATGTTTATCACCAAGGTTTGGAATTCATTGAACATCCTAAGGCAAATCATTCATAGACACAATTTATCTAAAGAAAAGACCCAGATATAATAAAAGTCAACATTAGCATTCCATTGGTTCAAAATCAAGATGATGATGATGAGTGGAACAATACATGTTATTATGATTTACAAGATACCAATAATGAATTCAAATATTTAAAATCATATTCATAACTATTCTCTCATGCTTCACAATCATGCATGATTCCTTTGTTTGATATAAGACACCATGATAGGGAGTTTCGTATGAGACTCATTGGTTAGTATCATCTCTTCCCAGTAGTACCTATATATAGTTTCTTATGCTTGATTGTACATAGTCTTTTTAAATTTATTGTACATAGTCTTTTATTACTTGATTGTATATAACTCAAACACTTAAAACATTTTGATTGTATGCATTATCCATGCTTTACATTGCTACTACTATGCTAGAATTACATTTGTTGTTCTATGCTTATTATTTGTCACTTTATCTATATTACCATGCTTCACTGGATCTTTTTTGAGTGTGTGCAGTGACATCTATCTCCTTGATTGCTTCACTCTACCCATTGAGGGGGCATCCTACTTCTACATTTGAGATACACATTGATATATCTACCCATCAGGGGCATCTTCTACATGACTACACCATCCAGGTTATGTCATTCCTACACCACACACTCTAGTTATCATGATGATATACATTATTTACCAACTTACATAGATTATCTTATCGATACTCACTAGTATATAGCACTGGTGTATTTCCTAGCATATACCTAGTCTTGTACTAACATGTCTTGCATACTTTCACTTCTTGCTTTGATTAGTTAGCGATTGTATTTTCTAGTTTTTACATGCTTTCTTCTCTTACTTAGCATTAGCTTAATGTGATTGCATTTTCCATTTCTTTTTTGTCTCCTACATATGCCTTAGGACATTTGCCAATGTCCTTTACTTTATTCATGTGTGTGCCTTTGGACATTTGCCAATGTCCCTTGTTTGTACTCCTCTATGTGCTTGTTTCAATTGTATGTGTATGCAACATTAGAACATGCCTTATATGCTTGATTTCTAGAATGAGTATGTACCCATGTCCCTTGTTTGCTTAGCCCCTTGGCCATTTTTGTGTGCTTATTACTTCTTGCCTTGTGTGTTTGTTGCTTGATTGCTTTTCAATTATTTACAATGCCATGATCCCAATCATGCATTCTCTTGCTTTCTTGGATGCCATGATGGACATCATGCTCCATCCCTCCATAACAACTAACAACTAACCAAACTTCTAGTTCTAGTTTATTACTTTACACATGCTATTACATTATTATATCTATTTAGGCATACCCGTATTGATCTAACAATCTCTCAATACAAACCATGTTATATCTTGAGTTATCTTGTCAATTATCAATGCTATATCATGTATCTTTGTAGCATAACACACTTGCCGGGCTCTTTCTTTTGAGGGAAGTCATTGCAGGGTCTTCATTCCTACCCTCAAAAGAGAGGGAAACAAATAGGGGTTTTGTCATAGAGATCAAAACTCCTTACAGTCAAAATCTAGCTTCTAGAATAACTCAAAACAACATTCAGAAGTCAAACCAAGCAGAACATATCAGAAAAATAATGATGATTCTAGCACAATTTTTAGTTTCATCAAAGGACAACAATGTTGGACATGGACAACAGTGTTGAACACTAGGGTGTCCTATTTTCGGTGCTCCTGTCCAAACAACAAAAAAACCATATTTTTTAGAAGTAGGCATAAAAGTAGGTTTAGCTACAGTTTTACACATTGAAACTAGTTCAAAATCAGTATTTTTTAGTACACTTTTGCTCAAAGAATCTAGATATAAGGGGCATCATTCATAGCATGATGGCTCTCACTTCCAGTTTCAAATACGGTAGTTGGTATAACTTCCAGATTAGAATCCATGTTTTAGACACCAATGATTGGGGGTAATGTCCATGGCACATTTCTTTTCTTTTCTTTTCAATTTTAACATACCCAGGCATTCTCAGTAGTTGTGTGCCTTATTCCATCTGCAAGTGGTTGGCATCATTTCAGAGTGAACTTCATACAAGCTTAATCTCTACATTCTTGAGTGGATTCCATATAAGTCTAGTTTCCAGTTTTGGAGTGGCTTTCGTACAAGCCTAATCTCCATCTTTGGAAGTGGCCAAGAGTGGCCTAGTTTTTAGTATACATTTGGCTATCCATGCCAACATTATTAGATTACATAGCATTCATGAGCTTCAAGATCCATCTCATTCCACACACATTTCATATCGGTATTAGTTTATAACTTCACTTCAAGGGGCAACGATGGAGCCAAAGGACTAGCTAGCCTTTGTATTCTTGAGCCACTTATTCAGAGGGATTGGACACATAGTCCAGACATTGATTAACACATGCATGATCATATAGCTTCACTTAGTAGGCAATGATGGAACCAAAGGGCCAACCTTTACATTCTTGAGCCACTCTCAGGGAATTAAGCACTTAGCTCCATTCATGATATTACTCCTGGTACATTACCTTCCAGCATTACTTAGCATAATCCAACATCACTTAGCATCACAACAGGTTTTATATTGATTCATGTACTCAATGAGTTGTAGTCATTCCTTTCTCTTCCTCTCTCTCTTACCCAGCTTTATACATTCTTATTTTAGATATAACATATCTAGTAAGAACTGATCTACTATTTTTTTTCTTGTAGATTCATACTTCATAGCGTGCTCTCTCTATGCACACCTAGCATTACAACAACTTCATGAGCTTCACCCTTATAGGTAAGTTCAGGTATACTTTCTATTTTTCCTTCATCCTAGTATTTCACTTTGCTACATCACTAAAATAAAAAGGGGGCAAATGTAGTCATATAAAATGCAAAAATTGGTAACTTGAGTGTGGCTAATGACACCCAACCCATAGTTCCCTTTTTCTTGCTCTCATTACTCTTCTAGGCACCTTTTCATTGATTCTCAATCATCTGTAGGCTTTCAATACCTCATACTAGCTTAGTCAGGACTCTTTTTCCATGCTTATTCCATCCCTTAGGTCCCATACCCTCAAGATAATAGTGCTCAACGTGGAATATAGAATTGGACCCTAGGGTGTCCCCTTTTTAATGCTCTTGTCTAATCACATTTTGAGCCCAGATCACCATTTTCCCCTGATTCCTCCTCTTCATTATGTCATCCTAGCATGATTGCATTTAACCCATGACCAATAAATCCCTATATAAGCCCATTCAAAGATTATTTGAAAAGGGTTGGCAAATATTACTAAGCAAGTAAGACTACTCAAGCAATCTTCCCTATTCTCTACATACAACTAGCCAATACACTTATAAGATTATTCAAATCCTTATACCAACCCCTAGCCACCTCAAGCACACCTAGTGTTAACATTTATTGTATTCTCATATCATAATTGCTCTAAGCACTTTCAAAGGGAGAACTACATATGGCTTGATCCCTCTTCAGAGTATTGGTATGTAGGCAACATGCCCACACATGGGGTGTGAAGCATGTTCAGTGCATCTTACACACACGAACCCCTCCCTCTTTTCTCAAAGTCCTATTCAAGCTTATTAGAGACCTAGGACCAAAGATAAATTGGATCTACAAAGAGCTCTATCAAGAGATAATCTTTGTAATTTCATAGGAAGTGTCATACAAGAGTGGCAGATAAAATCCAAAAAACTCAGACCTTTGTGCTCAATTTGAACAGTAGCGACAGGGACATGACTATAACATCAAACCTCAAAGTGTCTTGCTTTTGGTGCTCTTATCCTTTCATTGAATGAAAGCTAGATCTAGCTTCCTGATACTATCCCAGTCCTGCATAGTCAATATCAACCTTCGTCTCAGTCAGATCAACATAGTTATAAGCTAAGTTATATTTCTCTCTATTTATTTACTATTTTTAGAAAGTTTGAATAACAATCAGAATTAATAAATTAGTAGGTTAATTATGTCATAATTATTGACTAATTTACTTTACTTAGACTTTTAACTAAATAGGAATAAAAACCCCAATTATTCCCAGAAAGGTTAAATCAAGGAGCAATATAAGTGCTCAATTCAATTAAGGTAAATATGGGCCAAAACTGGCATTATCATGTATTCGTGACCAAATTTGAGTATCTACATTTGACCCCCTTTATTCTATAAATGAAATTACTATAGTTAAAGGAAATATATACTTGAGTGTGCACAACACACTTTGCCTTTGGGATAATTATCTAATCATACAAGGTTTTCCATGGTGAATCCTACAATGATGTAAAAGTAGTTAATGTCATATGTGAAATTAAAAATTGAAACATAACTTGAATTTGAAAAGATTTTAAAGAACAAGGAGAACACTTGTATGTGTGAAACCATTGTTTCTCTTGTAACTTTACTCGAATATGTTGCATCTTTGAAGCATTATATAATTGGTACTTCCCATGAAACACTTAAAGAGATGTGTTCATTTTTTGAACCATGACAAATTGAGGGTGATCAAGCTCTAATTTAAATTGAATGTGTATAGAAAATAGAACCCATTAAGGTACATATAAACCTTGATTTGTGTTATTGGTCTTTATAACCCTAAGATAAAAACAATTTGAAAACTATAATGGATTTGTAGGCTATAATGTTGGAGGGATTTAAATCTTCAATGATTATACACTTTGACTGAATCAACCACTGCAAATGGTGTATAGATTCAATCGTCACTTTTTCCCTTAGATCTTATATGCATGATCAAAAGAGAATGGATAACAACCATGCCCCTATCGTGGCCTTAGATGATAAATAGTAATGAAAGTATGGTATGAATCAATATCACACCCCTTGAATTTGAAATGGTATAACATGCATGACTTCATATCATGCCCCTATGTGATAAATGTAAAATATTAACTATATGTAGATGTAAATTTTGTTGAATCTTGTGCACGTATGTCCCTGCATATGCACCCAAAATTTATGAATATATAATATGTTCTTGTATTTTGAATGCATATGTGCATATGCACCCATAGTTTTTACCAATAATTGAATTTTAAACCATTATGAATTATTTGAAATTGTATTATGTACCCCAAACTAGTTTTCTACTCATAGTATTTAATGGTTATATTGATTTGATAATGAAATGTAATAAACCAATGAACTATTTAAATACTAATTTAAATTATAGAACATACATAACCTAAATGTAAAATATAAACACTGAAATGAGCTATAAATATTAATTTTCAATGAAATATGCAAACCTATCTTGGATTTGATTTATGTTGACTGTACAGGCAAACATTTGATGTAACTTTGGCTGGAAGGATTTATAAATTATGTCACACTCAAAAAGATAATTATTTGATATATGGAGATAGGAGCACACTATGTTGGACAAGGGTATATTGTGGCCTTTGTTGACTAAGACTGTGTTCATGTTGACTATGTGATTTATTTTCTGTATGGGCACTTGTGCCTATCCAAAAGGGTCTATTGATTATTTGCATATGTTGACATGATGCATGGAACTACAATAACAAAACACTATTTATTACACATAAAATAGATAGAGGTTAAATACCAAAGGGAGAGTTAGGCAAAGGAAATAATTAAACTATCCTAAAAAAAACTTGCATAATCTTAGTGTTTCGTACATAGCCCAAAAAGGCCTTAGGCTGATGTATTTCTCCCTTCTATAGTAAGTGTGTGAATATTGATATTTGTTATATGGATACGACTAGTAAATTTACTCAAATGATTATGAATACCCTTGAACTACAATAAAATAGCTTCAGACTTGGCATATGACTATTAGAATAGTGCAGAACTTGAATTGGAAATATTTGTGCCCTTTTGTTCAATGTGTAGTAGAATTTCCAAGTGATTGTTATATGTGTATTGAATGACTTTGATATGCTTATATAGCAATAGATTTGAAATATTTTTATTAAACAATTTTTTTAAATCATGAGAGGGCCAACATGGAGCATCTCAAATTTAAAATGTAATCATTAGAGCATAAGAGATGAGGTCGCACTAGTGGATAAGGTTAGGTTGCATCCCTATCTAACCTAGTGCAGTCTTGCACCAAAAGGTTGGAGACTATTGTAACTTGGTTAACATGAATTTATACGTAGAATAGGGATGTCTAAATGATATTTTTAGTAATTACAAGATAGTGAGTAGAATAGTGAAGGCTCTCATAGAGAGAGAATTTAATGAAATGGTGAAAAGGTAAAGATGTCAAGATTAAATATTATCAAGCACTTAATGATTAAATTTGAGTGTCTACATTCCTTCCCCCTATCCATTCTATTATATTGATGTAATAAAGTGAAATAACTAGAATAAATGAGATGCGAACTTAAGTGTGTATACACATTTTGTCTTTTAATGTGAAGCTTGATTATATAAGATGCCTAAATGCAAAACCTATAATAATGTCACTGAAATTAGTTACTATTGTTGATATTTTTGTACCAAAAATGTCAAAATGTCAAGTACCCTAAGGGAGACCCATTAATTTTTTGGAAAAATGCCTTAAAATGACCCAGTACACTCATTTCCTTAAGTCAACAAAAACTGGAGATTTGGGTGCAATTTGCAACTTGCAAACTTATAAATTGCATCCCAACATCCACTTCCCACTAAATACCCAATTGGTGAAAATCAAAGATTAGAATGCAATTTACAACTTACAAACTTGTAAATTACTTCCCAACCTCTGCTTACCACAAAACCCATAACTGCTAGAAATTGGAACCCCACTCACAATTTACAACTTGCAAAGTTGTAAATTATAAACAAAGTTCTACTTCCCTCCGACTATCCTTCCTACAAAATTTGGAACTCCAATTGCAAATTTCAACTTGCAAAGTTGGGAATTGTGCCTCAAGTTATGCCTTTCCATTTCTAAAAAGTCAAACTATCTTACAAAATGTAGAGGTCAAAGTGTAAGCAGCAAACTTATAAAGTTGTAAAGTTGCTTGCAAACTCTATATTTCCTAATCTCATGCCAACCACCGACTTAGGGGCATTTAATGTTGAGGTTATATAAATAAAATTAGGGTTATCATAATGCATTGTTTATTTTCTAATTTGGATTTTGAGCTCTACACCTCAAATTAGGAACCTGATAGCGACATCGAGCCATGAAGCCACACTTTCATGCCACACACTCAAACCATGCATTTGAGCCATGAATTCATTGTTTCCCACCTACCTGGTAATCCTCTATCATCCTTGCATCCATTAAATCCACCATTTTGTTATCAAATAGAGCTTTATGCCATTGTTTTTCCATCTAGTAACATTTGTTAGGGTTTTATTTCCTTCACTTAAAAATTGATAGGATTTTTAATTTTTTTCATGGTGTTGTTTGGGGTCATCTTTGTCTATGTTCTCAATTGTTGTCAAATCATTTCCAAGCATTTTCTATTTATTTAAAACCTAGTTTTTTTAAAAATTCATATAACCAATTGAATATTCCTTTGAGGATTCTTGAACCAACAGAATATTCCCTTGTAAGATTCCCTACATAGTACCCACATATTTTCCACTTACTAAAACAATTCCAAAACCCATGGGATTTCTACTTACAATTGCAACCTCAAAACTTCATGGAATTTCCCAATGCACAGAGCAATTCCAATCTCCACCAGAGTTTTCATCAAAAAATGCAAGTGTGTTTTGTAACTACCATCTGCACTGGAGATTTTCCCTACAATTACAACCATAATATCCATCATTGTTTTCACCTGTGTTTTGCACCCACAAATCCTACCAACTTTGTAGTTGGTTTTCCCTAGCAGATTCTGTAGAATCCATGTCTATAAAAGAGATGAAGTTCAAAGCCAAAGGACCCAATGTTTGATTCAATTTGGAATCCAATACAAGTGAGATAACAAACACAGACCTAGGTCACATTGACCTAGGTGATTTTTGAACTAGAGTAAATGTTGAACTAAAAAATGACTAGATTCAGAATATTTATTATTATGGATTACCCCAGGCAACAACCTTCCCCCTATCAGTGTAGAGCCTTGAATTGGTGCTCACATTACAAAAGCACTATGATTATGAGAATAGAGAAGTGCCAAATGATAAAGGAGAAATAATTCTAAACCTGGACCGAAACTTTATAGACTCAATGTTCCTGATACCTGAATATGAGCATTACCTAGATATAACTCCCAAATCATCAAAGAAATTTTATCAGGACAATAACACTTGATGTCAAAGGGTAATAAATAAGCAATGGCTAAAGTTCGCTAGGGCTACATCCACAAAATTACCCAAAACATTGGAAAGAATAGATATTAAGGATGAAGTTGGTGATTTAACCATACTACTACATAGAATCATTAGGAACCCTAATGCAAAGAACTTCCAAGACTGGATGTACCAATACATATGGGTAATCTCACAATATAAGAAATACATCCACTAGACACAACTAATAAGTGACTCCATCCATAAGTAATTGATGAAAGTCCATAATATAAGGAAGTTCTATATGACTTCTTATCTAATTTATATATTAGCCAAGGGGAGAGCCTTCCCAAGACTAAACACAGTAGTTGACCAAGAAAACAAGGTTTTCAACTATTACCTTGACCTCACTCTTGAGGTAAGTAGGTAGCACTTTAGAAGAGTAAATGATGCATTCATCTACTGCATCATAGTCATGTTTGATAAAGAGCTGGAGAAGAAGAGATTCTCTGATGCTATCACTTTAAAGATTACCAACTGGGGATCTTATTTCATCCAATTCCCCACATACTCATACATCATAGTAGGGGGATTCAATGGTTATACTTACACCTTTTTAAGGTATGTGAGTGACAAATGGGCCTTAATGGACCTTGTGAGGCAGCTCGTGGAGACTAATAAGTTATTATCCAACAATCACAAGGCAAGAATTCATTTCCCCATTAGCGTATGGAGGTACACATGCCCTTATTTATCTAAAGCCAAGTGTGAAGATGCTAAAATCGCCCAGATGACCTTGAGGGTTGTGGATCTAAGGCCATTTTATGATGTAGAAGGCAACATTACTAGTGTATTAGGGATCTTTACATATTCCCATGTCCCTTACTATGAAGACTACTGGGAGGACTTGCAAGATGAAGAAGAAGTAAAACTAATGGACTATTCTTGGATGACCCTTGATCAAATCAAGGATTTTAACATGGCACCAGACCCTGAGGACTTGGTAGATGATGAATCCCTAGTAGACAATATCTACTATGATAATAAGATCTATGCTTAACCCCTTCCATCAGAAAGGTGGTCCATTCATGAGTCCTTATCATTAATGGTAAAACCACCAAAGTAATAAATAGAACAATCAACTAGCTAAGAAGTAAAGGGGTCAAAGTGACCAAGGAAATAATGAGAATCAATGAAAAGATATGAGAGCTCAAGGGGAAGGGAGTACCATCATCAACAGAAGGTTCCAATAGTGGAACCCTCCTAGAATAGGCAACTATGCCAGTTGTCTCCCATAAGAGAAAGCAAAAGTCAAAGGCCAAGAGAGGATAATAAAGTAGCCAAGGATCAACAACGGATCAGCCAATAGTGATTTCATCTAAAGATACAACTACTATTGAAACTCTAATAGTTTTTACTCTCATCTCAATCATAGTATCTACTCCTATCTCTATTACAGTCCCTCTTCCTATCTCTATCATTCCATCAGCTTCAACACCTCCTCCTCCTGTCTCCACTCCACCTTCACCTCAAGTGATTACCCCCTTTGTTTCCACTAGTTCACTTGTGTCAGTAAGTTCATTGCTGATAGTTTAATCAATTCAATTAGATGCTCATTTTTCTCTTCTACCTCCCTCTTCCACAATTTCACTCCCTGCTTCTATAATTCCTTCCATCTCATCTCTAATCACTACTTCTACCCTGTTAATCACTAACACTACACAATAGTATATAGTCATGGATTCAATCATCTTGACTACAATCCCATTGACCATCTCTACCCTTGGGACAACTACTGCTTCATTTTCATCTCCCCTCACTTTCCCCTTTTCATCAACCTTGAGTGTTCCCACAACTCTGATTGATTCATTCATGGCTCTAGATTCTACATTCCCACATGCTCCCCTTTACCAATCCCCTATGCCTACTCCTCCATTAGTGTCACTTCCATCTCCCACATCCTTAGCAAGCACATCTATTTCCAATACATCTATCTCTTCCATTTCCATAATAACCCTAACCCCCATAAAGGAGGTAGAGGCAAAGTCAATCACTAATATAAATGTGGCCACTCAACCCACAAATGGGGAAGAGATTGGTAAAACATCAATTGAAGATTCAATGGATATAATAGTAATAGAATCAAAACATGTCACCATAAGCACCAGTGCAGTAGCTTCAATTGTAGATTCATAAGTGGTAGTGCTAACAAAGCAGGATCTCACTCCCTGTTGGCTAGTATAGATAGTGGGGAAGAAACGTAAGCATATGGTGTCCCTAAACACACTTGGTTTTGGCCTCGCAAATGCATCTAAGAAATCTAAGGCAACTCCTAGAACCATATAAAGGATATTATATGATTCCATAGGGGAGAAGTATGTAGAGATTGTAGTCCCTCCACCAAAAAAATAGAAAGAAGATTTAGTGGTGGGGGATTACCAAATATCAAAGGTTCACCTTAGTCATCATACAAGAGAGGGATTGAAACATGATGTTCAATCCAATATTAACTCTCTTGTTGAGAAAATGGATAGTGACAAGGTCACTAAGGACAAATTGAAGAATAAGGTTGAATAATTGACGACTACATTAAAAAAGTTCATCGAGCCCATTACTCAACCTACACAATCTGTTACTCATATCACAGACCAATAAACACTTGATGCAGTGATAGAGATTGACAACATGAGAAGGGATAAAAAGGACTGGGCAGAAGAGCTCATATCAAAGGGGAACAAAGTCATTGAATCAGTAATGGACCACTATAAAACTTTGAAAGAGAGATGGGCAACTTTGAGAGAGCAAAGAAGCAAATATCAAGAAGAGATAGAAAGATGGAACCTATTTTATCCAAAGTTGAAAATTGTGGATACAATTGAAACTAATATTCTACTTGAAGAAAAGATATTAAGAAATGATGTAAAACAAGAGGAATTGGATAGAATATCTCAATTTAGAATCAGAATACTCATAGAGAGTACTAATAAAGCTAAGGTTTCACATTACAAGGCCACTGATATTCTATATGACATTAAAGATCTACTAAATAAATTATCATGTTAAGCAATGAATTATTAGAATTAGATCATTTTAGCTCAGGAAGTTTAAGATAAATTTAAAGGAGTTATTGAAGGAGAGTTAGCATGAGACACAACATTCAGCTTGAGCTCCCATCCACCATTTTATCAAGTACCATAATACAATGGATCAAATGGGTAAAGAGACTCAATAATATAGGGTTGTACTAAGGGAACTCTCTGACACAATTACAAAACGTGAAATAAACCACCTCTACTCTTTTGGTCACAATGAAGATCGTATCCTAGAGATCTTCAAGAGTTTTGATGCATATATTGAGAAGATATAGGTGAATAAGGATAAAGAGTATTTAGAGGTTTTGGTTGGAGATTAATTCTTTCTATCACAAATATTTTGTATATTATATTTCCTTGTTGTAAAAAATATTGTAAAGTTGCATATTATAAATTGCAACTATCATTTTGTCCGCTCTTTTTGAGAAAGAGCCACTTTAGATTTCCATGTTCCTTTTTGATAGGTTGAAAGTTGTAAAAATCAAACTTGTAAATTACACTTTCCCTTTTGACAAGGCTGGGTTACTTGATTGCAACAACTCATATTGTAAAATGCATTTCCAATTTTGTCAAAATTGTGTGACTTGAAAGTTGTAAAAGTCCCAATTTAAAATTACAAGTTAGGTTTTGTAAAAATAACCTAAATCTATCTATTATTCTAAGTTTGAGTTTCACTTTGACACCTCATTGCATGGAGAAACTACAATAGTAGAACTGAAGAAGACAAAGGCATTGCATGAACATTCCACAAGTTCTCCCATGCCTCCAATAGTTAAATGGAACACCCAACACTTGCATGTTTTTTTCCACTTGTTTACCTTGCCAAAGATGCCATTATAGCTGAATGTCATGCCCCCTTTGCACAGATTTTCTATATTTTGCATGCCCTTCAACTAGGTGTGAATTTTTTGTTAACTACATTTCTTTCAAGAGAAAATTTTATATAAATATGGGTACTATGGCGTAACCCATTTATATTTTTGTTTTCAGAGAGATTATTCTACATTTTGAATAAGTTATCAATGTGTTGTAACCTAGGGAATGAGAGTAGATTAAAGAATTGTCTTTTTTGTCTATGTTATCTTTGTGTATGCAAGGCTATTTATCAAATTTGTGGATGTTTTTAATCTTATTTCAGTCATAAAATTTTATTTTTGGTAATTTTTCCCTTTTGAAAGATTATTTGATTAAAAATAAAGAATCTTGTCCCTTGTATGAGAAAATACCCAATATTACCTTTGGTTTCACATTTGCATGAGTTTGTGCTCCAATAATTTTCAATATATTTATTGTTCTATTTTGTTCATTCAAATCAAGCATTAAAATCCATGATAAATATTTGGTGCAATCACCATTTCCAATTTTGTAATTTTATTCATAAAACTCTTTTCTCACAGTCAAACCCTAGTTTAGAAGCAAGATTATTAAGAAGCAAAATTTCCATATGAGATGGTAGTTTATCAATTGAAATAAATTTAGTGAAAGGAATTCTACCCTCTCCATAGGTTCACCTCAATTCACCAAGGTCCTACATATTGGAGATGATCCCATTGTATCATTAGATTTTTGCATAATGAACTACAACATAAAGACATATGCAAAATCTATGTGATAACAATTTTTGGCACGCCCAATAGGATTCTAAAAATTATTACTAAAAAGATTGGTTCTATTATCATCAAGTGTTATACGAGCCCTGTGCACATTTCAAAATCACTTGGTGACTCCACTGGCTTACAAATTCAGGAATTCAAAGTTTACGTATGCTAAAAAAACAAACAAGATCATCTACTAAAGTAAGAAAGCTGATTTTTTAGAATTGTGACTTCTATATAAAAAGAGACCAAGATTAGTCATACCTTACACTAGGGTATAACCTACAAATTTATTTGCATCTCCTTTAAATACTCCCAACAGTTTCATACCTCCTATTATGGTTGTGAGAAATCAAAATTTTGTAGCCTTTAATGGAGGCAACCCACTTTAGTTGGCCCAATATGATGATATACCTACCTTGGATTTAAAAATCCTTCTGTATTTTACTGGTGAAACTTCCACCACTCATAAGGAACATATACAATACATTGCTAATCTTTGTTCAATCCATAATGTGGTACAAGATAATATGGTAATCAAACTTTAGTATACTCTTTTAAGGGTAAAACCTTACAATGGTACAAAGGCCTAACTCCTAATTCCATCTATATTTGGGATTACTTAAGAATTGCACTATGCATGTAATTTGAAGATAAGAATGATCACCTCTTCCTAGTCGAATAATTAACTGCTATTCAATGGGATCCTCATGAGTTCATGATTGATTTAAATTTTTGCTTTCAAAAAATATGGAATAGAATTCTAGTATTAGTCAAGCCAACCCAAATAATGATTTCCTATATTACTTAAGAAATTTGAATAGTGATATAGATATTATGATTCAGTCAATGGGTGGCACCACACTTCCCAATGCATATTAAATTGCAATAAGGATAGAAAATTACCTGATTCAAGATGGAAAAACTACCCCAAGGCCACCAATGCCTCTATTCCCAAAAATACCTCCTACACAACCTGAAATTGCTCCAATTTCCACCCTAAGTAAAGCACCATCTTTAAATCCTATTCTTATTGATGATTTATATGAGGTTAAATAATTGCTTATGAGTTTTGGCAATGAGTTAGTAATAAAAAGGTAGCAATCCCATAACTACAAGCCTTATTAGTAAGCTAACCAAGCATACTAATCTAAAAGGCAACCATACTAAGGCAATTCACAACCATAAGGTCAAAATATGCAAGCAAAACCTCCAAACATCTGTACTCTGCCTATACCAAACACTTTCAAATCTATTATACCTATTTAGAATGACTTGGCTTAGGAGTATGAGTGGTGTTATCCTTGTGCTCAACCACATAATAAGAATACTTGTCCTAATGGTGTCATCAGTCAATCCTTGATGGTGTAAGGAATATCAAACATTCAAGAACAATAGGAGGAAGCCACTTCTTAGTAGAAGGATACACAAGAACCTGCTCAGAATGAGGCTAGTCTTCTAAACTGGCAAGAAGAGGACTTTTGTGGTGTAAATTAGGAGGAAGCATTATTCAATGGTATGACAATAAATACACATTAAAAAAAAAGAGCAATATAAAGTGAACAATCCCTAGGATGGAATAAGCTACAACTTCCAAAGTTATATAAGAACCTACAAAGTGGTAACATAGTACAAAACCCACCCTATGTATTAATGGGCTAGTTAAAATCAAAAGTACTAACCCCAAATCTCATGAAAGAAGACATTGCTCCTACAAAGACACCAATGAAGGTTGGTAACATTCCTTTTAGTATCATTTAATAAATGAAGAAAACCAATTTGAATGTTACTATGTGGGAAACACTATCTATTCTAGCACAAAGAGATTTGCTACAAGAAGCTTTGAAAAACTTTCAAATAATAGATAAAGTTTTGGTAAAGGGACCTGATGCTGCAATTAATTTGTGTCAATCACAAAATGTCACCAAAGTGAGTAAAAATTCTAAGCCTCCTCATTTATATCTTTCACTCATAGTAGGGAAGCATCTCGTTCATAATTGCATGGTAGATTCAAGGGCTAGCAGTTTTGTTATGCTCGAGAAAATAGTTGATGCTCTTGGTATTAAGTATACACCTATTGCAAAAGGTGTGGTTCAATTAGATGAGATTGTTATTCAAATGGTCAGGATAATAAAAGGTTTAAACCTCACCATTTATGCATGTTCAAGCTTGTCAATTTCCCAAGCTATTTCAGTTATTGGTCTCCTTCCTTATTTTTCCATTTGTCTTTCACAAGACTTCACTACAAAAATGGAAGGATATCTATTTGTTAACTAGTCTCACATGTTACCTAGGACAAGATATGGAACATGAGTAATAATAAGAGATAATCCAATCACTAAATATCATATTGAGCCATACACTCCTATCTTTGTAGACATGAATTGCACATTACAAGCCAAGAAGAGGAGATTGATCATGAAGTTGCAACACCCATATAAGAGATTCCAGACACTCATTTGGATGAATGGGGATCATCTCTCTAATTTGATTTTTATGATTATGTACAAGAAAATAGGTTGGGTACATATTTCATTCATGAAAATGATGCAATCATCCTAAATCTTATAAAATTAGTTGAAGATCTTATAGGAATGTGGCAACTATTCTTCGGTGGCTTGAGAAGCATGAGTGGTGTAGGTATTGTCTTGATCTCTCCACAAAAAGAGAATTATTTATATTCTTTTAGACTTTAATTCAACTGCACAAATAATATAGTTGAATATGAAGCTTTGATTCAAGGTCTACAATTGGCTAAGGAAATAGGGATAAATTCCTTACAAATATTTGGTGACAACGAGTCGATTGTTCACCAAGTGAGATCCAAGAGCATAACCAAGAATAACTTTCTAAGATCTTATTAACATAGGGTTTGGAACTTGTTAAAAGACTTTACCACTTTAAACATTCAAGCGGTACCAAGAGCATAGAATAAATATGCTAATTGTATGGCCTCGGTAGGCTCCTAGTATAACCTACCTAAAGAACTAAGGAAGAAAAATAGCTAGCATGTAAATTTGATAGTAAGGCCATATATTCTTGATAACACAACCAACTGGCAAGTCTTCGATATGTTGTGTTGTGGAGCCTATTTATAAATTATATTGTATTTTTAAATACTATACATTTTAAATGTACTGTACACTCTATATGTTTTTCTCATCAAGGTTTGGGAGTGGTAGCCCCCCAAAAAAATTTGGACCCTTCTTTAATAGGAAACCATTTTGGGTTGATTTTGCCCAAGGTTTTGGTACCCATTGTTTTGTAATACCGCTTTGTTGATGTATTATGTATTGATGGATATTTTATAGGTAATACATCATGAGAATGAGGGTTTTGAGAAGGAAGAATAGAGTGTGTGAATTCAGGAGGGTTTGTTGAGTGCAGTTCCAAATAATATCTTTGCATTGTAATTGTAAGAAGATTGATCTAGGAGTGGTTTGTACTCTTATGGCTTGTAATAAAATTTGAGCAAGTGTTTCTTGGTGGATGTAACCCACATTGAGTGAACCATGTTAAATCTGGTCTTCTTATTGTGCATGTTTATTTATGTTCTTTATGCATCTTTGTTTATATCTATTATTGAGATTCTATGAAATTATTCTTCATTAATTTTTGTATTTTATTCCTAACATAATAATGATCAATAAATTATGATTTTTTTGAGAAAAGAGGTTGAAATTTTTGATAGAAACTAGTCAAGACTCCAAGATCAATATGGAGATCAAATCATTCAATTGAATCCAAACAAATTACCCATGGGACTTGTTACTTTAGAGAGTATCTTCAACTCAAATGATCAATTGAAAGGCAAAAAGAAAAACATCACGGTCAGTAAAGAAGACTACAAGCTATTAGTCATTTTAGAGGGCAAAACACTGAAGATTGGAAAGGTATGTAATGATTTTGGAAAACAATATTTTATTGAGTTGTATTAAGAATTTGATGATAACTTTGCTTGGAGTTATCAAGATCTAAGGGGGTTTGAGCCTAGCTTAGCCCAACACAAAATAGAGCTTGACCCAAATACCAAGCCTGTTAAACAAAAACATAGACCAATCAATCCAAAAATTGAACCCTTGATGAAGAGTGAGCTATCCAAACTAATAGAGGCTAATATTATTTTCCCTATAAAACATTCATCTTGGGTTACTAGTTTGGTTCCTATAAGGAAAAATAATGGTGAAATCAAGCTTTGTGTAGATTTTAGGGACCTAAACAAAGCATATTTAAAGGATCATTATCCCCTTCCACCCATGGAGCAAATTTTTCAAACTATATCAAGATCTAAAAAGTTTTCCCTTCTAGACGGTTATTTTGGATATAACTAAATCCTAGTGCAAGAATCAGATCAGTTCAAGACTGCCTTCACCACAAAATGGAGTACGTATGCATATAAAAAGATGCCATTTAGTCTGACTAATGCTAGTGTAACATTTTAGAGAGCCATGGATATGGCTTTCAGAGGTTTGATAAATGAAATGATCTTGGTATGCCTAAATGATATCACTGTTTACTCCAAACATGCTGATACACACCTAGATCACCTTAGGATTTTTTTTGAAAGGTGCAGAGAATTTGGAGTTTCCCTCAATCCAAAAAAGTGCATTTTCATTGTTCATGAAGGGAAACTAATAGGACACATTATTTCAAAAGAGGGTCTTAGAATAGACCCAAATAGAATAAGTGGTATATCTACATTAGCACTTCGAATCTATAAAAAGGGATTACAGAGTTTCCTAGGAAAAATCAACTTCGTAAGAATATTTATCCCAAATTTTGCTTCTATAGCCAAACCCCTTACTGCAATGCTTAAGAAGGGTATCATTTTTAGCTAGACATAGGAAGGAAAAAATAGTTTTAAAGCCATCAAGCAGGCTATTTCTTAGTCTCCTACCTTTGTCAACCCCAACTATGAGCAATTTTTCATTCTTTATGCTTTTGGAGGGGAAGGCATCATCTCATCTATTCTAACCCAGTAGAATAAAGAATAATTGGAACAACCAATATCTTTTTCAGTCAATCCTTGAAGGATAATGAAGAAAAGTACAATTTCATGGAGAAGCAAGTATATGTTGTAATTAAATCTCTCAAAAAGGTCAAGCATATGCTATTTAATAATAAAATTCATCTGATGGTTAGTAACCAAAGTGTTAAAGAGTTCTTGCTGAGCAAGGAAATAAATGAAAAAAAAGTAAGATGGATCATGAAAGTCATGGAATATGATGTGAACATCAAAGTAACGAAGCTTGTAAGAGGAAAAGGCTTATGTGAACAATTTGATTATGATATTAAGAACAATGAAGCAATATATGATGAATTATATTCTCAAAGTGCATCCCAACCAGCTAATCCACCTCTATTCAATAGTTGGATTAGTGATATGACCCTCTTCCTATAGACTGATGAGTACTTGTATGATTTTCAATCGTCTAAAAAGAGGTATTTTAGACTCCAATCCATTCCTTATGTTCTTTTTAATGGAATAATGTTTAAAAAATATATGAATCGAGTCATGCTAAGATGTATCGAGCATGATCAAGTTCCCAAGGTGATCAAAGAATTTCATGATGGTCCATCTAATGAAAACTTCTCTGTAAGAACCACGACCATCAAAATAATGAAAGGGGGCTATTATTACCCTGACATATTCAAAGATTCCCATCAATGGGTAAGGAACTATAAAAAGTGTGCTTACTTCATAGTCACACAAAGATTAACAGCTCTCCCTCTCAAACCAATCCAAGTTGACCAACCATTTGCTAAATGGGGATTGGATTTCATTGGTATGATCAATCCGCCATTGAGTGCAAGCCACAAATGGTTCCTTATAGCAATTGAATATTTCACAAGGTGGACTGAAGTAGTTGCACTAAAAGATACCACATAGACATCTATGTTGGAATTCATGGATGGCATAGTCACAAGGTTTGGTGTTCCTTATACCATTATCTTAGACAATGCCAAAGATTTTGTAGGCACTAAAGTGAGTGAATGGGCTGTAAATCACAATGTATACTTGAGTACTTCTTCTAATAATTACTTTCAGGGTAATGACTTTGCTGAGTTTACCAAAAAAAATATTATAAGAATTATCAAGAGGACCATGAAGGAAAACCAAAGGACATGGCACACAAATTTGAAATCAACACTATGGGTTGATAAGATCACTCCTAAGTAGGCCATTATCAATTATCCATTCATGTTGGTATATGGAAGGGAAGATAGAGTCTTTGTTGTCAACTGAGTTACCATCTCTAAAACTCAATCATCAGTTGGAACTGATTGATAATGATGAAATGATAATATGATTGGTGGAATTCATGAAACTAGAAGAAGTCAAAAACTAGTCAATGAAACTTTTGGAAGTAAATCAAGCTCAAATAAAGATAACTTTCAACAAAAAATCATTTGACAGGAGCTTAAACAAAGGAGACATGGTTCTCAAATGGGATACAGACAGAGCTAAACCAAGTATGCACACCAAGTTTGATGTAATATGGAGTGGTCCATATATTATAACTTAGTGTAAAGAAGCCAATGAATTCCATCTATCTAAGCTCGATGGATCATAACTATGTATCCTAGTCAATGCAATATACCTCAAAGCTTGATTTTGAGGTTGAAATTCATTCCAAATTTTTTGTATATATTAGGGTTAGTTGTGTTTTTCAAATAAGTGCTTTTGTACAGGTCAACTCATTAGGAGTTTTTGTTTCCTTTAGGTTCACCAATTAAAGTGTGTTAAGCTTAAAATGACACCATGCCTAATGAACCAGAAGGCCATTGGAAAGAAATTTATTAGCAGGCAATCACCCCATAGAGGTCTCCAAAATGTTGATATTTTTGTCTCAAAAATGTCAAAATGTCAAGTACCCTAAGGGAGACCCATTAATTTTTTATAAAAATGCCTTAAAATGACCCAAGAAATTCATTTCCTTAAGTCAGTGAAAACCAAAGATTTGGGTGTAATTTGTAACTTGCAAAGTTGCAAACTGCATCTAACCTCCACTTCTCACTAAACACCCAACCAATAGAAATCAAATATTAGAATTCAATTTGCAACTTGCAAACTTGAAAATTACTTTCTAACCTGTACTTCTTGCAAAACTCATAACCACAAGAAACTGAAACCCCGCTCATAATTTGCAACTTGTAAAGTTATAAATTACAAATAGAGTTTTGCTTCCCACTGATTACCCTTCCTACAAAATCTAGAACTCTAGTTACAAATTGTAACTTATAAAGTTGCAAATCATGCCTCAAGTTTCATCTTCTCATTTCTAAAGAGTCAAAATATCCTACGAAATGTGGAGGTCAAAGTGCAAATCACAAATTTATAAAGTTGCAAAGTTGCTTGTAGACTATGGATTTCCCAATCTCCCGCCAACCATCGACTTAGGGGAATTTATTGTAGAGGTTATATAAATGAAATTAAGGTTATCATAATTCATTGTTTATTTTCTAATTTAGATTTGGAGCTCCACACCTCGAATTACAAACTTGATAGTGACCTTGAGCCATGAAGCCACACTTTCACACCATGCACTCAAGCTATGCATTCAAGCCATGACTCCATTATTTCCCACCTACCTAGTATTCCTTTGTCATCCTTGCATCCTTTAAATACATCATTTTGCTATCAAAACTAGCTTCATGCCATTATTTTTCCATATGGTAACATTTTTTAGGGTTTTCTTTCCTGTGCTTAAAATTGATAAGATTTTTAGTTATTTTTGTGGTGTTGTTTAGGGTTGTCTTCGTCTGTGTTGTCAAATCATTTCCAAGAATTTTCAAGTTATTAAAAACCTAGGTTTTTTTTCAAAATTCATATAACCAGTCAAATATTCCTTTGAGGATTCCCAAACTAGTAGAATATTCCCTTGTAAGATTCCTTACATAGTCCCCATGGACTTTCCACTTGCTAAAACAATCCAAAACCTATGGGATTTCTATCTATAATTGCAACCTCACAACTCCACAAAATTTCCCAATACATAGAGCAATTCCAATCTCCATCAAAGTTTTCACCAAAAAATATAGGTTTGTTTTGTAGCTACCATTTCTATCGAAGATTTTCCCTACAATTACAACCCTAATCTCCGTTGGAGCTTTCACCTATGTTTTGCACCCTCAAATCCTACCAACTCTGCAGTTGGTAATCCCTAAAAGATTTTCTAGAATCCATGTCTAGAAAAGAGATGAAGTTCAAATTCAAGGGACCTAGTGTCCCACTCAGTTTGTAATCCAATACAACTGAGATAATAGACACAGACCTAGGTCACATTTACCTAGGTGATTTCTAGATTAGAGTAAATGCTAAATTCAAAAATGACTAGATTCAGAGCTTTTATGATTGTGGACTGCCCTAAGAAGTAGCCTTCCCCTTTTTAGTATAGAGCCCTAAACTTGTGCTCACATTAGTAAAACACTATGATAATGAGAAGAGATAAGTGTTGAATGATAAAGGAGATAGAATTATGAACCTAGAACTAGACTTTATAGACTTAGTGTTCCTAATACCTAAATATGAGAGTTACCTAGATATAACTCCTAAATCATCAAAGAAATTTTATCAGGATAATAACACTAGATGTCAAAGGGTAATGAATAAGCAATGGATAAGGGTCCCTAGGGATACATCCACAAAATTTTCCAAAACATTGGCAATAATAGATTTTAACAATGAAATTGGTGATCTAATTATACTACTGCATAAAATCACTAGGAACCCCATTACAAAGAACTTCCAAGATTGAATGTACCAATACATATGGGTAATCCACTAGAACAAGTAGTACATGCATTGAGCACAACTGATAAGTGACTCCATGTATAAGAAATTGATGGAAGTCCATAATATAGGGAAGTTCTATATGACTTCTTATCTAATTTATATATTATCCAAGGGGAGAGCCTTCCCAAGATAAACACAATAGTTGACCAAGCAAACAAGGTTTTTAACTATTACCATAACCTCACTCTTAAGGTAAGTATACAGTACTTCAAAAGAGTAAATGATGCATTCATATACTGCATCATAGTCATGTTTGACAAAGAGTTGGAGAAGAAGAGATTCTCTAATGCTACCACTTTAGAGATTACCAACTAGGGATCTTGTTTCATCTAATTCCCCACATACTCATATGTCAAATTAGGGGGATTCAATAGTTGTCCTTGCACCTTTTTGAGGTATGTGAGTGATAAATGGGCCTTGTGAAGTAGCTCATGGAGACTCGCAATTTGTTATCTAGCAAAAATTAGCATAGGAGGAGAATTCATTTCCCCATTAGCACCATTTTATGATGTAGAAGGGAGGTACACATGCCCTTATTTATCCAAAGCCAAGCTTTTAACATGGCACCAGTGCAGATGCTAAAATGACCCAAATGGCCTTAAGGGCTCTGGAGGCAAGACCATTATATGATGTAGAAGGAAACATTACTAGTACATTGGGGATCTCTACATATTCCCATGTCCCTTACTATGAAGACTACTGGGAAGAATTTCAAGATAAAGAAGTAAAACTAAAGGACTATTCCTAGATGACCCTTGATCAAATCAAGGCTTTTAACATGGCACCAGTCCCCGAGGACATGAATCCCTAGTAGACAAGATCTACTATGATAATAAGATCTATGCTCCAGATTCACAAGTGGTAGTTCTAGCACAATAGGATGCCACTCCTAGTTGGCTAGTACAAATAGTGGGGAAGAAATGTAAGCAGATGGTGTCCTTAAACACACTTGATTTTGGCCTCATAGATGTATTTAAGAAATCTAAGGTAACTTTGAAATATTACTTTTAAGATAAACTCAAAAAGAAAACTGCTATAAACTAAAAAATTGCAGCACTCACAAAATACTATCCAAATCACATAAAAATTTAAAAGAAGCTAGGAAACATCATAATAATGTCGAGATTTTTTTTTTATAATATTCTAGTTTACAAAAACTGCCATGCAATGACATGCGATGACATGCAAACATAAATTCTAGAAAATATCCACAGTAAATAGAAAGAATATCAAAACAACTCCAACTTTCTAAAAATTTGCTCTGAAAGGTTGATCTAAAAGTCTCCAAAAACCCTAGAACTGAATATCTGATGAATAATGCAAAAAACCTCTATATTCTAGTATCTCTCTACAAATCTGGCACTGGATATGTATGTAGCTCCAAAATAAAAAAACTAGGAATGGATCTTTTACCATTGAAGAGTGCTCTACTAGCTAGGGATGGATCTCTCACCATCGAAGCTAGGGTTCTTATGGAATCTTACCTCCACAAGTAGGAATAAAAGCATGCGTGCTCACATAATAAGTTCGATAATAGCAAGATGATACTTTTTTTCTCCCATCGACCTCTTTTTATAATTTTCTTTTACCAAAAAGAGGCCCAAACCCTAATTGCACCATATAGGGGGAATCTCCCTTTATAAATGTCACTTAAAGTGACTATTTTTCTTTAGGCCAAAATGGTCCCTTTAAGTGGCCCTAATGAAGAAATAGAACAATACACCACTTTATTTTTCTTAAGTCACTATAAAGTACATGTCTAATGCCAAAACATAATATTTAAGTGAAATGAAGGTGTAAAACATACCCAATAACCTCCCATATCCCTAGCCTCTTAGGTATGATGAAGGCTATGATGGAAAATGAGCCATTAGGTCTCTGATGTAGGAATGGGGACATTACAGTTTGCCCTTCCCAAAAATTGCTTATCCACAAGCAAATGTAAACTAGAATGTTGTAAGATCTGCTCGCCCTCCCAAGTGACATCCTCAAGTGGCAAGTCCTTCCATCGCACTAGGTATTATATGATCACCCTATTCATGAGCTTTCTCTACCTTACCTCAATGATAGATTTTGGTTCTAAGACTAGCTTCCCCTCATCATCCAAAGGTGGTAAATCTATAGAAGGCACAATATGTTGTCTAAGTGCCTTTTTGAGGCACAAAACATGGAAGATATTATAGATCTTACTGTGCTCTGGTAACTCTAACTCATATGCTACAACCCCAACTCTACGTACTATCCTATATGGCCCATAGAATAATGGTTTTAGATTCTTTGCACTATTCTTCTTGAGTGAGGCCTACTTATATAGCTGTAAACATAGGAAAACCAAATCCCCTACCTCAAAATATCTCTCAATCCTGTGTCTATCTACATAGATCTTCTATTGATTCTATGCTTTTTGTATATTCTCTTTGAGGGCCTTCAAAATGTCCTAATTCTCTTGCAACCAATCATGAGTTTTGGGAGCTCATCTATCTGATAATACTATATCCATAAATGATGATGCATCACACCCATACAATGCCCAAAAAGGAGTCATGCCAATGCTTTTTTGGTAAGTGGTATTATAAAAATACTCACCCATGTGTAGTCACTGAACCCATGCACACTGTTGACCTGTAACTGTTGACAAATTTTCCCCATAGGCCAGATCACCACCCCTAGCATTCAAAACTTTTTATATCATGCTAGTTTGTCTTGTGAGTCAGTTATTGGTTCTGAAAAGCCCTTGAAATAATCTATGATTAACAGGTCTTTTTGAGGCATTCACTTTGGTTTTCAGAGGGTTTTTTATGAGAAAAGCGTTATGGAGGATTCTTTGGGTCCAAAAAAAGGGGCCCATCTTCACAAAAGGTCCAATGGTCCATTTCAAGAAATCTTGAAGGAATTGGTCTTTTGGGAAAAAATTCCCAAAGGAATTCCTTCGAGATTAAATTCTAAGGAAATGGGCACTTTTAAAAAAGACAAAGGTCCAATATTTTTAAAATTCAATGATCCATTTTCAAATTTTGAAGGGTTCTTATGCAAGAAATCTGAAAGGCACTTCTCGGCATAAAGGGTCACATTCTTTTGGAAAAGGACCATTTTAAAAGTTCCAAAGACTGAAACAACTTTTTTGAAGGGTCACCTTCTCTTTAGACCAGGTCACTTTCAATTTATTTGAAGGTCATTTCAAAAAGCCTGAAGGCCTTTTCAACTTTTTCAAAAGGTCACTTAACACTTTCTTGAACGATATTTTCCAAGGAAAAGGTACTTTTCAAGGTTCTCGAAGGGCTCTTTCCTTTCGAAAAAGTTCTTTTCATTTTTTTTGAAGGGTTCTTTTAAAAAATTTCAAAGGACACTTGCCTTTAGAAAATAATTCTTTCAGGAAAAAAGTCTGGAAGAATTCTTTTAGGAAAAAAGTCTGAAGAGAAATGGGACAAATTGTCCACAGAAATTGAAGAAAGCAAAAAATTTGAAGGATATCTTTTCAAAGGAATTACTTTGGACATTTTGTTCAAAATAACTTTTTTGAAGGACACTTACAATTTTTTTGAAGGGCACTTTTTTTGGTAGAGGACCATTTCAAATTTTCTGAAGGGCACTTTTCTCGGCAGAGGACCATTTCAACTTTTCTGAAGGACACTTACAACTTTTTTGAAGGGTCACTTTCCAAGGAAAAGGTACTTTTCAAGTTTCTTGAAGGGCTCTTTCCTTTTAGAAAAGTCCATTTCATAAAAGCCACAGGGCTCTTCCTTTTTGAGAAGGTCCATTTTAAGAAAGTCGAAGGGTATCTTCAAAAAAGGTCATTTTCAAAGTTACGAGTGGACCAAACATTTTTTCGAAGGGTAATAAACAAAAGTCTGAAGGGCACATTCCAATAATTTGAGGGACCATTTTTAAAAGGTCAAAGGTATGAATTCTCATGGATAATTTATCCATGAGAAAGTGATAATAAAAAATCTTTGGATAAATTGTCTAGGAGAAATGGACCAAGCAAATTATCCGAAGAAATAATTTTGGGAAAGTGAATGAAGACAAGGGTTCAAGAGGAAAGCTTGAAGGAAATGAATGAAGAAATATTGTCCATGGGAATAGAAATAAATAAATTTTAAAGGAATACAAATATAAACAAAGAGCCTAAACAAATGTTGAATAAATACATATAGAGCATGTAAAGTGGCCCAAGCTCAATTACACACGTCTAGGACAAGCACAAACATGAAAAAAACCAATAAAGATATTGTTTTTTCCATCTATAAGAAGATCTATAGTCGGAAACTATAGTAAAGAGCACACTAAATAATAAATGTAATAATCAAATCATTCACACTTGGCAAAGACATGTATCTACCTTCAGGTATGTCTATCTTTGTTCTAAAAGGGAGACACAAATGCATAAAGGGCTCAAGGAGTTTAGCGTTGGATTGTGGTTCAAGGAGATAACATGGAGTTTCAATGTTGTATACCTAATCTTAATATGGAATTTCATGCATGCACTCTTGTTTATCTTATTAATCAATGTTTTTTCAAACACTTCCAACTCAGCTTCAAGTGTTTGAAGATTGGCGTAACATCATGCATGATGAAAATTGAATTACCAAAGATCCATGCGTGTTTGATAAATTTTGAAGAATTTAATGTTTATTCTAAATAATTATTATGAAATGGACTCTCCATCATTTTCAATGCCAAAGAGCTTCTCATACAGGACATAGGTCAGAAGGATATTATCAAAAGGCTTGGTTATCTTGGCATAGCTAAAGTTAGATTTGGGGTGATATTGGAGTTGATTTCCTCTTCTATTTTTAGCACCAATCTCTTGGCTTTTATATGATTTTTATATATAAGTTGGATTTTTTAGACTTGAATGAGATCCCTCTTTTGGTAAGACCAGAATCTACTAAAACTTAAGTTTTGTAACCTTTTTAAAATAAATAGAAGGACTGCTTTCAGATTTCAGGATAATGGTATAGTGTATTTATGTCAGTGATTTGCATATGGGATATCAAGGCTATTCCATCATTTCCCTCAAGATTTGATCATCAAATAAAAACCTTTTCATGAAATACTAATTCATAAGAGCCAATTAGAGTTGAAATTTCAATCTTTTTCTTGTCTAATCAGTGTTTTTAGAAGTTTAAATTGAGCGGATGAACCAAAATATAGTTGTATCACCATCATTAGATAGGATTTCCTTTCAATTTTATTTTTTACCTTTTTCTTGGTAGTTTGTAGTGTAAAGTAGAGATCCTAATTGATACACCAAAGGGAGCTAGCCCTTAGAATCTAGAGATTCAATCCACTGATTAGGCCACCCATAGCCTAGGATTGTTTCCATGTTTTAGCAGTCTGTGAAGGCCTGAAACTACCTTCACAAGGGTTCGAGTCTGGTTGATAATAGTTTTTGGCATGACTGGTGGGACCTCAAAGAAATTATTTGCATATCTAAAGATATTTGAAGCTGAGGAGAAGCAGTTGCAGTAGATGAGAATATTCATCTTCATCACAAGCTAAAGACTCTTCAGGTTGCAAGGTTCATAACACCATTCAGGCAATCCTGTCATGCCAAAGGTTACCACAAGGTCAGATAGTAAAGGTATTCCTTTTGAATCTATATCATATAAGAGATAAAATTTTAGGAGGGCAAATCCATATCCTCAAAATAAATATTTATTCCCTGGTTATCCTATTGTTCTACGCACTACAATCCCCACTATCCAAATAGACATAAAAAACTAGGTGTTTGTTCCATTAAATAGAGGTAGCCCATTTAATCTAGCCTAGTTTGATGATATTCATGTATATACCCTTAAGATCATCCTATTATTCTCAGGATAAAACCAAACAAATCCTATAGAGCATATCCAGGATGTAGTTATTCTCTATTCAGTCCATAATGTTGTTCAGGATAATGTTGCTATTAGATTGTTTATTGCTTCTTTCAATGAAAAATCATTGTAGTGGTATAGAAACCTCCCACTAAACTCCATTTCTCCTTGGGATGAATTGGGTGCAACCTTAGTCAAACAATTTGAAAACAAATCTGATCACCTCTCTTTGGTTAAACAGTTAACTACCATAACGAGATCTCCTCATGAGTTCATGTCTGATTTTAATCTCAAATTTCAAAAGACATGGAATAGGATACTTGTGTTGATTAGGCCATCTCCTAAATATTCATTTATGTATTATTTAAAAACCCTTAACTCTGACATTAGTGTGATGATACAGTCAATGGGTGGTACTACTTTGCCAGATGCTTATAAGGTTTCAATAAGGGCATAGAATAGTTTGATACAAGTTGGTAAGTTTTCTCCAATACCTACAATGCCTATATTTATATAGATAAATTCCATAACAGCCCCTTAAATGACTCATATCTCATCTTTAGCTCCTATTCCATCACTTCAAGCTTAAATTGTAGCCCCTACTAGTCAAGCTAATGAGATAAGAGAATTGAAAAGCTTGTTACAATCCTTTGAGAATAAAATAGTGAAACTCAAGACACAACAATATTAGATTGATAGGCCCTATCAGTAATAAAATCAAATCACCTATCATCCCTTCAAAGATCAAAGGCCTCCTTATCAAGGTTTTAGAGAGAATAAACCACCTTATCAAACACAAGGAGCCATAACTCCAGCTCAGCCATATGCTACCCTAGATCCTAATGCTCCTTCCAATTTAAAGGCCATTGTTCCCACCCCACCTCAAAACAACGTGATGTAGGATTCAGGTTGGCAGTCTTCAAATCTCAATGATGCTCAAAACCAAGCCTTGGTATCACAAAACATCACTATGCCACAAATGACACAAGAAGAGTTTTTTTTTCAAGGAGGTCAGTACCAAGATACAAGTTTGGCATCACAAGGAGAGAACCAATATATTCAAGGGTATCGTGATGCCATTAATATAAATTAGTAAGTGGATGATCATGCTACTTTTACTCAGGGTGTTGAAACTAACTATATAAGTGGTTAAGTTACAACTATAACTAGAGATAAAAAGAGAGCCATTGATGAGGCTCAAAAGGTGAAAAATGCTTCAAATACTCCTAATATTATTTTTAGGAGTACAAAATAATAACCTGATACCCCTATAACTTAGAAAAATTAGATTATAGAGGTTACTAAAATTCATCAACTACCTCTAGTTCATGAGTAGCTAGTGCTTCAGAAAGTACAACCAAAGGTTGGTGGATCTCATTTCAGTATAGTGGATCAGATGAAGAAGTCTAATATCAGAATTAGCATATGGGATTCTCTTTCCATTACAAGACAAAAATATATGCTCATCCAAGAGCTTTTAGCTCTCAAATTGCCTCCAAAATTGGTTGGGAAAGAAGGTGTTGTCTTAACTAATTTGGATCAACCAACTAAGCAACAAGTACATATAGTAAATAAGATGGAAAAGGTGGACAAAACTAAGTCAAAATCAAATAAAACTCCTCCTTTCTACCTTTCTTTGATAGTAGGTGATACTTTGGTTCATAAGTATATGGTGGATAGTGGAGCTAGTAGCACAGTCATGCCTAAGCAAATTACAGACAAGCTTGGCCTTGTTTATGAGCCAAACACTAGAGGGGTCACCAATAAACATGGTAGGCATCATCAAGGATCTAAAATTAACATTACATGCTTGTCCCAATGTTACTATTCAGTAGTATGTTGTGGTAGACTTGCCTCCTTACTTTGCTATATGCCTTTCAAGGGATTTCACCTCAAAGATTGGAGGATATTTATCAGATGATTGAAGTTATTTGTTTTTTAGAAACAAGTATTCTACTAAGGTAATGATTTATTTTTAACCTATTACATGTTTCTATATGGAGCCATATATGCCAAGTGTTGTGAACACTAACTATATCATCTCGGATGATGTACTAGAAACTAGTGGAGTAGAAAATAGATCACCTTTAGATGGAGTTCTAGATTTATTTCTTGATGAGTAGGCTTCTAATTTGCATGAACATGATCCTTATAAGTTTATTGGAAGAATAAATACTCGGTGAGTATTGCCTTCATGAGAATGATGTACCAATTCTAGCCATGGTTAAGGATGATGAATCTAATGAAGGTTTTTGGCAATTGTACTTTGATGGATCAAGGAATAAACATGGTACCATAGCTGGAATGATGTTAGTTTCTCCAACAAAGTAATGATATTTATCTTTAATTAAATTTCAGTTTAGTTTTTCAAATAATGTTGTTGAGTATGAGGCACTAGTTCACGGTTTGCAGTGGGCTAGGAAGATGAAAGTCAACGCCTTGAAATTTTTTGGTGATAGTGAACGTATAGTTCACCAGGTAAGAGGTTCAAATGCATGTAGAATTTTTTTTAAAAAATATTATAAGCATAAAACATGGTACTTGAATATTTTCAAGCTTTTAATATTCAGGCAATATCAAGAGGCAAGCATAAACATGTAGATAGGTTGGATACCATTGGGGCACAATTTAATATCCCAATTGATATACAAAATGATAGAATTCAATCACATATAAAAGTGGTTGTAAGGGCCTATGTTCCAGATAATCATGAAAATTGGCAAGCGTTTGAAGATGATAATCAAATTATGAGATTATTGCAAGAAGATGTTGAGTTTTCTTGAAGAAACCAATCAAAGTATTTGCAGTAGTATGATGATCAAATTGTGCAACTAAAAACAAATAAGTTTCCCAAGAGATTGGTCACACTTGAGAACATTTTTAGTGGTGATGATGAGTTAAGGAAGAATAAGTCATCCTTGTCAACAAAACAAGAGCACTATGCCGATGTACAGATTATAGCTAGTAAGAATTTGAATTTGGGTAAGGTATGCACTTCTTCAATAAAGGAAGCCTTCATTGAGTTATGCACAAGTTTTTTTGATGTATTTGGTTGGCAATACAATGATCTCAAGGGATTTTACCTAAGTTTATCTCAACACACCATTGAATTAGAGACTAAAACTAAACCAGTGAGACAAAGACAAAGGCCCAGTAATCCTAAGCTTAAGCCTTTGATGAGAGATGAGCTTCACAAACTCATAGAGTCAGCTATTATATTTTCAATCAAGCACTCAACTTGGGTGGCAAATCTTGTTCCGATATGAAAGAAGAACAATGAGATTAGGTTGTATGTTGACTTCCATGATTTTAATAGGGCTTCACTTAAATATCACTATCCATTGCCATCAATGGAACAAATTTTACAACTGGTTGCAGTGTTCAAAGAGGTTTTCTTTGTTGGATGGATATAGTGGATATAATTAGATTTTGGTCAAAGAAGAGGACAAATTTAAGACAACCTTCACAACCAAGTGGGGGACATTTGCATACATAAATATGCCATTCAGTTTAACTAATGCTGGAGTAAACATTTAGAGAGCCATGCATATGAAATTACAATGCCTTCTTAATAAGTTTGTACTTATTTATTTAGATGATATAATAGTGTTTTCAAAGAGTGCAGATGATCACATGGTTCATCTCAGGCAAGTGTTCGAAAGGTGTAGGCAATTTGGGGTATCTCTAAATCCCAAAAAATGCGTCTTCTCAGTTCATGAAGGTAATCTCCCTGGCCATGTGGTCTCAAAGTATGATTTGAGTATAGATTCTAAAAGGATAGACTCCATTCTTGCATTCTCCTTGCCTAAGCACAAAAAGGCTATGCAGAGCTTCTTTAGAAAAATCAACTTCATAAGGACATATATTTTAGATTTTGCCATTTTAGCTAAGACACTTACATCCATGATAAAGAAGAATCAGAGCTTCAGATAGTCCAAATAAAGAGTTAAAAGTTTTAAAGATATTAAGAAGGCCATATCTAGGGTTCCTACACTTATAAATATAGATTTCACAAAAGATTTTATTTTGTATACATATGCTAACATGGACACCATTTCAGGCATTCTTATGCAACAAAATCATGAGGATTTAGAGCAGCCAATAGATTTCTTTAGTCAAGGCTTAGAAGACTATGAAACAATGTACTCTTTTATTGAAAAACATGTACTTTCAGTTATAAGGTCTCTTAAAAAGTTTAGATACTTGTTGTCTAACAATAAAATACACCTAATGGTCTCTCACCTGAGTATCAAAGAGTTTATTTTGAACAAAGATATAAATGTGAAGAGAGCTGGTTAGATAGCTAAGGTATTAGAGTATGATGTGGAAATTAAGGTCACAAAACTGATTAGAGGCAAAGGACTTTGTGAGTATCTAGATCAAGACTTGTAAGAGACTAATGAGGCTATTTTGGTGTCAAATGATGAAGAGGTTATAGCTGGTCATACCTCATCTTCCAGCTGGTTTCATGACTTGGTAAGCTACCTCCAAGATGGTATTCATCCATCTCATCTAAGTGCTTTAAAAATAAGATATTTTAGGTTGCAATCAATTATATTCTTGCTTATTGATGGTGTTTTGTTCAAAAAAGATATCAATGACATGTTGCTAAGATGTATAGAGCCAAATCAAACTCAGAGATTGCTTGGAGAATTCCATGATGGACATGGTAGAAGACATTTTTTCACAATAACTACAGCCCTTAAGATCATAAGAGGTGGGTACTATTGGTCTAGTATATTTGGTGATTGTCATGCATGGGTTAGGAAGTGCAAACAGTGTGCTATGTTTGTAAAAAAGGTGAAACTTATAGCCTTACCTCTTCAACCAATTATGGTGGACTAGCCCTTTGTCCAATGGGGGTTGGAATTTATTGGTCTCATAAATTCTCTTTCAATTTTAGGACATAAATGGATTATAACTGCTACAAATTATTTCACACGTTGGACATAAGTAGTGGCATTGAAAGAAGCAAATGAAATGAATTTTCTAGATTTCTATGAAGGTTTGCTTACTAGATTTGGAGTTCCTTAAACTATTATTTTTGATAATACAATGGCTTTTGTGGGAACTAGGATCAGTCAATGGGCTATCCAACATGGAATTTATCTTAGCACTGCAACAAACTATTATCCACAAGGAAATGGCCTCACTGAGTCTACAAATAAGAACCTATTGAAGATCATAAGAAAGACTATTGAAGACAATCAGAAGTCATGGCATCTAAAGTTGAAGTCAGCTCTATGGGCTGATATGATCACCTACAAAAAATCAATAGCTAACTCTCCATACAAGCTGGTATATGGTAAGGAATTAAAGTGTTAAACACAAAATATACTGAGAGGGGGGGGGTGAATCAGTATATTATATACCTTTTACTTAATCTAATTTCATTTCTTTAACCACTTAATTACACATTCAAGATATGCAATAAAACTAAAACAATAATATGCACCACATGTGAGAGAGAGAGAGAGAGAGAGAGAGAGAGAGAGAGAGAGAGAGAGAGAGAGAGAGAGAGAGAGAGAGAGAGAGAGAGAGAGAGAGAGAGAGAGAGCAATTTTTTGTGTGGAAACCCAAAGTGGGAAAAACTATAGAGAACAATTTTTAGTATATGAATGAGTACCAACTCAAATTATAAAGTTCACAAGCACCAACTTGCAGGAGCACCAACCCCTTTGTCGAGCACCAACACATCAACTATTTGTGAGCACTAACCCATAGGAGCACCAACCCTTTGTAAAGATTTGTGAGCACCAACCCCTCTTGTGTATAAAACACAACTATCTCTCAATGTTGCTTACTCAACAAATGATATCACTCTACAATCTCTCCTGCTTTTCTCTATTCAAAAACAAATACAAACTATGCGCACTCTTGCATATTACAAATGGCTTCTCAAGCCTTTATTTATGACTTTCCAAATGACCTTTGGCATTCACCCTTTGTGACCCTTCAATCCTCATGGATAATGGTGTCAAACTTGCATGACCCTTCATATTCTTACATTTGAAAAGTCATATGGTGACCCTTCATAAGCAAATGCATCCTTTCATCTTTTGTCTTTATCTTGATAACTTTTTGTATTCCTCAAAGTGTCTCTTCATGGAAAAATGTGCCATACCTTCTTTTGTCTTCACATGGTGACTCTTGGAATTCCTTAAAATGACTCTTCATGAGAAAATGCATCCCATTCCTCTTTTGTCTTTATCCCATGACTCTTTGACTTCTCCATGGGCCCTCTTTTGTCTTATATGCATCCAAAAATATATTCATTAATATTAAATAAATATTAACACATATTAGCTAAGATATGAATATTAAAAACACCATTAAATGAAATGAGGCCTTTATCACCAATAATGTTAGACCTTTGACATCAATGATAATATTTCTAATCCCCCCTTTATCATTGATGGCAACCTCAAACTTAAATTTCCACATCTTGAAACCTACATATACTGCCATCTAAAAAATATATAGTAACTCCCCCTTACTATAGCAAATTATAACTGTTCCCTATACCTATTCCTCATACCTATTTTTACACTTGTACCTATACTTGTACTTGTTTCTATTCTTCTCCCACTTTGACATCAATGGCAAAGGGCCTACCTGGGGCTAACACTTAGCTCCCCCTCAACTGATGCTGAACCTTAATGGTAGGAAGTAAAAGAAATTACTCCCAACTTCTCTCACAAATACTCAAATGTGTCTTTTGGTAGTACCTTTGTGAAAATATCTGAAATCTACTATGTAGTACTGATATATTCCATCTTAACCTATTGATCTACAATCTGCTCTCTTAAGAAGTGATATCTAATATGATATGTTTTCTTCTTGAATGCATCACTAGATTCTTTGAAATATTAATAGCACTTGTGTTGTCACAAAAAATAGAAATAGGTTCATCATATTTTACCTTGATATCTTCCAAAGTTTGCTTCATCCAAAGCACTTGAGTACAACACAATACCACTGCAATATATTATGTTTCAGTTGTAGAAAGTGATACTAAATTCTCCTTTTTGCTTAGCCATGATACTAAGCTATCACCAAGAAAGAAAGCTCCTCCACTTGTACTCTTTTTGTTATCCAAGCAACCTACCCAATATGAATCTATATAAGCAACCAAAGTAAAATCTCTACTTGTGGGATACCACAATCCATAATCTAATGGCTCCTTGATATATCTGAATATTCTCTTTACCAACTAAACATGACTATCTTTTGGATCTGACTAATATCTTGCAACCATACCTATTACATGCATGATGTCTGGCCTCAATACTGTCAAATATAAAAGATTACCAATCATAGATCTATATAAAGATTGATCTACAATAGGTGAATCTTCATCCTTGTTCACCTTATTTCCTATACACATTGGTGTGCCAACTAGTGCACAATCCTCAAAACCAAATTTCTTCAACATTTTCTTGGCATATTTATGTTGAGATATGAAAATTTCTTTTTGTGATTGAAATATTTTCAATCCTAAGAAAAATGACAATTCTCTAAGCATAGACATCTCAATTTTTTTTTGCATATTATCAAAAAATTATTTTGTCATCTTTTCAATATTTTCTCCAAAAATGATGTCATCAACATATACCATAACAATCAATTGATGCTCACCTTTTGTTTTGATGTAGAGATTACTATCAATTAATCCTCTCTTGAAACCTTAATCCTACAAGTACTTATCAAGTCTTGCATACCAAGGTCTAGGAGCTTGTTTCAATCCATACAATGCTTTCTTCAATTTGCATACATGGCTACTAATATTTGAGAGAATAAATCTACCAGGTTGCTCAATGTAGACCTCTTCTTCTAGATTCCCATTTAGAAAGGTAGATTTGACATCCATCTAAAATACTTTGAAATTCTTAAACACTGCATATGAAAAAAACATTCTAATAGCCTCTAGCCTTGCTATTGGTGCAAAAGTTTCTTTAAAATCTATTCCCTCAATCTGAGCATATCCTTTATATACTAATCTTGCTTTATTCCTAGTTACTTCTCCATTTTCATTCAACTTATTTCTGTAAACCCATTTTGTTCCTATCACATTGTGATCTTTTGGTCTAGGCACTAATTCCCAAGTATCATTCTTTTCTATCTGATTTAATTCTTCATCCATTGTCTTAACCCAATGCTTATCATGTCTAGCTTCTGAAAAAGTTCTAGGTTGAATTTTGGATAACAAAGAAAAATTAAATTATTCAGATTTACTTACCATCATTCTTTTGGTGTGAATTCCTTCATTTATGTCTTCAATGATGTCACTTTCATTATAACTTCTCTAAACATATTTGAATGGAGTTTTGGTGTCTTTTTCTCTTTTTTCTCATCTTCATCTCATTCTTCAAAATCTTCCTCTTAAATGATTTCAAGAATGTTTACTGGATCACTGATTCTTTGTGTTCTATTATCTTCTGTCTTGACACTTGCACTTTCAATAATTTTCTTGGTTCTTTTGTTATAACATTTATAAGCTTTAATTTTTCAAGAATAACCAAGAAATATATCTTCATCTGCTCTGGATTCAAACTTACCAAGTTTTTTGTCGATTCTCTTTATGAAGCATTTGTTACTAAAATCTCTGAAATAATCAACTATTATTGGTTTGTATTTTTATAGCTCATAAGGAATTTTGTCACTATTGACTCTCAATAATGCTCTATTTTGAATATGGACTGCTATAACAACTACCTCTCTCCAATATTTATCTGGTATCTTGGATTTATTTAGCATTGTCCTCACCATCTTTTGAACTATTCTATTTCTCTACTTAACTACTCCATTTTGGTGTGGAGTTTTAGCTGCTAAATAATGTCTCTTTATTCCATGGTCTTCAAAAAAATCAATAAACTGATCTGACATGAATTCTCCTCCTTGATCTGATCTTAGACACTTAATCTTCAAACTAGTTTCATTCTCAACTAATGCTTTCAAATTTCTGAAAGCGTCTGATTTTTAAAAAAAAAATATTACCCAAGTCATACATGAAAAATCATTAATAAAAAACATGAAATATTTATTACCTTGAGTACTTTGAGTTCTCATAGGTCCACATAGATCAGTGTGAACAAGCTCTAGCATATGAGTGGTCGCGTACTCTTTTATTTTGAACCACCTTCTGGCTACTTCCCAATATTGATAAGGTTCATAAAGCATGTCAGATAGCTTTATAATCTTTGGAAGATTTTTGACTGCTTGCTTCTTACTGATGTTGATAAGATTATAAAAATTTATGTGTCCCATTCTTCTGTTTCATAGCCAACTTTATTAAATCTAATTCAAAGAACATATTTGACCTTTGATGTCTGATAACATATATAAATTATTGCTTGTTCTTTGAGCATCTATAATCAACACATCTGAATATTTTCTCCTAATTTCATAATCTTCTACATAAAAATTTAGTGTGTGCCCCTAATCACACATTTGACTTAACCTCAAAATATTATGCTTAAGATCTTCTACACACACAATATTTTTAGTTTTAGTTTTACCATTATCCAAATTTAGTGTACCTTTTTTGGCAATTTTGGTAGTAGTATTGTCTCCAAATTTTACTATGCCACTATTGATCTTCTTTAAGGTTATGAAATTGATTTTGTCTCCTGTCATGTGCCTTGAACATCCACTATCAATAAACCATGGCTTTTCTTCATTTCTTGCATGCAAAACTGTCTGTACCAATATAGATTTTTCAAGTTGTTTCTTCTACCATGAACTTGTTTGAACTTTTTTCTTGATAAATAGAGACTTAAAAATTTGGTCCTTCTTGATTGACTCAAACATGATTCTACAGTACCGGGCTATGTGTCTAAAGTTGTTACACTTGTAACATATTATGGCCTCTTCATTAAACCCTGATAGAGGAGCAAAAGAGTTGTGGCTTTTGCTTGACTCTACATGACTTTTCTTCTCCTTATTTTTGAAATTGTTAGCCCTTTTTTAACATTCTATTTTCTTATGGCCATATCTATTACAATAAAAATAGTAACCATATATATAAGATTTGTTTATGTATCTCTGACTTGATTGCCTTTTGTAGCTTTGTTCCCTCTAGCATTCTTTGTTTGAGATGTCCTCTAGATTCTTAACTTCTTCCCTTTTTATTTTCTCTTTTATAAGAGCTTCAACATAGCTCTTTCCTTTTTCTTTGTTTGTGAAAGTAGTGGCCTCCCCTTTTTTTTTTCAAATTTGATATTTAACTTATCTGACATTGATCTTTGACTTTCTAATATCTTATTCAATATATTAGTGCTATTCTCAAATTTTAAATTATTGGCTGCTCTATCATTGTGTTGTTCCCAAAATCCATCTTTTGTTTTTGGGGACAACATATCAACTATTTTGGTCATGTAGGCCAAAATTATCTCTTTCTTTCTCAAAAAATGTTCTGAGCACTCAAGTTCTTCAATTATTCAAGCATTTTCAGTCAAGGGACTCATAGGTTCAACGGATTCAACAACTTCAACAGATAGGCTCTCATAAAGGAACAAATTCCAAACACTTAGGCATTTTCAATGCTGGTTCAATGCCGAGGTTCAATCAAAAGGTCTATCGATAGGCTTCAAAGAAGTTTAACTGCTTCGAAGAGTTTAACGAGTTTGAAGACTTTGGCAAGTTCTAAAGTTTAATAAGTTTAGCGGACTTAAAGAAAAGAAGGCTTCGAAGAGTAAAGGTTGAATAGTTGAACTATTGAACCTTGAACCAAAATGGTTCAATGAGTTCAAAGGTTGAACGAGTTCAATAAGATTAAAAGACTTAAACAAAAGAAGACTTCGAATAAGAAAGATTAAACAGTTAAACCGTTGAACCTTGAACCAAAAGAGTTCAAACTTTAAAGGTTCAATGAGCTTAATAAAGTTTAAGAGACTTAGATGAACAAAGGATTCGAAGAGCAAAGAATGAACCATTGAACCTTGAACCAAAATGGTTCAAAGTCCAGAGGTTCAATGAGTTCAATAGAAAAGAAAAGGATCCAGAGAGTTTGAAGCTTTAAAAGATTCAAAGAAAGAGAATGAACCGTTGAACTTTGAACTGAAATGGTTCAAGGTTCAAAGGTTCAATAAAGTTTAAAAGACTTAGAGAATAAAAAGATTCAAAGAAAGAGAATGAACTATTGAACCATTGAACTTTGAACCGAGTTCAACCAGTTCAAGAAGTTCAAAGTTCACAAGGAAGCTTCGAGCCAAGGAAGGAAATGAAAGATTCTAGAGACAAGTTCGAAGAGATGGTTCAACCGATTGAACCAAGGAGCCAATTGAACTAAGGAGCTAATAGGACCACCTGAACCGTTGAACCATTGAATCGTTTAAAAGACTTAGAGAATAAAAAGATTCAAAGAAAGAGAATGAACTATTGAACCATTGAACTTTGAACCGAGTTCAACCAGTTCAAGAAGTTCAAAGTTCACAAGGAAGCTTCGAGCCAAGGAAGGAAATGAAAGATTCTAGAGACAAGTTCGAAGAGATGGTTCAACCGATTGAACCAAGGAGCCAATTGAACTAAGGAGCTGATAGGACCACCTGAACCGTTGAACCATTGAATCGATGCACTCTAAAGGTTCAAAGTGGTTCAAGCGACCAAGGACTAGTGACGTCCTCATGGACGTAAATTCAAGGTATTAAAATGCTCATTTTTTTGAAATGTGGCACAAAACTGAGAACAAACTCAATGACCAACTGAAGAAGAAGTTAAAAGAGCCAACAGAAAGGGAAGAGATAGCTTGAGAGCTTAGATCATGAGGAAGAGATAAACTGCATTAAGAGAAGAGGGAATAAGAGGGAAAGACCAAAAATATCTGTGCAGGAGTTATTTCTAGTTGGTGAAACAGTCCACTAGGTGGACATCAGAGAGTGCGAGCACTCAAGAATGCAACCTATTTTTCTCCATCGAGTAAAGGTGAAGTGGATAGGTACACAAATATTAAGAAGAGAACCAGGTGGCCTATACTTTAGAGGAGACATTTGAGATGAATTGACACGCCATAGTTAAGGCTGATGCCCTATTCCAGCATGGCCCCTTGACAGAACTAAAAATGCATTCAAGGCATTAAATGCAGCATGGGCCATTCCATGAAACAAAGTGCCCAAGTATTTCTTGGAATGCTATATATTGTAATCTCTTATTTTAGGCAAAAGAGATCTCTCTTTTATAGAAGCAAAACTCTACCCAAATTGAAAGGCATTTCTTGAGACTTTGAACTCAGATTGTTAATCATATTTATTTATTTGAATGAAAAAACAAGTGACCTTTCAAACTTTGTGCTGGAATAGCTTGTGTTATTTAGGAAATTGTTCTTATGTCTATTTCCTAGAAGCATTCTTGTCCATTTAATTTAACAAGTAGAACTAGTGGAAGTAATTAGGAAGGTGTCCTGAAGCTGACTGTGGAGAGACTTTGTGCTGCCATAATTGTCTTTAGCATGTTTATTTTTTTGTTTCTATGTAAAGGATCTTGGGATGACTTTATGACCCCATTGTCCTTCGTATATTTCACTCTTTGGCAGTTGAGGTGGAGACTTTGTGTACACTTCATTCTACTATGTTACTACACCTTGTTTCAGTGAGGGAAGCAATGAAAGACTTTGTGCTCTCGTGGGTTTTTCATGGTTACAATTACTACCAGGAAGGAATCTAGCTGTTGACTAAATATTAATTCTGAAAGAAGAGAAGTACTTTCAGTAATTACCTAGGATTTCTCCTTTGATCTATGAACCTCATCTCTAAAAAAAGAGAGATGAATGGTGTTGTCCTACCCTTGTGTGTTATTTTTAGCTTATATATATAGTATATAGCACCTTATAATTATAGGGAACATCCCCTTGATGAGAAGAGAGATTTATCCCCTTTTGATGTGGTTAACCTGCACATTTGGCTGATAAATCTCTTTATGTTGTAGTTGAAACACCTATTTTATCCATCAGTTAGCTGGTGACAAAATATTCACCTTTGTTGGGTGAATATTTTGTCACCAGCTAACTGATGGGAAAAATAGGTCTCTTCAACCACAACATAGGGAGATCAGTCGGCCATATGTGTAGGTTTACCACATCGGGGACAGATCTCTCCTCTTATCAAGGGGAGGTTCCCTTATAACTATGAGGAGCTATATACTATATATATGTAAAAAATAACACTCAGGGGTAGGACAACAACATCCATCTCTATTTTTTTAGAGATGATTTTTACAAACAAAAGAGTAATCCAAGCTAGAAACACTGAAGGCACTTCTCTTTTTTTAGAAGTGGTCTTACAATAAACAGCCAGAGTTCTTTCTAGAAGGTAACAAGTGATTGGTAACAGGGGACATAGTAAATAACAGAATGAGGTGTAGCCCAAAGTCTCCACCTCAATTGCCCAAGAGTGAAATACTAAGAATAATGAGGGCACAAAGTCATCCTAAGGTCCTTTACATAGAAATAGAAAACCAACAAACACACTAAAAATAATTGTGGGGGCACAAAGTCTCTCCACAGTTGGCTTCAGGACACCTTCCTGATTACTTCCACTAGTTCTGCTTATTTCATTAAAATAGACAAGACCACATTCAGAAAACAAACATAAGAACAATCTCCTAAATGACACAAGCTATAACAGCACAAAGTCTGAAAGTAACCTACTTTCTCATTCAAATAAAGAAATATGATCAACAATCTGAGCTCAAAGTCTCAGTAATCGCCTCTCAATTTGGGCAGAGTTTTACTTCTATAATGGAGAGATCTCATTTTCACAAAATAAGAGATTACAATATATAATAGCCAAAAAAGCCTTGACACTCTATTTCATAAAATGACCCATGCTGCATTTAATGCCTTAAATGCATTTTTAGTTTAGTCAAAGAGCTCATGTTGGAATAGGGTGGCCACCTTAAATATGGCTTGTTGATTTATCTCAAATGTCTTCTCCTTAGCATGGGTTGTCTGGTCCTTTTCCTCATGTCCGCGCAGCTATCCACTTCACCTTTACTCCAAGGAAGAAAAATAGGCCACACCTTTATTGTTTGTGAGCTCAAACATCTACTTGGTGGACTGTTCCACCTACTAGAAATAACTCCGACAGATATTTCTAGTCTTTCCCTCTTTTGTAGTTGTGATTTGAGCTCCCAGGCTATCTTTTCCCTTTCTGCTAACTCTTTTTGGCTCCTTCTTTAGCTAGTCGTTGAGTTTGTTTTTAGGTTACATGCCACATTTGAAAATTAATGAATATTTCATTAGCTTGAATTTGACGTCCATAGGGATGTCAAAGGTTCACTGTTTCAACAGTTTGGGTGGCCTCCTTGGTTCCTTAGTTTCGTCACTTCTTTGGTTCATTCACCTGAACCTTCTCCTTAAATTGGTCTCTGAAATCTTTCACTTCTTACTTTTGCTCAGAGATTTCTTTGAACCATTGAACCCATTAAACCTGTGAACCATTTTGGTTCAAGGTTCAACGGTTCATCTTCTTCCTTAAAAGCCTTTGTTTTCTCTAAGTCTCTCAAGCTTTAAAAGAGTCTATAGAAATATGTCTGCAGAGTTTGTAGAAACAAGTCCATAGAATCAAGCCTATAGAGTCCGTAGAAATGATTCCATAGAAATCATCCTATGGAGTCCATAAAAATTGGGTCTGCAGAGTCTGTAGAATCAAGTCTATAGAAATCATCCTATGGAGTCTATAGAAATCGAGCCTAGAAAGTCCATAGAATTGAGTCCGTAGAAATCATCCTGCGAAGTCCATAGAAATTGAGCCTATAGAGTCTCTAGGAATCGGGTCTTAATGTCTTTGGAACTTCCCAAAGGGAAGGTGTCCCTTTGGGCCTTGAGAAGGTCCATTTTTTGGTCACTAAGAGCCCCCCGTAAGGGTACCTGCCCTTTGGGGTCCTTTGGGTGGTCTTCAGGATCCAATTCCTTCGGACAAAATGTCTGAAGGGATTCCTTCAGACATCTTGTTTGAAGGAAATCTTTCTTTGCCTTAGTCGCTTTTTGTCGGCCTTTTTTATTTTGGGCAAATTCCTTCAGACAAAATGTCCGAAGGAATTCCTTTAGACTTTTTGTCTGAAAGAATTCACCTTGTCTTTTGTTTTGAACAAATCCGAAGGAATTCTAACTTTTCTGCCTTGTTCATTTTTCCTAAGAAAATCTCTTTGTCCACTTTTGTTTACTGCCCTCCGCAAGGGCACTCGATGTTAGTTCACTGCCCTCCACAAGGGCACTTGGCCTTTGGGGGACTCCTTTGAACCGTTTGATTGAACCGACTGATTGAACCAACTTTTGTTCAACGGTTCATTCCTTTGTTTCACTTGTTCAATTGACCGTTTGAACCAATCGCGTTGAACCAAACATGTTGAACCAAACGTGTTGAACCTTTGAACCCATGATTTTTTTTGGTTCAAGGTTCAATGGTTTAACGATTCAATCTTCCTTTATTTAGCTAAATCTTTTGAAGCCATTGAACTTGAACTTTTGTCAAAGCGCTTAACTTTTTAAGCTTGCCGACGTCGTTGAACCTTTGAACCCATTGAACTTTTGAACCTTTAATTGAAAAAGCTTGAATAATGAAGAATTTGAATGCTCAAAACAATTTTTTGAGAAGGGAAGAAAGAATTTTGGCCTACTAGACCAAAATGGTTCATATGTTTTCCCAAAAAGGAGTGACAAATTTTAGGAATAACAACTAGCTCCAATTGGGGAACTTCTTTCAGTTGAAAACTTGAAATAGCTGAGGGGAGTAGAAATCAGAATCTCCAGTGCCTTCAAGTATGCCATTGGGCTACAGAGTTATGCTACCCAAAAAGAAAGGTGCCAAAAATAAAAGTGAAAAGTATGAAAAAGAACTAAAGACTATACAAATATACATATGTATAGATGATCTTATTTGATACTTCAAGAATTGAAGTGCTTTAGATGCTGCCCATTGTGAGGCAGAGAAAAAGTGTGCCATCTTGATACTTCAACAGGAAACTATTTTCACCATTGAGCTGATGGATAGTAAAAGGGCCCCTCCAAAGGGAGTCAAATTTTCTATGCATTCTCTTTGGTTCTCTTCTCTTGTCCCACAACACGACTTGATCTCCAATCTGAAAATCATGGTTTCTTGCTTTCTGGTTGAAGAGCTTCTTCACCAGACTTTGATGCACAGTAATTCAGTCCACCACCATATTTTGTTATTCATCCAACTCAGTCAAACATATGATCCTCTTATTGATGGAGCTTTCATATGTCTGATCTTTGACTACCTTAGTGAATTTCAATGTTGGTAATTCTAGGGTGATTGGTATCTCAGCATTGAGACCATAAAGAAGTTGGAAAGGTGACATACCAATTACCCTATTGGGTGTAATTCTGTCTACCCATAAAGCATCAACCAATGCTTTATGCCATGTTCATTGGTTGTCATCTACCAGCTTCTTGATGATAGTCACCATGTTCTTGTTGCTTGATTCAGCTTGACCATTTCTTTGTGGGAAATAATCAGAGGAGTGGGAGAGGGTAATCTCATAGTAAAATAGAACTGAGTGATCTCATGAGAAGAGAAACATGCAGCATTGTCTATCACAATCTTGGTTGGGACCCTAAACTTGAAAATGGTGTTCTCCTTGAGGAAATCACATACTACCTCTGAAGTAACATGATTGGTTGAAATTAATTCCACCCATTTGGTGAAGTAATCTATGGCTGTGAGGACATAATCATGTCTAGTGCTTGAAGATGGGTTTACAGCACCAATGAAATCAATTCTCCATTATTGAAATGGTTCTTCTATGACCACTGTATTGAGAGGTAGAGCAGCTAACTTGGGTCTTCCCATGAACTGCTGGCATAGTTCACATCTTCATATCCATTTGTATGCATCTTGAAATAGAAATACCTAGCTCGTAGAATCTTATGGGTAGTCACAAGAGCAAAAAAATGTCCTCCACAGGCCAGATTATGGATGGACTTTAAAAGTTGGTCCTACTATTCTTTGTCCATGCAGTGAAAGAACACTCCATTAAGGCTCTTCTTATACAAGCCATTGTCCCAGAGGATAAAATTGGCAGCTTTCAATCTAAATATCCTCCTTTCTTTATGAGATAGGTGAGTGAGACACTCACCATAAGTAAGGAAATGAGCAATACTTGAATACTACTCATTCATGGTGGAGATAAAGATGACTATTGGCATGTCTTCCACTTCTTTTTTTTTCATGCCTTGCTTCTTCAGGTTTGTTGTCAGCTATCAATTGATAGAGGCCCTTTCCCCTCATAGCCTTCATTGATTTGATAACTAGATCAAAATCCTAGATTTTACCGATCTAATTGCCTCTTTTTATCCCAAACTCTTACTGAGTTAATATGGATTTGACTATGGTGTCAGGAACTAGGGTGGTAACTTGTGAATTTAGGATGTAAAAATAGAAGTGCTTTACTGCCTTCACCACTGCATAAGCATGCTTCTCCATGTTTGACTACTTCAACTCATGAGATTTGAGAGGACAACTCATGAAAAAATGAGAGATTCCATACCTTCTTTGTTTTGTTGAACCAGAATTGCTGAAAGTGTGTTCAGAAGCATAATTATACACTGTGAAATTCTTGGTATAATCTGGACAAACCAAAATTAGGGTGTGGGTAATAGCTGTCTTAATATCTCAAAATGACAATTTGCCTTCTTCAGTCCAACTAAAAGTGGCATTTCCCTTCATCATGTTTACAATGTGGCGAGTCTTCTTAGCAAACTCGAGGATGAACCTTCATAAAAAATTCACTTTTTCATAGAAAGAGTGAACTGCAGTCTTACTTGTGGGCAAAGTAAGCTCCTAGATGGACTTGAGTCTTTCTAAGTCAATATTTATGCCTTCTCAGGATATAATGTGTCTGAGAAGTTTCCATTCCATTACTCCAAAAATAGACTTCTTGGGATTTAAAGAAATGCCATTATGGTAGCAATGTTCCAGCACTTGTTGCAAATGGCACACATGGTCAGGGCAATGCTTGTAAAAGATGGTCAAGTCATCAACGTATACCACAATGAACATACCCATTTCATCTTTGAAAGCAAGGTCTATTGCTCTTTGAAAGGTGGCACTAACATTTATCAGGCCAAATGGCATTCTTTGATCGGCAAAGGTGCCCCAAGGTGTGGTGAAGACAGTCTTATGCTAGTGTACTTCACCAACTTCAACTTGATTGTATCCTAAAAATCTATTTAGCATTGATAACATCTCTAAACCAGTCACTATTTGAAGGACTTGATCCATGATGGGCAGAGGATAGTTATCCTTTAAGGATGACTGATTCAAAATTTTGAAATCCACGTAGAGTCAAATTTCACCATTTTTCTTCCTTACAGGCACTATATTGGCAATCCTTGTAGAATGATGGATTGAAAAAATTATTCTAGCATTCAGCATTTTTTATATTTTAAATAGAATAGTACCTGATATCTTAGGATTATACTGCCTAGATTTTTACTTGTAAGGTACCGAATCATCTTTGAGAGGAATTTCATGGTGAATTTCATCAGGCCTGAGTGACTTCAGATCATCATAGGAGTATGCTAGGACATCCATGTACTGGCTGAGTAGAGTAGTGAACTTGCATTTTTCTTCCTGAGTGCAACACTTCCCAATGTTCACTATCTTGGGATTTTCTTTGGTACCCAGATTTATTTAATCAAACTCCTAGGAGGAGCTTGAATCTATTTGCTACTATTTGATGAACCTATCATGTTTGTCAAACAACTTCTCAAGGGAAACTAGGTCTTTTGGGATTTTATTTCCTTTAAGTTACAAGAATTCTTCACCTATGTCTGCACTTGATTCAGGTGCTAGATCAAGCTTCTGAGACTCACTACCTTCGAAATGAAGCTGTTCAAAGCTATCTTTTTACTCTAAGAAGGTGATGATTTAATTGTCACCATTGAACACTTGCCAATGATTGGCATTGTCAGGCACACTTGGTTGAAAGCCCAGTTCAATAGTGTACCTATCTCCCTTAAAATTAGGGTGAAGAACCAATAGAGTTGCTGAAATAGCCAGTGCATCAGCTCAATCATTGAATCCCCTAGATATGGCAGAGATGTTGAAAGCATCAAAGCTTTCAGTTTGGTCTCAGACTAGATTGTGGTAGTGACACAATCTCTCATTTTTGGTTTGATACAGGTTTCTCACCTGACAAACCACCAGTTCAACATCTCCTTTGGCATGAAGGAGTTTGATGCCTTTATCTCGAGCAGCCTTCACTCTAAGCAATAGAGATTCATACTCAGTTGTATTATTGGTATTGCTGAACTGTAACTTGTATGAAGAATAAAAAATATCTCCTTGAGGAGATATCAACACAATTATAGCTCCTAAACTAGTAGAGGAGCAAATGCCATCAAATTGTAGAATCCATACCTCATTAGACACTAATTTTTCCTTAGATTCTCCTTTGTTTGGAGGGGGAGATTCTTCTACACTTGCACTACACTCCACCAATCCTTCTGCTATTTCATTTGAACCAATTTTCAGATTGTCACCTTCAGGAGCTTCATCAGATGCCTCATGAACTTCTTTCATGGATAAGTAGTTACCCATGTCTGAAGACTCAAACATAATTTGAGCTTCAGGCGCTAATGTTTGAGTGACCACATATTTTGCTTCCTTCTCAAAGAGAAATCTCTGCATAACACCTTTGACTGGAATCTTTACCTTAGATAGGTCCATAATTAATTCACCACCAACATCCTTACAGAAATTTCACCCAAGAAGGATGCCATATGATGCTAGGACATCAGCCACCAGGACAGTCATTTTGATTCTCTTGTTTGGGAATGCTGTAAATGCAAATTGGGTGTCCTTGATTTGTCCCAACAGTGGTACTTGTTTGTTATCCATGGAGAAACATCTCCCAAATGTCTTGGTCAGTGTGAGACTAAGGGATTCCACCACTTTGGCAGGCATAACATTGTCAGATGCATCAGAATCTATGATGCAATTGTTCAACTAGTGTCCATTATCAGCAAAGAGACATAAAATGGTTTAGTCCTCCTGGGAGCAGTAGGAGGAGTAATGATAAGGTTATTCTTGGTGGATGTGTTCTTGGGGGGATCATGAGTTACCTTTGAAATTGCTTGTCTTATAAGGATGGCTTGGTTCTTTACACATTGAACCAACTGATCTAACTGCTCAGGGTTGGATCACAGGAATTTAAATTCAGACATTTGAATTTTGGTTTTCTTTATATGGTCAATTATATCAAATGTTTGAAATGAACTAGGAATAGAGGATGGGAGTTTATCTTTTTGGTTTTTAGGAGGGGGAGGACTGGTCTATGAATTTGAAGTAGAAGGTGTAGGGATGTTTGATGTACTTACCTTTCTTACAATCACCGAGTCCTTTGGCTAGAAAGGCAGAGAAGTTCTTCATTTGGCAATTGAAATTGCAGGTTGAGCTCACTCTGATTTTTTTTATCAACCTATTGGGCTGATTAATTCTTGGACCAGGTGAACACAGCCTATGATCCTTCAGCTACTTCACCATTACTTCTGGGTTCATCTTGGTAATTCAAGAAACCAATGTTAGAGTCTCCAGCTAATTCTTCTTCTCCTTTTATGAAGAGATTAGCGTCATCTTCTTGGTTCAACTCAGGCTAGAAAGAGAAATTAGATTCTACTTCAAGATATCCAACTACTGAATTAGTTAGAGGTACTTTAATGGCAAGGTTCCTCCATGGGGGAGGAAGATGATTTGCTTGCCCTTGATTCCTGGTAACATTGCTTTGATATGACTGATTGGGGAATGTCCTCCTTGGTATATCTCTGTATAAAGGAGCAGATGACATCCCTTATGCCATTTGCTTTCTAAGAGCAAGTAACTTATTTGCCAACTTCTGCACCATTGGATCAATGGTGACTATAGGTGAGTATTTAGAAGATGAAGAAGATTTACCTCTATTTGGATTTCTCCTTATCTTTCCTACCAAGATAAGGTCATCTTCCACCTCAGTAGCCAAGTCCTGAGCATCAGCAAGGTTTATGTGGCTAGCCTGTCTCAGCAAAAAACTCACTTCAGGTAGCTGTGAGTTGATGAAGAAGCATTTAAGGTTCTCAAGTGTTGGCTAAGCAATTACAAGAATCTAATTCCTCAACTTGTCAAATTTGGTAATGAAGTCCCTCATAGGTTCATGAGGTTCATTCTTCATCTGTATGAGTTAGGCCAACAAGGCATGCACATCTTCTGCAGGCTTGAACCTGGCTTCAAATTTATCTTTAAGAGTGTCTCAGTCAGTCACTGACCAAGCCTGCAGATGGTATAACTAGTCTACAACAGTGCCTTGTGGTGTTTCCACAAATAGCCTAACTGCCACATCCTCAAATTCTATGCCTATCACACCACAGACTATGCTAAAAGATGCAATGTGTTCATCAAGATGAACTCTCCCATCACAAAAGGATTTGAAGAAATTCTTCCGTAAATTATGTGGTAGCTCATGTAGAGGTGGAGTCAAATTGAGTGGGCCAAAAGAGTTACCCCAAGGGCCTTGAACCACCATGATTTGATTATGAAAAAGGTGGATAACAAATTTGGGTGGAGTATGTATAGGCAAAGCTCTGCTAATAATAGAAAAAGAAGCTCTGCCTTGTGTTGGTGTCCTGGTATGGGTAAGAGGAACACTCCTAGATAATTGAATTTGAAGTTGGGGAGGGAACAAATTGAAATTGCCCTGCTGCATCAACTCAAAAATAGGGTCAACAACACCCTGGGCTCTCTGGCTTCTTGTATACTATGGAGCTGTCAGATTGTAGAATAAAAATAGAAAAGAACTGGCCCTGTTTTAGCTTGAAGTTTGAGGCTTCAAACTGCACATTCCCTCCTCAACAGAGTCGTCAAAAAGTTGTTGGGTGAATATTTTGTCACTAACTAACTGATGGGCAAAATAGGTCTCTTCAACCATAACATAGGGAGATCAATCAACAAGATGTGCAGGTTTACCACATCAAAAGGGGACAGATCTCTCCTCTCATCAAGGAGAGGTTCCCTTATAACTATGAGGAGCTATATACTATATATATGTAGAAAATAACACTTAGGGGTATGACAACACCATCCATCTCTCTTTTTTTAGAGATGATGTTTACAAACAAAGGAGAAATCCAGGCTAAAAACACTTAAGGCACTTATCTTCTTTCAGAAGTGGTCTTACAATAAACAGCTAGAGTTCTTTCTGATAGGTAACAAGTGACTGGTAACAGGGGATGTAATAACCAGTAGAATGAGGTGTAGCCCAAAGTCTCCACCTTAACTGCCCAAGAGTGAAATACTAAGGATAATGAGGGCACAAAGTCATCCCAAGGTCCTTTACATATAAACAAAAAATAGACAAACACACTAAAGACAATTATGGAGGCACAAAGTCTCTCCACAGTTGGCTTCAAGACACCTTCCTGATTACTTCCACTAGTTTTGCTTATTTTATTAAAATGGACAAGAACACATTCAGGAAATAGACGTAAGAACAATCCCCTAAATGTCATAAGCTATAACAACACAAAGTCTAAAAGTAACCTGCTTTCTCATTTAAACAAATAAATATGATCAACAATCTGAGCTCAAAGTCTCAGTAGTCACCTCTCAATTTGGGTAGAGTTTTGCTTCTATAATGGAGAGATCTCATTTTCACAAAATAAGAGATTACAATATATAGTAGCCAAGAAAGGCTTGGTGCTCTATTTCATGGAACGGCCCATGCTGCATTCAATACCTTGAATGCATTTTTAGTTTAGTCAAAGAGCTCATGCTAGAATAGGGTGGCTACCTTAACTATGGATTGTTGATTTATCTCAAATGTCTTCTCCTTAGCATGGGTTGTCTGGTCCTTTTCCTCATTTTTGTGTAGCTATCCACTTCACCTTTACTCCAAGGAAGAAAAATAGGACACGCCTTTAATGTTTATGAGCTCAGACGTCTACTTGGTGGACTGTTCCACCTACTGGAAATAACTTCTATGGATATTTCTAGTCTTTCCCTCTTTTCTATTGTGATTTGATCTCTCAGGTTATCTTTTCCCTTTCTGCTGGCTCTTTTTGACTCCTTCATCAGCTGGTCACTGAGTTTATTTTTAGGTTATGCGCCACATTTGAAAATTAATGGATATTTCATTAGCTTGAATTTGACGTCCATGAGGACGTCAAAGGTTCACTATTTCAACGGTTCGGGTGGCCTCCTTGGTTCCTTGGTTCCATCACTTCTTTGGTTCATTCACCTAAACCTTCTCCTTAAACTGGTCTCTCGAATCTTCCACTTCTTTCTTTTGCTCGAAGCTTTCTTTGAACTATTGAACCCATTAAACCTGTGAACCATTTTGGTTCAAGGTTCAATGGTTCATCTTCTTCCTTAGAAGCCTTTATTTTCTCTAAGTCTCTCGAGCTTTGAAAGAGTTCGTAGAAATATATCTGCAGAGTTCATAGAAACAAGTCTATAAAATCAAGCCTATAGACTCCATAGAAATGAGTCCATAGAAATCATCCTACGGAGTCTATAGAAATTGGTTCTACAGAGGCCATAGAATCAAGTCTGTAGAAATCATCTTATGGAGTCTATAGAAATTGGGCCTGCAGAGTCTGTAGAATCGAGTATGTAGAAATCATCCTATGGAGTCCATAGAAATCAGGCCTGCAGAGTCTGTAGGAATCAGGTTTTAATGTCTTTGGAACTTCCTGAAGGGAAGGTGTCCCTTTGAGCCTTGAGAAGGTCCATTTTTTGGTCGCTAAGAGCCCCTCGCAAGGGTACTTGCCCCTTGGGGTCCTTCGAGTGGTCTTTAGGCTCCAATTCCTTCAGACAACTTATCCGAAGGAAATCTTCCCTTGCCTTAGTCACTTTTTGTTAGGCTTTTTTCTTTCAGGCGAATTCCTTCGAACGTTTTGTTTGAAAGAATTTGCCTTGTCTTTTGTTTTGAATAAATTTGAAAGAATTCTAACTTTTTTGCCTTGTTCATTTTTCCTAAGAAAATCTCTTTGTTCGCTTTTGTTCACTGCCCTCCATAAGGGCACTCAGCTTTGGTTTGCTGCCCTTCGTAAGGGCACTTGGCCTTTGGGCTTTGGGGGACTCCTTTGAACCATTTGATTGAACTGATCGATTGAACTAACTTTGGTTCAATGGTTCATTCCTTTGTTCCACTCATTCAATTGACCATTTAAACCAACCACGTTGAACCAAACACGTTGAACCAAATGCGTTGAACCTTTGAATCTGTGAAACTTTTTGGTTCAAGGTTTAATGGTTCAACGGTTCAATCTTCCTTTATTTATCTAAGTCTTTTGAAGCCGTTGAACTTGAAATTTTGTCGAAGCGCTTAAATTTTTAAGCTTTTCGACATCGTTGAACCTTTGAAGTCGTTGAACCTTTGAACCTTTAACTTAAAAAGCTTGAATAATGAAGAATTTGAATGCCCAGAACAATTTTTTGGGAAGGGAAGAAAGAATTTTGGCCTGCTGGACCAAAATGGTTCATATGTTGTCCCAAAAATGAGTGACAGATTTTGGGAACAACACACACAACACATTGATTGATTTATTTTTTTTGGGAACAACACACCCAACACATTGATTGATTTATTTTTTTACTTAAGATCTACTTTTAAAGAAGCAATTTCAATAACACACCTTTCATATTCTTTACTTACTTTTTGCAACTGTGCCGTTAGATCTTCTTCATTCTTTTTGGCTTTTTCAAAGTGTGCTTGTAGATCTTCAATTATTTCTTTTGACTCTTTATTTTTCTCGATTTGGAGATTTAATCTTTGATTCTTCTTTTCAAGAGCTTTTAACTTTTCTAAGGCACAAACAAGTTATCCTTCCAGATTTACTTTGGCTTCATCTTGTTCTTCTTCTTGATCATCTGTACTTTTGCTTATAGATGCATCTTCATGTATGGCCATGAATAAAATCTCTTCTTTTTCTGAATCATTGACTCCACTATCTTCAGCTGAGCTAGGATCTTTAGAATACAAACTCTTCTTCTCAAATCCCTTCTTGAATTTTCCTTTGAAATTCTTCTTGTATGTAGACTTTCCTTCTTAATTTTCACCATTGCTCTTATCTGGGCACTTAGCTAAAAAATATCCAATCTTTCCATAATTAAAACATTCAAAAGGTAATTGTCCTTGATATTTACCTATGCCCTTTTTTGGCTTGCAAATGAATAGAGCTCCATTGTTATCTTCATCATCACTAGAACTATCACTTGATTCTTAAATCTTAGCCTTCTCTTTCTTTGATGTCTTGAAATTAGATTCTCTCTTTGAGGGTTTCTCTTGTTTGGTCCACATCTCATATGCCGTAAGAATACCATGTCGATCATCCATCTTTAGCTTGGCTAAATTCTTCATCTCTTTAATTGCCAAATTTTTTGCATCATATCTCAATGGTAGAGATCTCAACTTTGTACCACAATTGATCCTTCTAACTTTTCTCCAAGACCTTGAATTTGATTAACTATTTGATCAACCCATAAAAGATAACTTGCTATAGTTTCTTCCTCTTCCATCTTTAAACTCTCAAACTATCTTCTAAAAGTCTGAAGCTTAGCTTGCTGAACCTTTCTATCACCTTTGTAAATATTCTCAATTTTTACCCAAGTTTCATGAGAAAATTTTCATTGCATAACTTTAACAAATTTTGATTCATATAAACTACATAAAATAACATTTAAAGCTTTAACATTATTTTTACTTGCCTTCTTTTCTATCAAAGTAGTTACAAGTGTTTGTGGCTCTTCACATTCCTCCACCACTGCTTACCAAATGTTGAATCCAAGGGCCATAAAATAAATCTTCATCCTTATGCTGCAAAAATCATAATTTGTTCCATCAAACAAGGGTGCCTTATTTGTAGAAAAATATTCATGTGATCCAGCCACTATGCTTTTTCGATCTACCTTCAAGCTGTAAAACTTTTTCTAAAGGCACTTGCTCTGATACCAATTGTTAATCATGAAATATACTGAGAGAGGGGGTGAATAAATATATTATATATATTTTACTTAATCTATTTTTTAAAACCATTTAATCACATATTCAAGATATGCAATAAAATTGAAATAATAATATGCACCACACAAGAGAGAGAGAAAGACACTAGATTTTTATGTGTTAACCCAAAGTGAGAAAAACCATAGAGAATAATCTCAAGTATATGAATGAGCACCAACTCAAATTACAAAGTTTGCAAGCATCAACTTGTAGGAGAACCAACCCCTTTGTTGAGCACCAACACAATAACTATTTGTGAGTACCAACCCATAGGAGTATCAACCCCTTGTAAATATTTGTGAGCACCAACCCCTCTTGTGTATAAAACATAACTATCTCTAAATATTGCTTACTCAGCAAATGATAGAACTCTATAATATCTCCTACTTTTCTCTCTTCAAAAACAAATACAAACCATGCACACTCTTATATATTACAAATGGCTTCTTAAGCCTTTATTTATAGCTTTTCAAATGACCTTTAGCATTCACGCTTTGTGACCCTTCAATCCTCATGAAAAATGGTGCCAAACTTACATGACCCTTCATATCCTTACATTTGAAAAGTCATCCTTCATAAGCAAATGCATCTTTTCCTCTTTTGTCTTTATCTTGGTGACTTTTCGTATTCCTCAAAGTGTCCCTTCATAGAAAAATGCACCATACTCTCTTTTGTCTTCACATGGTGACTCTTGGAATTCCTCAAAATGATTCTTTATGAGAAAATGCATCCCATTCCTCTTTTGTCTTTACCCCATGACTCTTTAACTTCTCTATGGGCTCTCTTTTGACTTATATGCAACTAAAAATATGTTAATTAATATTAAATAAATATTAACACACATTAGCCAATATATGAATATTAAAAACACCATTAAATGCAATGAGGCCTTTATCACCTATAATGCTAGACCTTTGACATCAATAATAATATTTCCAACACAAGGTTACCTATTTCTCTTAAGTTCCTTGCTTTAGAACTAATACATCAAATTTGAGTTGTTGGAGAATGAGCCTATGGAGATCAGGTATGCTAAGCTTATGGAGTTGGAAGAGATAAGAAATCAGTCCATACTAGCCATGGAAATTCATCAAGCACAAGTGAAGAGAGATTTTGACAAGGGAGCTTCTTCATGAAGTTTAAAAAAAAAATTTGGTCTTCAAGTGGTATGAGGATAGAGCTAAACCAGGAAGGCACACAAAGTTTGAGTCCCTTTAGAGTGGCCCTTACATAGTCTCCAGCTGTAAATCCCACAATGCCTTCTATCTTACAAAGATGGATGGTGAAAAGCTTCTAATCCTAGTCAATGGGATACATTTAAAACATTGCTACTACGGAGCTAGGCTCCTTTTTTGTTTGTTTTCCTCCAAGTGTTGTTTAAGCACATTAGTTTAGTTCTATTTTGTCTTAAATAAGTGCTTTATTTGCACATTTTCTTTATTTAGTTAGTTTTCCTATTTTATGTGTTTCCCTTCTTATTTTGGAGGATAAAATTTGTCTCATGTTAGGTCAAAAGAGAGTTTGTAGTCATGGATCAAATTTGTCATTACTTTGTGAGTCTAGGAGTTATGTAAATGGTCTGGTTCTCAATCATAGCAAGTATGCTTCCCAACTGAGTCACCAAAATGTTGATAATTTTTCCCCATAGGTCAGATTATCACCCGTACCATTTGAAACTTTGCATATCAGGCCAGTTTATTTCGTGAGTTAGTTATTGGTCCTAAAAAGCCCTTGAAATAATCCATGATTAATAGGTCTTTTTGAGGCATTCAATTTGGTTTTTAGATGGTTTTTTGTGAGAAAATAATTAAGGAGGCTTCTTTGGGTCCCAAGAAAAGGGGTCCATCTTCAAAAAAGGTCCAACAGTCCATTTCAAGAAATCCCAAAGGAATTGGTCTTTTGAAAAAAATTCCAAAAGGAATTCCTTCAAGATTAAATTCTGAGGAAATGGGCACTTTTAAAAAATCCAACGGTCTTATCTTTTTAAAATCCAATGGTCTATTTTCAAATTTTGAGGGGTTCTTTTCAAGAAATTTGAAAGTCACTCGGCATAGAGGGTCACATTCTTTCGAAAAAGGACCATTTCAAAAGTTTCGAAGATCGAAACAACTTTTTTGAAGGGTCACCTTCTCTTCAGAACATGTCACTTTCAATTTTTTTGAAGGTCATTTCAAAAATCCTGAAGGTCTTTTCAACTTGTTTGAAAGGTCACTTGACACTTTCCCAAAGGGTATTTTCCAAGGAAAAGGTACTTTTCAAGGTTCTCGAAGGGCTCTTTCCTTTCAAAAAAGTCCTTTTCATTTTTTTCGAAGCATTCTTTTCAAAAATTCCAAAGGACACTTTTCCTTTAGAAATAATTCTTTCAGGAAAAAAGTCCAAAGAGAAAAGTCTCAAACAAATTGTTTGTAAAAATTAAAGAAAACAAAAAAATTGAAGGATATCTTTCTGAAGGAATTACTTCAAAATTTTTGTCTAAAACAACTTTTCTGAAGGACACAACATTTCTGAGGGGCACTTTTTTTGGTAGAGTACCATTTCAACTTTTTTGAAGGGCACTTTTCTAAGTAGAGGACCATTTCAACTTTTCTGAAGTACACTTACAACTTTTTTGAAGGGTCACTTCCAAGGAAAAGGTACTTTTCAAGGTTCTTGAAGGGCTCTTTCCTTTTGACAAAGTCCATTTCACAAAAGTCGAAGGGATCTTTCCTTTTGAGAAGTTCCATTTTAAGAAAGCTGAAGGGTATCTTAAAAAAAAGTCATTTTCAAAGTTGCGAGTGGACCAAACATTTTTCCCAAGGGTAATAAACAAAATTCTGAAGGGCACATTCCAATAATCCAAGGGACCATTTTCAAAAGCCTAAAGGTATGAATTCTCATAGACAATTTGTTCATGGGAAAGTGATAATAAAAAATATTCAGATAAATTATCCATGAGAAATGGACCAAGGAAATTGTGTGAAGAAATAATTTTGGAAAAATGAACAAAGGTAAGGGTTCAAGAGGAAATCTTGAAGGAAATGAATGAATACATATTATCCATGTGAATAGACAAAAATAACTCTGAAAGGAATACAAACAAAAATAAAGAGTCCAAACAAATGCTGAAGGAATACATGTAGAGCATGCGAAGTGGCACAAACTTGATTAGATGCATCCAAGACAAGCATGAACATGCAAAAAACCAATAAAGATATTTCCATCTATAAGAATATCTATAGTCTAAGACTGTAGTAAAGAGCATGCCAAATAATAAATGCAATAATTAAATCATTCACACTTGGCAAAGACATGCAACTACCTTCAGGCATGACTCTCTTAGTTCTAAAAGGGAGACTTGAATGCATAAGGGGCTCAAGGTGTTTAACATTAGATGGTGATTCAAGGAACTAACATGGAGTTTCAACATTGTATACCTAATCTTAATATGAAATTTCATACATACACTCTTATTTATCTTATTAATCAATGTTTTTTCAAACACTTCTAACTCAGTTTGAAGTGTTTGAAGATTGGCGTAACATCATGCATGAATAAAATTGAATTACCAAAGATCCATGCATGTTTGATAAATTATTAAGAATTTAATGTTTATTCTAAATAATGATTATGAAATGGGCTCTCCATCATTTTTAATGCCAAAGAGGTTCTCATGTAGGATGTAAGTCAGAAGGATATTATCATAAGGCTTGGTTATCTTGGCATAACTAAAGTTGGACTTGGGGTGATGTGGGAGTTGATTTCCTCTTCTATTTTTAAAACAAATCGTTTAGATTTTGTATGCTTTTTATATATAAGTTGACTTTTTTAGCCTTGAATGAGATCCCTCTTTTGGCAAGACTAGAATCTACCAAAATTTGAGTTTTGTAACCTTTTTTAGATAAATAAAAGGAATATTTTTAAATTATAGGATGCTAGTATAGTGTATTTATGTCAGTGATTTGCATATGTGATAAAATTTTCTTCCTTTTAAAGTCTTGATTCTTACCTAACATTATAGTTGATCAGATTATGCAAGTCATGTTCTGTGTTTGATGTCTTTTGGCTGAGATCACAATGGATATAAGTGGTTGGTTAGTGTCTTGAATTAGGACTATTCCATCATTTACCTCAAGCTTTGATCATCAGATAAAAACCATTTCATGAAATACTGATGCATATGAGTCAATTGGAGTTGAAATTTCAATCTTTTCTTGTCTAATCAGTGTTTTTAAAAGCTCAAATTGAGTGGATGAACCAAAATATAGGTGTATCACCATCATTAGATAAGATTTCCTTTCAATTTCCTTTCTTACCTTTTTCCTAATAATTTTTAGTGTAGATTAGAGATCCTAATTGATACACTAAAGGGAGCTAGCCCTTAGAATCTAGAGATTCAATCTGTTGATTAGGCCACTTACAACCTAGGATTGTTTCCATGTTTCAGCAGACTGTGAAGGCCTAAAATTACCTTCACAAGGGTGCAAGTTTGGTTGACAATAGTAACGTAGCTACACAAAAAGCCCTCTATCCACTTGTTGATGATCTTTGTATATCCATTTATCTATGGATGATAACTAGTACTAGGAGTCAACTCTATACACACCAGTTTGAAGATCTCCTACCAAAAGGTGGTCATGAAAATCTTATCCCAATCACTTATAATGCTCTTAGGTAAACCATAAAGCCTTAAAACATTTGTGAAGAATATCTGATCCACTTGTAGTGCCTTATATACAAAAGGCATATAAAATAAATGGGCATACTTGGGTCAATCAATCGACCACTACATATATGCAATCATGCCCATATACTAAAGGAAGACCTATAATAATATTTATGGATATGCTTTCCCATTTCCTCTTGGGAATAAGAAGAGGCTATAAGAGTCCTACTGGAAAAGAATTCTCTACCTTACTTTGATGACAAACCAAACATTCCATGACATTGTTAAAAACATCATTCTTTAACCCATTCTGTGTGAATCTCTCCCTAATGTATTGATAGGTCTTAAAATACCTAGGTTGTCCCACCAAAGGTGTGTCATGCACTACTCGAAGGATATTCTCCTTCATCTTGGAATCTGGTATAGGGAAAATCCTTTCTTTGTATTATATAAGGTCATTCAAGACTCTATATTGATCATCCTTAATAACACCATGCATGACATTACATGCAAACTAATTTTTGGTATACTCAAAAAGTATGAGCCTTCCAATTGACTAAGATCTCTGACATAGAGCAAATCATGGAACTAAGGCAAGGTCTCCAAGATAGTGCATCAACCACCACATTATTCTTACCCTTTGTATATTCTATGTCAAAGTCAAAGGTGTATATCTTATTCACCCATCTTTGCTAGTGGTCGTTGAGATCCTTTTGCTCCAAAAAGAACTTCAAACTATTATGATCCATATGAACCACAAATTTGTTGCCCACTAGATATTGTTTGAATTTGACCAATGCATGCAAAATGGTTAAAATCTCTTTGTTTTAAATTGAGTACCCTCTCTCCACATGACTCAATTTATGACTCTCATAGGCAATGAGATGCCTATCCTATATGAGTACTACTCACACACCCACTCATGATGCATCAGACTCCAATACAAATATTCGAGTGAAGTCTAGTAGTTTAAGAATTGGACAAGTACTCATCACCTCTTTAAGGTGATCAAAAACCTATTGCATTAAATTTGAACAAGAAAAATCCCCCTTCTTGGTCAGGTCTATCAATGGTGTAGTTAAATGAGAGAAGTTCTTCACAAACCTTCTATAATATGTATATAGACCTAAGAACCCTCTTAAATGTGTTAATGTCCTAGGTGGTGGCCAATCCAAAATCACCTGAATGTTTTCCCTATCAACCTTGACTATACCTCCCCCAATCACATACCCCAAATACAACAACTATGTTATACCAAAATCACACTTAGAAGCTTTTGCATATAACAAATTAGCCTCCAAGATACCCAACACCTCATCAAGATGTCTAATGTGAGACTACCAAGTCCTATTATAGACCAAGATGTCATCAAAGAAGACCAATACAAACTTATACAAGTGGTGATTAAACACATGGTTCATACAAGACTGGAATATGGTTGGTGCATTAGACAAATTGAATGGCATCACAAGAAACTCAAAGTTACCATAGTGGCATGTGAAAGCTATCTTATGCACATCCTCCTCTCTAACCTTGATATGATGATATCCCAATCACAAATCTATTTTAGAAAAATAAATTTCCCCATGTAGCTCATATAATAACTCATCAATGCGTGACACAAGATACTTATTTTTTATTCAAGGCATGGTAATCTATGCACATCCAAATGGTCCCATCCTTCTTCACCAAAACCACTAAAGAGGCAAAAGGATTGGAACTCGGTTTGATATGCCCCATATCTATGAGCTCATGTATAGTCTTCTCGATCTCATCCGTAAACCATTTGGGGTGACGGTAAGGAGTAGTAATGACTAATTTATAGTCCTCAAGCTCAATCACATGCTCAAAGCCTCAATATGGTGGTACACCTGGGGGTATGTTACTAAAAACCACACTATGCTTATCCACTAGGCCTTGGACATTAACATAATAATCTAGTCTATCACCCCTTGTATTCTTGGTTGAGACTAAGCACTAAACTGCCCTATCTACCTCATCATGCCAAAAAATCTTCTCCATCCTCTTGGCTGTAACTACCCTAGGTACTCTTGTAGATAGACATATTAAGGTCACATTCTTGCCCTCAAACCTAAACTTTAGCTCCATCATCTGAAAGTTAGTCTAAAACTCACTGAGAGAGTGAAGCCATTATACTCCTAGCACTATGTTGGATTTTTCAATACCAACAATGTAGAAATCATCAATAGCAGTATAATTACCCATGGTGATGCTCAATTATGAATCTCTCTGGGTGCACCTAATAGAGTTCTCATTGGCTACAATAATGTTGAATCCCTTAAAGTCTTCTACCTATATACCTCATCTCTCGACCAAGGATGCATCAATAAAGTTGTGGGTAGCACCACTATCAATGAGCACCACTACTCGCTAACCTTGCATAACTCCTTTGACCCTAAATGCCTTGTACCTTGAGGTACTAGACAATGTAGCTATAGTCTCTTGAGGGATAGTTTCATCCTCCTATTCTATATCAACACTATCTAGTGCATCTCCATTTCCACCATCCATCTCATGGATCTCTAACTCCTATTTTTCATTACCCTTGCTCTCCTCAAAGGCTTTAATAAATTAGGCCTTTCCTCTCACTGTACAATCATGCCCTAGATCCCAAGGTGTACAAGAATTGAAACATAGTTTCTTTTACCTCAACTCATCTCTAAGATCATAGGAAACAAATGTCCTCTTTGATATATCCTGTCTAGGTGGAAACCCCTTCTGATGGGAACCATCTAGTCTAGATGGGGGTGCCTTCTACTAAAATTAAGTTGGGAACTTTTGATTCAAAGTAGCTAAATCCAAGTCCCAAGCTATCCTAATAGCATCATGCAATGAAGAAGGCTCAAATGCCTTCACAAATCTCACTAGTATATCTATCAAGCCTGTTATGAAGAGTGAAGTTAATCTCATCTTAGAAACATCAAGAACCATGATTGAAAGCCTCTAAAAATATGCAATGTATGCATCTACTGAGCCTATCTATCTCAAGTGGGTCAATTCTCTGAATAACCTATCAAGATCCCTCTTGTTAAACCTACTCATCAACCTCTATGTGAACTTTGCATATGTCATAATATGCATGTGTCCTTGTATAATAAGACCAGGATGCCACCAATCATGGGTATTTACCTTGAGATGTAGGATTGTAAATTTAATTGCATCCTCTTCATGCATAGGATTTAAATGAAAGTATGTCTTCAGATTCTAAATCTATGATTGTGTTGTATACTTTTTGGAACCATCAAAGTGTGGAATGGAAATTTGTCCAAACCTCTTCTATAACTCAGAAACATGGATAAGATGATCCTTTTTTAGCTTACTACTGATCTTCATCTTACAGTACTTAGTAAAGGGCATGTTGGATTTAAACCCTTCACTTGATGATTCATACTTCAACCAGCAAGTCTCATCATATATTTTTGATTGCTACCCCACTTGTGTATTTTTGGGATCTTTTAAAAAGACCAAATCATGCATGTTCTAATGTGTATTATGGGAAAGGGGAGTGTGCTACCCAGAATTGCTATTTTCACCCTATTTCCCCATATTACCATTTTCTACATGATCCCAATATCTATTCTATGATTATTTTTTTGTAAGTTGGCTTAGATAGAGGTTCATAGTTTCCTACTACTTTACCATATTAATGAATAATTTCTTCATCATCTCTTCACTGATCTCCTCACTGTCACCCATTTTATATTTTTTCTTTTTCTATGAAAATAAACTTTCATTGACAACCTAGCAAGTTAGAGGAAAGCTTTCTTTGATACTACTGAAATACTCTTTTCGAGATAAACTCAAAAACAAAATTGCTATAAACTAAAAAATTGTAGCACTCACAAAATACTATCCAAATCACCTAAAAATTTAAAAGAAGCTAGGAAACATCATAATAATGCCAATAAATTTATTTTTATAATATTCTAGTTTACAAAAACTGCCTGTAATGACATGCGATGACATGCAATAACATGCAAACATAAATTCTAGAAAATATCTGTAGTAAATAGAAAACATATCAAAATAGATCCAACCTTCTAAAAATCTGCTCTAAAAGGTTGATCTAAAAGTCTCCAAAAGCCCCAAAATTGAATCTCTAATGAATAACACCAATAAACCTTTGTATTGTAGTCTCTCTCTACAAATCTAGTATTGGATATGTATGCAACTCCAAAACAACAAACTAGGAATGGATATTTCACCACCAAAGAGTGCTCTACTAGCTAGGGATGGATCTCTCACCACCAAAGCTAGGGTTTTTGTGGAATCTTGCCTCCACAAGCAAGAGCAAAAACATGTATGCTCATATAATAAGTTGTATAATAGCAAGATGATCCTATTTTTCCCCCATTGACCTCCTTTTATGATTTCCTTTTGCCAAAAAGAGGCCCAAACCCTAATCACTCCATTGAGGGGGGGGAAACTCCCTTTATAAACATCACTTAAAGTGACTTTATTTTCTTAGGCCAAAATGGTTCCTCTAAGTGGCCCCAATGAAGAAATAGAACATTACACCACTTTATTTCACTTAAGTCACTATAAAGTACATGTCTAATGCCAAAACATAACATTTAAGTGAAATGAAGGTGCAAACCATACCCAATAACCTCCCACATCCCTAGTCCCTTGGGCATGACCAAGGCTATGATGAAAAATGAACCACTAGGCCTTTGATGTAGGAATGGGGACATTACAAACTCCTAGAACCATATCAAGGATATTATATGATTCAGTAGGGGAAACGTTTGTAAAAATTGTAGTTCCCCCACCAGATAAATAGAAAGAAGATCTAGTGGTGGGGGATTACTAGATATCAAAGGTTCACCTTAGTCATCCTACAAGAAAGGGATTGAAACATGATGTTTAATCCAACATTAACTCTCTTTTTGAGAAAATGGACAGTGATAAGGTCACTAAGGATGAATTGAAGAATAAGGTTGAATAATTGATGACTACATTAAAAAAGTTCATCAAGCTCATTGCTAAACCTACATAATATATTACTTAGATCACAAACCAATAAACAATTGATGCAGTGATAAAGATTGACAACATGGGAAGGGTTGTAAAGGACTGGGTAGAAGATCTCATATCAAAGGATAACAGATTCATTGAATTAGTAATGGACCACTATAAAACTTTGAAAGAGAGACGTAATTTTGAGAGAGTAAATATGTATCAAGAAGAGATAGAAAGGTTAAACTTATTCTATCCAAAGTTGATAGTTGTGGATATAATTGAAACTGATATCCTGCTTGAAAGAAAGATATTGAGAAATGATGCAGAATAAGATGAATTAGATAAAGCAACTTAGTTCAAAATAAGAATACTCATAAAGAGTACCAATAAAGCTAAGGTTGTACATGACAAAACCACTGACATACTATATGACATTGAAGATCTACTAAATAAATTATCATGTCAAGCAATAGCTCATCAAAATCAAATCCTTTCAACTCAGGAAGTTTAAGATAAATTCAAAGGAGTTATTGAAGGAGAGTCAGCATGAGACACAACATTTAGCTTGAGCTCCATCTAGCATTTTATCAGGTACCATAATACATTAGATCAAATGGGGAAAGAGACTTAATAATACAGGGTTGCCCTAAGGGAACTCTCTGATACAATTACAAAATGTGAAATAATCTATCTCTATTCTTTTGGTCCTGATGAGTATCATATCTTGGAGATCTTTAAGAGTTTTGATGCATATATTGAGAAGACACATGCAAAGAAAGATAAATAGTCTTTAGAGGTTTTGGTTGTAGATTAATTCTTTCTATCATAAATATTTTATATATTGTATTTCCTTATTGCAAAAATATTGTAAAGTTGCATATTGTAAATTGCTACTATCATTTTGATAGATCTTTTTGATAAAGAGCCACTAGTGATTTCCATGTTCCTTTTTGATAGGTTGAAAGTTGTAAAAAGCAAACTTGTAAATTACACTTTCCCTTTGGACAAGTCTGAGTTGCTTGATTACAAAAGCTCATATTGTAAAATGCATTTCTAGTTTTGTTAAAATTATGTGACTTGAAAGTTGTAAAATTCCCAATTTAAAATTACAAGTTAGGTTTTGCAAAAAATAACCTAAAGTTATCTATTATTCTAAGTTTGAGTTTCACTTTGGTGCCTCGTTGCATAGAGAAACTATAGCAGTAGAAATGAAGAAGACAAAGGTGCTACATGAAGATTCCACGAGTTCTCCCACACCTCCAGCAGTTAAATGGAATGCCTAACACTTGCATGTTATTTTTCCACTTGTTTACCTTGCCAAAGATGCCATTACAGCTGAAGATCATGTCCCCTTTGCATGGAGTTTCTAAATTTTCTATGCTCTTCAACTAGGCATGGATTTTTTATTAACTACATCTCTTTCAAGAGAATTTTTTATATAAATATGGGTACTATGGCATAGCCCATTTATCTTTTTGTTTTTAGAGAGATTATTTTTCATTTTGAATAAGTTATCTACATGATGTAACCTGGGGAATGAGAATAGATTAAAGATTTACCTTTCTTTTCTGTGTTAACTTTGTGTATGCAAGGTTATTTATCAAAATTTTAGATGTTTTATTCTTATTTCAATCACAAATTTTTATTTTTGGTATTATTTTGCTCTTTTGAAAGATTGTTTGATTAAAAATAAAGAATATTGTCCCTTATCTGAGAAAATACCCACTATTAGCTTTGGTTTCACATTTTCACGAGTTTGTGCTCCAATAATTTTCAATATATTTATTGTTCTACTATGCTCATTCAAATAAATCATTAAAATCCACTACAAATATTTGCTGTGATCACCATTTTTAATTTTGTAATTTCATTCCTAAAAATCTTTTCTCACAGTCAAACCCTGGTTTAGAAGTAAGATCACTAAGAAGCATAATTTCCACATGAGTTGGTAGTTGATTAGTTGCATCAAATTTAGTGAAAGGAAGCTATAATTCTCTAGAGGTTCACATCAATTCACCAAGTTCCTATATCTTTGAGGTTATCTCATTGTATCATTAGATTTTTACACAGTGAGCTACAACATCAAGATGTGTGCAAAATCTATGTGATAACAACTGTTCATATTTGAAAATCTAAAACTTAAAATTTTAAAAAGATATCAAGGAAAGAATGCACCTGATAGAGTATGTAATATAATTTCACTATAACTTGAAATTGGAAAAGTGTGTGCCCCCTTGTTGAGGCATTTAGAGAAATGTTAAACCTATGATAAATTAAGAGTGACCAAGTTTCAATTTGAAAACTACAAAAATCTCTTGAGTTGGAAAGATTGTATACTCTAACTCTCATATGAATGTGTAGAGTACTCTATAATCACTTAAAAGTGGTAATTTGATGCTAAGAGTGTCACTTGAGTTAACCTATCCCTCAGCTAGTCATAGACCTATCCTTATGCATCAAGCTTACATTCCCAATCATTCAGTAGACGACAGTCACCTACAACCAATCAAAATATGATCCTATAATTATCATCCTAGACCCCAATCCAAATTGATTAGTAGTCTATGAAAAGGACATTAGCACCATATTTGGGACTCTAAAGCCACATGATGCTCGTGTCCCCAACTAGGCGCTACTATCTTTAGCCCTAGCTCTTCTCAATGGATAGTTTTTCAAATGTATTTCCCTCCTAAGGTCAACCTAAGCATATTTTATACTCTACACAAGAAATATAACCCTATAAATACAATTTTAATTCACCTCTATTGACTAGATAGAAAATAGATGCAAAAACTATTCAAACCAAAGACAAAGTTGTGTAAAATTAAGGTATTTGATCCCTATTCTACCCTGAATTTTGCATACTACCATCTACATCAGACCTAAGTCCAATTTTAAAGAATTTCAAAGATCAAGCACATTCAAAGCATCTAATGCTACTGTCATTCTAGCATTCACTTGCACATACATCAAACACAAGGTGGGAGAACTACATTAGACTTGATCCTCTTTGGAGTATTGGTATGTAGGAAAATCTCTACCCAGTGGAGTATTGAAGATGTCCAGTCCATCCTACTAATACACACAAAATTATTTTTAAAACCATACATGTAAGGAGATTAGGGTTTGCACATCAAATCAAGTTTTCTAGGTATAACACAGAGCTACAAGTTTTGGTCATGCGGGAATAGGACCTATAGACATAGGCATAGGTGCTCCCAGAAAATAGGGTAAATATTATAAAGGGGACATTAACACCACATTGAGGACACTACACATAAATGACACTACTATCTAATGAGTAAACAAATACCATAATCCTATTGATGACATAAACTACTACCCAGATCTCAATTTTTAGAACCCAAATCGTCTGTGATAGGTAGTTTTTAAACAAGTCTTTATTTATCCCTATTTATAGAAATTCAAAAAAATATAATGCTATAACAAATTAGTACTTAATTATTTCATATTTATTCGATTGATTTAGACATCTCAACTCCTTAACCAAACATAGGAATTACTTGTGTAAACCCCTAAAAGGCTAAATCATTTGATGAACCCATCTTACTTCGAATATTGCTTCAAACCCTAGATTGCATACATCCAAATTTTGTGTAATAAATTTAGGGATGTATACTTATGATTTTTTTAGACAACCTAGCTAATTAAAATCAATTTCACATTAGGTTTTAAATTGTTGCAAACAAACCCTAAATTCAAAAAACCCTAACCCTATAACACTTAGGGTTTGTATCCTTTTATATTTATAATCAAATTTCATTTTTGAAACTTAGATTTTATATTCATATATCTTTTAATTCATATAATCATGATCATAATGATAGAAGAGATCAATCACTTTTTATTGCAAAGTCTATTACTTTTATTCGCATACTCATTTTGTTTAATTTAGAATGAACTTAGAAAAGACATCATTACATGTAACAATGAAGCTTATTATCAAATGCAATATCTATCTTATTTCATATCATGTGAAAAATAATTAAGACATTATTCTTTACTAACATAGACAAATGTATACATGATGCTTCATATCAACTAAAATGCCTTTCATGTTGCATTATTTATCTCACATATTATCTTTATTCTACTTGAAATACACTTAATATAATATTATTTTAACACATAGAAAACTTGTTAAATCAAACACATACCCACATAGCAGATTTAGCTCACAAACTAACCATTATGTTTCAAGTTTCAATTTTATATCTTAGTCACAAGAAAGAATCTCCTTTTCCTCTTCATCTCCATGAGGGGGATAACTACTTTACCTCTATCTAGGTCCATGTTATAATTCCTCCATGAGATGAAAAAACCTATACCTATGTCCCTATTCCCCATACTTAGCCTATTCACACAACTTCCCTATAAGGTGTGTGCCTACATGTTCAATAAAAAACAACTAGGGTTTGCACTTGTGAAACTCTAAGGGATCAAATTATCAATATGAGCAATGTAATTGAAGGTTTACAAAATTATAATCAACTATTACATGAAAACATTACAACATTGGAAAAATAATCAAAGACCTCTAGGGAAAAATAGTGTAAATAATGTTTATACATCTTCAATTAGTCAATTTATGGCAAACAATGTTATATATTAGAAGAAATCACAACATAATTCATATACAAATAGTGATTCAAAAAACATTCAAAGGTCAAATAAGACAAGTGAGATACTAAGGGAAATTATTAAAGCTAAGTTGATCAACCTACCCCCTATACACCAAATGAGGAGATATTTTTATGCATATCATAGAATGCATGGGCACCACACAGATTCTTGTTTAGCATTGAAAAGGAAAACACATTAGATAATGGATACATATAACCCACACAATGACACGTCATCTACACAACATATAATGACACATCTACCAATTTAAAATGGGTCACATTTTGAAATAGTACAAAAATGGTTATCAAAGCATAACTCATAACAACAAAAGGTTTTAAAAGCATAATTAGATCAAGAAATAGTACAACAAACACATATAAATCAAGAAAAGTTACCTCTCCAAAAGGAGGCTCAACATTCAATATGGTATGGGTTTAGTTAAAAGTAGCTACAAAAATATTATTATCATGGTCAAGGTTTGAGAAAATAGGCCCAAGGCATCACTTCTCCTATTCTAATAGTTGATAATATTGGTCAACAAGGTTTGGGGTTTATTAAACATCCTAAGGCCCATCATTCACAAATGCAATTTATCAAGGCAAAACATCCAGATACATAGGAAATTTTATATAAAGATCCATATCCTAAGTTTCACAGTCAAAATCATGTTCAGGCATCAAACATTCTCAAAATAGGTTTTCGAGCAAAAGAGCTTCCACTACACCATATGTCTATAACAATCATAGATTCAAAGGGAAAAATCATAATAAATATGCCAAAGCATAATTTAGAAAGGTCAAATACATAATATGAGGAAATTCCTTCTAGCACACTAGGTTATTATGATTCCAATGAGGAATAATATTATGATTATGATGATGAACAATGCTTATATTCCTCCTACAACAACATTCAACTACAACATAACAATCAAATTGCATAAGAGATCATCATTACTATATTTGACATAAGTCATGGTGATAGTGAGTTGCCCATGCAACTCATTGATTAGTATGGTTCCTACCCTTGTACATACTTCCTTCTCTCTTGATTTTTGTACATAGTTTATTTTGATTTGATTGTACATAGATTATACTCAAAAAACACAAAAACATGTCAAAATACAAAAACATTCAAATATTTCAAAAAAAAAACAAAATTTTACGGATTGTATGCATTGCTATGTTTACATTTATACTACTTGATAGATATTTCATATTGCTAGCTATTATAATATAGTCAATTTTATCATACACATATACTTCACTTATTCTTGTTAAGTTCTTGCAGATTTTAGATAGGATTCTAGTCTGTTACACTGATCTAGACCAGTTATCATCTACCCATTGGGGGAATTTACACTGATCTAGTTTTATACATTGATAAATCTGCCCACTTGGGGGAATCTCATACACAATTGCTATAACTAGGTTTTATCTTTTACATACTATAAATTCTAGTTTACACATTGATTTATCTTGTTATTGATCATTTCTCCTCATTGTTCATATTTGTTTTGTTGACTATCACTAGTTAGACTCAATATATATGCATCCTAACATCTACATAGATTTTTGCTATATAGTTCTACATGATTTCATTTCTAGTTCCTAGATTAGGCTTGATTGTGTTTCTTATGCTTCTTTCATCTTTGAGGGGATTTGAATATGCCATTGTTCTATGGATTCTATGCCACTTCTCTATTTTTATGCCTTGGACATGTGCCCATGTCCCTTGTGTGTGCTTTTTCATGTTTCTACATGTGGACATTTGAACATGTCCTTTTATGTGGACATATGCCAAATTTCTCATTGTTTGCATATGTGGACATTTTAACATGTCCTTATATGTTTTCATTCTCAGGTTTAATGACATGTGCCTATGTCCCTTGTATTGTGGTCCCTTGGCCTACCTTTTGTGTGCCTCATGTTTTTTTATGTTTGCTTCCTTGTATGCTTCTACATCATGACACTTGTATTTGATTGTCACACACACATTAGTTTTTGATGCCATGAGAGATATTATGCATTTACCCTTCCTACTTTGGTGCTATGATGGACATCATGATCTATCCCCATAGTTAGTTACTCAAATTTTGTTGTTTTTATACATTAATTACATATATCTTTACACCCTTGTGAAATGATAGATCATAACATGCATATAACATTACCTAATTATGCTCAAATACATTTACATTATGGTGTTATGTTTGTACATTATATTAGAATATCATGCATATGCTCTATCTAACACATTTTTTAGAACTGCTTCTTTGAAGGGCAGTCCTTACACTGGTTTCACAACTACCCTAAAAAGGGGCATTTACATGGGTTTGTTATAAAGATAAAGCTTCTACATTTCTTTTCATGAAAATATTTTAGCACATAGGATCAGTTTTAAAAATTAGACTCAAGGCAAACACATAATAGAACATAGACTCAATAGTCAATTTAGATCACACAAAAATCAGACTAGGTAGTCATTAGTGCCTAGATTGGGACACTAAAATCATAGGGCATTATTATCTACTATAGGGCACTACTATCTATTAGCCCTAACTTCAAGATAATCAAGATTATTTAGACCATTACACTAGGTATAATACAAATTTGCATAGATATAGTCATAGGGTTATAAATTATGTTTAGATTTAAATCAAATTTATTCATTCCATTTTAGATTCATACCAATTGCTTAGATTTAGGGGCATAATGCTCAACATGATCACTCATACATTCAGATCAGTTACATAGTTTTAGCTATTATATACTTAATTTATATTCAGTATACTCAAATATTAGATCGAGGGCATGTGCATGACATATTGGTTTCCATATATTCAACTTCATACAAGTTGATCAAATAGAATGACAAACTCCTTGTCATTCTCTATGGTATATACAATTGATATCACATTCTAGGTTGTCACTATATTCATGTCTTACTCCGTCTATAGTGGTTGCCATTCCCAAGTGGCCCAGAGCCACCTAACATACCTAATTGGATGTGGAGTTGAATACATAATTAGATTTTCTTAGTTAGATAATTTTAACACTTTATGCAATACAATTACATATGCATCTACTTCACATAGGGGCAATGATGGAGTCATGGCCTACTGGTGTTCTTGAGACACCTACATCATAGGGTTAGACACACTTACAATCTTATCCAAGCTATTTATAGAGATCAGGATCCACCAAGTAGGGTTGGGCGATGATGGAGTCAAAATTGGATTAAGTTTTTAAGCCACCCATATGAGGATTCAATACACCATCAACTTAGTTCAAGCTATTTAATGATATGAGCACTATGTACATTCACACACACAGGTTGTCACCAAGTTCATGCATCGGTTCATGTACCCAATAAGGTGTATTCATTCCTTTCCTCTCTCTTTATTCAACTTTACTTAGTCATTTCATTAAATCATAGTCTAAGTAAGGACTATTTTTTGCATGTTTCATTGCAAGACATTACTTTGGATTATGTTCCACATACGTAGACCCAAATTTTCATATTTAAACTCAGCTACATGGGTTTTAATTCCAAAGTAAGTCTGGTACACTTATTTTTCCTTTATACTTATCATTTCACTTTGCTACATTACAAGCATAAACAGTGGGCAAATGTAATCACCTAAAAGTGGTAATTAGATTCTAAGAGTTTCATTTTAGTTACCCTATCCCTAGGTTAGCCATAAACCTATCCTTATGCATCAGACTTACATTTCCAATCATTTAGAAAACCACAGTCTCCTATAGCTAGTCAAAACACAATCCCAAAACTATCATCCTAAGCCCTAATCCAAATTGCCTAGCAGTCTATAAAGATGACATTAATACCATATTCAGGACACTACAACCACATGGTGCTAGTGTCCCCAACTAAGTGCTAGTGTCTTTAGCCCTAACTCTTCCCAAATAATACTTTTTAAAATGTGTTCCCCTCCTAAGGTCAGCCTAAGCATATTTTCTTATCTGCATAAGTAACATAACCCTATAAATACAAGTCTAATTCACCTCTATTGACTAGATGGAAAATAGATGCAAAAGTTATTCAAACCAAAGACAAATTTGTGTAAAATCAAGGTATTTGATCCCTATTCTACCCTAATTTTGACATACTATCATCTATAGTAGCCCTAAGTCAAGTTTTGAATCATTTTAAAGCTCAAGCACATTCAAGGCATCCAAGGCCACTCTCATTAAAACATTCACTTGCACATACATCAAACACTAGGTGGGAGAACTACATTGAGCTTGATCCCTCTTCGGAGTATTGGTATGTAGGTAACTATCTACACATCGAGGTATTGAGGATGTCCATTGCATCTTATTAATACACACAAAATTATTATTAATGCCATATTTATAAGGAGATTAGGGTTTGCACATCGAATCAAGCTTTTTAGGCACAACATAGAGCTCCAAGTTTTGGTCACATAGAAATAGGACCTACAAACACAGGTGCAGGTGCTCTTATAAAATAAGAAAATTTATAAAAAGGGGATATTAGCACATTGAGGACACTACACACAAATGGTGTGACTGTCTAACCTAGGTGCTACTCTCGAGTGAGTAGATGAATACTAAAATCTTGTTGATGACACATACTACTACCCAGATCTCAAATTTCAAATCCTAGATCATTTGTGACAGTTATTTTTTGGATAAGTCTCTATTTATCCCTATTTTTTGATATTTATAGAAAGTTAAACAAAGTCAAATGCTATAACAAATCATACTTAATTATTGAATATTTATTTAATGTATTTACATATCTCATCCCCTTAACCAAACATAAGAATTACTTGTGTAAAACCCTAAAAGGTTAAATCACACTCTAAAAAATAATTGAAGGGGTGGAACCACCAAATATGGCTCGCTATAATGCAACCATAGATGTTAAATGCCACTAGACTCAAAAATCATAGGAGAAGAGGATGAAACCACCAAATGTGGCTCGCTAAAGTGTAACCATATACATTGAGTGTCACTAGACTATTAATATCACCCACTTGCAAAATGAGACAAATCAAACCATTGTAGATAAATCTAGATTCTATTTGAAACTTTGTGCCTTTAAAATTTTTGAACTTAAAAAAAGTGAAATTTAAAATTTTTCATGTAGAAACATGAACATGAATGAATATCCTACCTCCTGTATCTATATTGTATTGATATTGAATGCCAATTGAACTGTAAGTATTTGAGACATGTAATTTATAATTATTTTGCACATACCCATGCATATGCATCAAGTATATGTGAATATGTACTCAAGTAATTATAAGAATGAGTACACATGCATGTCACATGTCCCTATGATCTAAAAATTATGAACCATATTATAATTTTAAAACTTATATATTGTCATAATTTTGAAATTTGTTGCTTATGAAGCCTTGAATTCTCAAGACAATCCTATTATGATACCCCCTTTTTGAGATGAGGGATGTAGCCTACAAGTCACTAATCTAAAAAGAAAACTTGTGGAATATGTGAAAGATGAAATCATGTAGTATCAAGTAGACAATTGAAATTTATTACATCATGGTATTAAATATAATAATTAATTACATATGAAACATGTCTTAAATAGATATAACTTTGAGTCACATAAGTAGCATGTGCATGATATGTATCATGGCATAAGATTAAAAACATAAATAATGCATGATATGAGTCATGGCACCATAATAGCAAGCAATGAACATATAATTAATGTCACATAATTTGTATAGAATGTCACACATAAGGCCCAAAGGCCACATACAAGGGATATGTGAATGCCGCATAAACATACAAATCCAAGGGACACACATACATGACATGACAATGCCATACAAGTAAAAACATGTATATATTACACACAAAAGGCCGAGGGATAAATAAAATAAGCAAGCAAGTCATATCTTATGAGGTAGTAAATTAATAATTTTGAAAAGGAGCATAAATAAAATGAGACTAGTCTACATCAACCATATATATCGATGTCATTATTAAAAACTAATATATTTATGTAACATAATATAAATTATGAGTGATTATCAAAACACTTATATGATATGTAGCTCAACATGGTAGAAAGGTTGTGGATAGATACAACCTGTTGAAGTGTTCATAGAGAATGAAGAGATGCCCTAGCTTAGCAAGGTTGTTAGGTAAAAAGGAAAGCCTGACATCAAAGAATCATGTAATAGTATGTCATGTATCACACTCACATACCTCATGAAAAGAATTGTGTATTGAAAAGTGAAACATGATATCTACTTAAGTTTAGTTAATTAATATATGTAAATAAGTGAGTTAACAACATTTGAAAATGCTTTAAAGTCCTTATTTTTATTTTTTGTATTTTTGACATATATGTTTTTTTTTTTTTTTTTCCATATTTGAAAAAAATGAATTGTTTAAAATACTTGATTTTTCACAAGATTAGAATTTGAAAAGTACTAGGAAGCAAGTCTTTGAAAGTAGAATAAATGGGATGGATTTGAATAATTTACAACAAGGTGCCAAAACATGGTGTGACAAAAAAAAGAAGGCAAGCAATATGCACCCAATGTATGTGGATTTGAATAAAAATCATGTGGATAAAGATGTTTATTCCCCCAATGGTAAGAATATATGTGTGTTCATGTAGTGTGTAGGAGTAGATTTTTGTGATCATGTAAGTACAAAGGAAGTCATAACATGATATATATGTTTTAGTAAGAAATGGACTTCCATAAATAATGTGCATTGAAAGCACTATAAGATAGTCATTTTGGATTGTTCAAATTAGTTTTAAAATTAAGATGGCAAGGGATCAAAGTGAAAATAAAGTTAAGAGCTAGAAAAATGCTTAGAATTTTGGGATAGAGGAAGTAGTAATGAATTAAAATAAAAAATATGTGTATAAAGGAAAGTGCAAGTAACTAACCAATAACTAGATTAGAGGAAAACTCCCATAAAGTCCCTGAATAAAGAGTATATCCACCTATTTATTTTTTGATAAGATACCAATTGGAATAGGATGCCATTATGTAGATCTATTTTATCCATATCATAGATGGCATGCCCAAAATTTCATGATAGAATCCACACAAAAAATTAGTTTATTTATTTTTTAAATATAAAACACACATTCTAAACACTCTCACTACCAATAATTAGCCAACTACATAACATGAGACACATAAAACATCCAAAATCCTACATGCCTAAGTGACATGGAAGTAATGTGCAAGTGGAAGCATAGTCTCTATAGAACCATGTAGGTACCACTTAATTTAATCAACCTACAACTCTCACACAAGCCTAAATATCTTTAAGTGGTCATAGCTATCCCCATGACCCTAATAACTAAAAGGAATGCAAAAATAAATAGATGTGGGTTCGAGCAACCACTGGCTCAAATAAGATGTCATAACTCATAATGATGTTTAAGAGAGTTCTGAGAGATTCCAACCAATCACATGGCTTAGTTCGCACCTAAATCAAAAACAAATTATAATTTTTAGTTGACTTGGATTGGAGGAAAGTGATTTAAAATATCATATAGACTCCATAGGACCTAAAAATGTGCCTAAATTGTCTCGTTTAGGCCCCCTAAGAATGAAATAACTAATCTCCACCATTGTATCAAAGCAACCTTAACCATCAAACTTGATCAAAGGAAAGGATGCCTTAAATATTATTATGGAGGCAATAAGGTCTTCTTTTTGGTCATTTAATTTATAACTCATAGTTTTGAAAGGAGGAAGGAGGTGTTTAAGGATGACTTTGTCCATGGTCATCCCTCCTTTCCTTCCTTGACCCTGGATGAATGCCATTAATTGAGTATCCAAGTGTTTGGTATAAACTATCAATTTTATTTTTAAATTTATAGCATGATACAAATGTGTGTCTTCATATTTTAGGCACCCAGTTTAATATAAAACTTCTGGGAGGTTTTAGTCTCCCATAGTTTCTTAAAAGATCTCAAGAGATTCAAGATCTGCCACAACCATTAATCACCACCAAGGTTTAAGGAAATTTTTAAATAAAAGTTTAGTTTCATGTTTTCAAATTTATCTCAAAAGGTATATGACACAAAAATATTAGAGATGTCCTTTTAGGGTCAAACCGTTTTGGGCTTCCAAGGGCTCACAATTGTCAAACCAATCTAAAAAGACCTCAATATGATAAAAACATAATAACTTGTAAGCCACAGAGTTTTAGATCCTAAGACCACTTTCATGTGGAAGATCATGAAAATTTGAGGGGTTTAGGGGGCGAGATGTTGGGTTCCCCCACCTTTGGGCCAATATTACATTTTACTTCACAAAATCAGGTATACTCGATTGAAAAGAGCTCAATACGATAAAAAACATAATAACTTGTAAGCCACAGAGTTTTGGATCCTAAGACCACTTTCATGTGGAAGATCATGAAAATTTAAGGGCAGGGGTGAGATGTTGGGTTCCCCCACCTTTGGGCCAAGGCTTCACATTTTGCTTCACAAAATTAGGTACACTTGATTGAAAGAGGTCTAAAGCATCTCTATTGAGAAGGGGGTCATATTTGGAAAAGTATGTTATAACAGGCCTCAAATTTTATTTTAAAAGGCATAGCACAAGAAATTGAGAGGGGTCCCTTTTGTGGTCACCTTGCCTCTAAGTCTCTAGGTAACTGAAATTAGCTTCACAAAAGAGTCTATCTCAATTATCAAGTTCTAGTTTTGATAAAGTCTAATTATAGGTTTAAAACTTTGTAAAATTTGAGGTTTAAATTCAAATTAAATAAAATAATAAATTGAATGATTTTGGGTTACCATCAGCTAACTACGTAGTCAAATAAAGTGGTGGTCAACTATTTTTGACCACTAAGTTTCAAAGCAATGGTAGTGGGGAACTTACCACATGGCATAATGCCACACGGTCTCCCTAACTACTAGGTGATTACCCTAACTAACCATTAACATAAACCATGGCATGTGAACATATCTACCAACACCAAAACCATGGTTGCTAACCTTTAAAAAGTACTAGCCCTTTAGGGGCCTTTCCATCTACCGTGTAGTCACATGGGTGACTCCCAACTATTTAGACTATTGCCCTACCACAAGGGGTCAGTGACCTCCAAAAGGGCCTATATAACACATAATTTCCCTACAAAGGACTAAATTAAAAAAAATCATATTAGGCAAACTAGAGACCTAAAAATTATGAAACCAGCGGTGTTAGGTCCCAATTTTTACCAATTTTATTATAAAGTTATTTTTGTCACTTGGTTACCTTGTTTTATGTGCTTAAATTTTACATGAAGTGAGGATACATTACAAAGGAGGTATAAGGAATTTTAGTGGTGAAACTTATAAAATTCATATAAATTCAACTGTACATCATAAAATGCATTAATTTCATAATTAACCCTATTTTATAGTACAATATAATTTGGGAAAATTTAGAATACTCATAGTTACATGTTTCTATCCCTTCTTGGGCATAATGAAATATTTATGTTGTAATTTTTTTGGAAAGAGAATCATTATTTCTTGATAACTGTAAAAATATAGAGAATAATATATTAAAACAATGTCTACAATTATATTTTCAACATGATAACTCATTAGATTACATTCCTTTTCTTTCAACCATTGTTTGTTCATAATGAAATCATAGGAGTCTTTATTCATTATATATAAAATTCATTTTATTTTTCTTTTACATAAATTACAATAAGTGTCATAAAATTTAGCCAATATCTCTTTTTATTTCTTCACTTATAAGGCAAAGCCTAGATATTTAAGAAAGGTCTTCATGCAAGATCTATGTTTCCATGAGGCCAATCCAGGGAGGGGCTCTTCTCCCATCTTATTTAAATCATTAGGAGGATAACCTAAGCACCCTTGATCCTAAGACTCCCATATTTGAGCATGGGTGGCACCAAAGTTATAAAGGTCAATGGTAATTATACATAAGTGGTTGGTTTACAACTAGGCATCACACTTATACTAAGAGGACTATAAGTCATAAATAAACTCTATTAATATTAGGATTCCAAGTTCACTAAATCATAACCAAAATACATTAAAAAACACTTATACAAGAAGTATCAACACTCAAATAACCACAATAATCCAAAAATAACAAGTCCCTTACTCACCCATTATAGACAAAAAAATTCTAATCTCTACACATCAAGGTAGGAGGATGAGAACCTTAAAGACATATTGTTGCATAAATAATTCCCCATTTCCATGGGATAACTTTGGAACATAATTTATTTTCTCATTCCCAAACCCCATGACTAGGAAACTCGTGGGAGGATTTAGACCTTCATTCCTTTGTCCAACCCTAGGTATGGATGCACATATAATGAAATCAATTCAAGCCCATTTAGGTAGCATAAATCTGTCATTTTAATTCAATAAAAAAGTGATTAAAACATCAAAAAAATTTAGTAGGTATGTTACATCTCCAAGCCCGAATGGGAAATTAAAACCACATGGTGGCTATTGGCACAAACTATTGAAAATAAACAAAGAAAGAGGGCAAGTCCAATGGCCTTACACCTCTTCAAAACTACACTTGAGAGTAGGGATAAAGATAATTTTTAACATAAATACATTAAAATAAAATGGGCAAGGGAACCTACCATGGCTCCACTTCTTGGATCCATTCAAGAACACCACCCACATGCCTTGGACACAAGCTATCTTCTTTCTCTAAGCTCCTCCTCCAAGATTATCCTATCATTCCTCTATCTCTCCTCCACTTCTAATTTAAAAATGTTCAAAAATTTGTGCAAAATAGTGGATTCTCACCTAGTTATATAATAAACCCTCAACCATTGGGAAATGAGAAGGTGACATGTATCCCTTCCCATCATTTGGATCTTGGTTTTAAAGTCCAAAAATGCATTAACTCCTCTTGCAAACCCATGTGAGCAAGTAAGGCAAGTCCATGCATCTTCAATGATCCTATTATACCATACCATAAATAGGCACATGAGCTGCCCCAAAAGTCTTATTTGGCTCCTATAAAGACTATCCATCATCCATATTGGTCAAAGAACTTTAAAATCAACATAAAATATCTTAAAACCACTTTATGTCACCCTTCAAACTTGGCCTATCCATTCCATTACAGTTTTATGAGTGGGGACACAAGTTGGATCTCTTTTCAACCTTTAGACCTTATATATTTTCAAAAATTATCAAAGGTATGGTTAAAAAGGGCAAAAATAGTGTTACAGGGTGTGAATAGTGCTAAGAGGGCCAAAAAGATTCAATCCCAAAATTAGAATAAACAATAAAACAAGGGTTAGATTATAATCTAAGGGCAGTGGATTAAGAGTCTCTACTATGCTAAAACCAATGGTGTACCCATGCTCAACATAGTCTTGGTTCCCTCAATTGGCCTCCCCTATTTCCTACACATCATTTCACATATCAAATGCTCTACCCTAGGTAGCTGAAGCTGATGAATGTAAACATATCAAGTGGTTTACATAATTTCATACATATAAAATTCAAATAATAGTATTTTAATATACATATGAGGTAATCAATACATGCTAACATCGTATTCTCATAATCCCAAATTATGTGATGAGTAATATTAGCTCAACTAATACAATAATGTAGTATGCATATCCATAGTGAAATTAAATAATCCATAACTAATAATTAAAAGGTAAATACATAATCAACACCATTAAAAACATAATATTCCTTGTTTCATTCTTAAAATGACAACGACATCTCATTTTTCCATAATCTAAGGAGTATGTCCTAACCAAACATGTGTACAATAGCAACAAGGTCCAACATAACTAGTACTGATAAAATTGGGGTCTCACATCCCCCTCCCCTTATGCAAATTTTATTTTAATATAAATTATATTAGTGTTTGAAAGGTAAGGATGAATGGATAGCTATCATTATACAAATTCAATCAAGGCAAGTCGATCACAGAATTGGCCTTCTTGTGTAACATGAAAGATACTGCTCATGATAGCCAACAGGGTAAGGCATTACAAATGCATGCACAAGGGAATTGTAAAATGCCTCAAACATAAAATATACATTAATATTTATAGAGGTAAAAATCTTCTCATGAGGGGTGTTACAATAGGTTTTGTATGACGCATACCAGTTATAACTATATTATATGTTTTTGTTAGAGTATGCCTTACTTTGTGCTCTTGTTTATGATAATGGTCTCCTTTGAAATGGTGAACATTGCACTTTCTTGTTGAAATGTTAATGAAGCATAATTAGTATTAAATATATTTCCCATTAATATTTTTCATGATATTCCAAGGATTGCATTATATTTCTCTAAATTAGGATCAGTGTTAAATAATGTTGAACATGATTTAGGACCAAGAGTGATTGGTGATGTGATATATCCTATGAAATGTTCTGGTTTTGTATATTTATTAAGATGTTATGTATAATACCCAAGATATCTGAGAAGAGATAAACTACATATATTAGCTTATTATAAGTGAGTATCCATAATATTAGTGTATTATTTACCATCTATAAGTGGTTTAATAACAAGAGACTCTAGATAGGAAGAATGCTGCTTTGTTGCCTCTTTTTTAACCATATTTTTAGGAGTGACTTTAGGAATTCAGTCTTAATTTAAAATGTCTTTCTTAAGAAATCCTTTTTTTGAAAATATTTTGATCTTGCTTAGTTAGTATTACCTCTAAATGTTGCTCTATTTGAGGTTTTAGTTGCTTTGTTTGCACCATTTCCTTGGGAGATGTGATCATTATATTGGGAGAAGTATGTGAGTCAACTGATTATGATATACCATTTGAAATAGTATTAAATTTTTTTAAAGTATTTTGTATATCATATTGATTGTAAATGAGTATTTTCCCCTTATTTTGTATATAATAAATATCCCTACATTCACCCACTCAAATAAATGTAAATAAATAATGAGATAAGTATTCATATTCATCTGTGGGATTGAAAATTAACTTGAAAAATTGATCATTTATTAGTTCTTGTGTATGTTCATCATCATCATCATTATAATAATCCTCGATCTAAAAAAAGGAATATTCATAAATGACCAATAATGGTAATTCTATAAGGGGCTCTTCTACATTTATAGGAATTGACATTTGTTGCTTCTCTTCTTTGATAACTCTTCTATATGTGTATAAATTTACACTTTGTGTATACCTTCCTTGATAGGATCCTATATTTTCCTAGGAATTTGAGTAACATATGGTATATTATTTATGTTATTTGATTCTCTCACTTCATAAGTATGCATTTATAACATTGGAAGTGGTTGCTCAAGTAGTATGATAAATACCTTATCAGATCATGATTGTGCCATTTTGTAATATCAAAAAGGTGCATAATTATCTAGAGTTGTATACTCATGTGTATCATGTAAAAAAATTATGTATCTATGGAATGTATAAGGTATATATTACATCACATAAACACAAGGATAACCCAAGGGTAGATTATATTATAATTGATCGGGTATGACTTGAAAACTAGTAGATATCATTTTAGGGCCCAATACTAAATCCAATGTGATAGTTACCAATATTTGTTTTGGAGTGATATAAAAGACATGTATAGGTTACTCATATTATTTAAGGTTAGTTTTATTGAATCCAAATTTATGTATGAAGTCATATATGCAAATATTTATCCCAAAACCATTGTCAACCAATGCATACTTGACTAACTTTCCATGTATTTGAATTTTAATGAATAAACAATTTTTTTTCTAAATGATATGATTGGGAGGGATACATTCCTTATAAAAAATAATATTATTATATATATATTTGAAGGTATTCATGATAGAAGCAAACAAAGTTAGATGTGTATCAATAGGAAGAGTGGTATCTCACAACATTCCATATAAGATATCCTTATACGTCAGTGTTTTCTTTAATAGCTCTATAATATAAACCTTCTATAGAGTATTACATAATTGGTAAATTATATCATACCCCCTGGGTTGATAAACTTTACTTGAATAAGGTGGATGATGTGGAGGATGAACATTGATATTAGTAGGCCTGGGTTAAGGAGGTAAAGGTGGCCACACTATTATAGTTTGTAAAACATGGACATGGGAATATAATATGAGCCTTGGATGAATAATGGGAATAGATTGATGAATAGGATTAGGTTGAGGGTAAGGAGGAGAAATCACAAAAAATTATGCACATGCTCTTTGGCATTTAGCTATGATAGGAAGTAACTTGGATTGTATATTATAATAATAAGTATTAACAATAGATATGATCTTAGATTGGATTTTTCCTCAAGAGGTGGAATCTTATTTGTATCCAAGGCCTCTAATTTCAATATTGTGTTAAATGTTCATATATTACTGCTCTCAGGTAATATTATATTTGACAAAATTTTCTTTTGATGATGGCAAACTTTTAGGAGTATAAGCTATGATATTGCAACAACAAGAATTGAAAAGTTCACTAGGATATATATTATAAATTCTATTTTCCTAATTAGAATTATATTTTATCCATTAATAACATAATGGACAACATGATGAAAGGGAATATAAGATATAACAATGAATTTTTCAATTCTATACAACACATGAAAAAAACCTTGATTCATTGATCTTATTATGAATACAATACAAGCAAAAATTAAGGTATAAAGATGATTTAGGCACGACTTTGAATTATTGTGTGGGATATCAATTATAATTGTTCATTTTTTTATTAGTGTCAACCTAATATTTCAAAACACTAACTATAAATGTTAAAACATTCATGTATCCCACTATTTCATCTCTGAGGGTATGGTTAGGGTAACTTTCCTAGGTGACATGATCCTCTCAAGTGCACCAAAAATCAAATAGGTAAAAATGTTAGCAATAAAACACTTATAAATCTATATCTACTATTACCATAAACTAGATATAAAGCTATGTAATAAAATGCATCACAGAAACATTCCTTAATTTACCATTAATATGAAAGCATAAATGAGAGCAAGATAAAAATAACACAAATAACACATATCTAATGTGGCTCACCCAATGTGGGCTACATACACCAATGAAAGTTCTCAAATAAATTAGTAAACTAAAAAAAGATTATAATGAACTCTCACAGAGATAGAAAAATCTCTGTAGAAAGTGTTGCATGAAAAATTGCACTTTCACCTGCACCTGCACAATGCTATATATCACAAGTTGCTAAACCACACCCTATAATAAACACCTGCACTTTGAAAAACACCTACACTTTAACTCTAATCCTCAAAGCCACACCTTGAAAATAAATCATTAACATCTAAAGTTTACACCACACCCTATATATATAAGAAAATGATTAAAATCCATAAAAGGAGGAGCAAATGTGTAATGCTTATCCAAGATAAGCATTATCTAACATGTGATAACCATTTTCCACCTCATCAAGCCTATCTAAAAGCTATCTCAATGAGAAATTCACCTTATTCATATTTTACACCTTTTAAGGGCACATTTTCCCATGAACACGTGATCACAACCAACTCCACTCAACAAGGAAGGAGTTCCCTTTTCCAAAAAATAACTAGCTTCCTCAAAACAAGGAAGTCAACATGGGAAATGGCATCTAACAACTAATTCCATGAAAAATGGAATACATAAAAATTAGGAATACAAGGAATATTCCACTCACATGAAAATTATGCCCCCCACATCCTTGGATCTCTACAGGCCCCTAAAATTTATTCCTATGGTCATGTGATAGCCCTAAAGGGCTCCACACTCAACAATCTCCCACTTAGAGACCATTTCTCTTGAATAGAATCTATCGTTGCTCCATGACCACTAAGGCCAACCAAATATAAACATATTCTCAACTTTTCCAATGTGACCACCTTGGTCATCATATCCACAAGATTATGGATAGTATGAATCTTCTCTAGATTCACCAAGTTCTCCTCCAAAGCTAACCTGATGAAGTGATAATGTAACTAAATGTGTTTCATCCTCGAGTGGAAAGCATAGTTCTTTGCTAAATGAATAACACTCTAACTATCACTGTGTAGTCTCCTAACTTCCTATTCATGCCCCAACTCTTAAAATAAATCTTGTAACCAAATCATCTCCTTGCTAGCCTCCATGGTAGCAACATACTCTGCCTCTATGGTTGAGAAAGCCACAAACTTTTGTATCCTATAAATCTAACTAACCACTGTATTTCCAATAGTAAATATATATCCTATCATACTTCTCCTATTATAAATATCCCTTGTCATATCCACATCCACATATACCCACCATAACATAATGTAAAGTCCATGGTTCCTCTCAAATATCGAAGAATCCATTTCACTGCCTGCCAATGCTCATAACCTAGATCACTCATATACCTGCTCACAAATCCCACTACTTGTGTAATATTTGGCCTAAGACAAACCATGGCATACATCAAGCTACCAATTTATAATCAGTAAGGTAACTTAGACATCTTAATATTTTTATCTTCCATCTTGGGACACTGTTCCTTTGATAATCTAAAGTGGCTTGCCAAAGGAGTACCAATATATTTAACATCTAACATGTTAAACCTTTCCAAGACTTTCTTCACATACTCTAATTGGGACAAGATCAAATTACTCTCCTTCATGTCTTGAGAAATCCTCATACCAAGGATTTGATTTGCAACATCCAAATCTTTCATAGAAAAGGAGTCACTAAGCTGTTTCTTGAGCATATGAATAAGTTGTATGTTCTTTCCTGCAACTAACATGTCATCGATGTACAAGCATAATATAATAAAAGAACCATCATAAAAATGTTTGATGTACATACAATGGTCATAATGACACCTTTGATATTCTTGTTCCAACATAAAACAATCAAATTTCTTGTACCATTGTTTTAGAGCTTGTTTTAAGCCATACAAGCTCTTCTTTAGTCTGCACACATAATTTTCCTTTCCTTTGACCTCATAACCCTGTGGCTGCTTCATATACAACTCTTCATCCAAATCACCATGAAGAAAACTAGTTTTCACATCTAACTGTTCTAAGTGCAAATCCTCAATTGCAACTAAACCAAGAATAGTCCTAATAGAAGTCATTTTTACAACAGGAAATAAAATATCATCAAAATCAATACCTAATTTTTGTGCAAACACCTTGACCACCATCTTGGCCTTATATTATTTTCTCCCTTCATCCTCTTATTTGATTTTGAAGATCCACTTGTTCAATAATGCACTCTTTCCCTTGGGTAGCCTAACCAAATCCCACATTAAGTTCTCCATGAGAGATCTATGCTCTTCATCCATGGCTTGTTCCCATCTCAACTTGGCATTTACTTGCATTACTTCCTCATAACACTCTGGCTCTCCATTGTCAGTGAGTAATAAATAATTCAAAGAAGGAGAAAAATGTTTAGGTGTTCTTCTTACCCTAGAAGATCTTCTTACCATGGGAGTTTGGGGTCCTTATGTATAAGGTTTTTGAATTGAATCCTTGGATACTTTTCCATTCGTAATGTCATCCAATACTGTGCACTCTTTCTGTTCTTGATCCTATTCTTGCAACTGATCCTTATACATGACTTTTTCATTAAAGACTAAATATCTATACCAAAATATTTTCCTATCTTTAATGCTCCATAAATGGAAACCAAATTCATCCTCACCATAACCCACAAATGTGCATTTCTCTGACTTACCTCTAGCTTGGTCCTATCCTCTTTCTTGATGGGAGAAAATATTTCACATCCAAAGCCTCTAAGAAAAGAATAATCAACATTCTTACCATACTAAGCTTGTTTTAGAATGCCTCCATCCAAAGGCATAAAAGATCCTCTATTAATTAGATATACTACCATGCTAACTACTTCTACTCAAAACTATAAAGGCAACCCTACATGTAACCTCATGCTCCTAGCATGTTCCATTATTATTCTATTCATCCCTTCAGATACTCAATTCTACTATGGAGTTTTTGGAACCATCCTTTGCCTATGGATTCCATTGTTATAACAATAATTAAAGAAAGAAAGCATTACTACAATACTCACATCTATTATATGATATGAGACATTTCAACTTAAGACCTGTTTCCTTCTTAACCAAGGCTTTCCACTTCTTAAAAGTGTTAAATACATCATATTTATTTTTAATGCAATAAACCCAAACTTTTCTAGTTGCATCATCTATAAAAGTAACATAATAATTGGATCCACCAATAGAAGATACTTGAGCTCATCCCCATACATTTGAGTGTACTAGATCTAACTTGTGATCTTTCTTTGTGGTTCTAATCTTTAGGAACTTAACCTGATTTTATTTTCCATACATAATTCTCATAGAAGTCTAGATCTAGATCTTTCAATCTAGGCAACTTATCTTTTAAGATCTGCATGCCCTTATGGCTCATATGATCGAGCCTGTAGTGCCACATAGTTGCATCTCCATCCGTAACAACTATATCAAAAGAATAAACACTACTAATCAAATAAAAAGTACCAAATTTCTTACCTCTTGAGATCACAAGAGCACCTTTGGTAACTTTCTAAGAATCTATAGTAAACAATACTGAACATCCCTCACTACCCAATTGCCCCACTAAAACCAAATTTCATCTCAACATAGGCACATGTCTAACATCCTTAAGGATCCATGTGTTCCCATTCTACATATTAACCTAAACACAACCTTTCCCTACTATCTCACATGATTCATCATCACCAAGATATACATGTCCTAGATTATCTTGAACATAATCAGTAAAATAATGCCTATGTGGGGTGGCATGAAAAGAAGCCCTTGAATCTAATACCCAAAATTCAAAAAAGCTATCTATAGAAATAATTAAGGTATCTTGACATGATTTAACTGATCTCACATTTACCTCATTCATTTCCTCCTTGTTGGTATTCTTATCCCGAAGTGACTAACAATCCTTCTTTGAGTGTCCACTCTTCCCACAATATCAACATATCATCTTGGATCTATATCTGGACTTAGATCTACCTTTTAACTTTATTCAATTACCTTTGATCTTTTCCTTTTACCTACCTCTAGTATCAATGGGTAAATCATTACCTAAAGATGATTCACTAGTGCTTTTCCTTCACATCTCCTCACTAAGGATCACACCTACAACATCCTCAAAATTCAATCTTCCCTTGGTAGGGACTGCATTACTTACAACCATAACCAAACTATCCCAACTATCAGGCAAAGAACATAAGATTAGAAAAGCTCTAAATTCATCATCAAACTTAATTCCAAATAAAGTGAGGATACTTAAAACTATATTAAAATAATTAAGATGATTAGCAATTGAACCATTCTCAGACATTTTCATGTTAAACAATCTTTTCATAAGAAATTTTTAATTAGAAGCTAAAGGTTTCTCATATAACTTCCCAAGTTTATCCATGAGATCCTTTGTATTTATCTGATCTACAATGTTAAATAGAATAAATGATGCAAGGTATAACTTTATGGCTCCTAATGCCTTCCTATCAAGTAATGACCAATCTACATCACTCATACTTACAGGTTGTCCTCCTTTTCCCTCCAAGGGGAGTTGAAGCTCCTTCTGATATAGGTAATCTTCCATCTAAATTTTACACAAACCAAAATGATTACCATCAAACTTCTCAACTCTGAATCTGATCTCTTCTCCCATAGCTCCCACTCAAGCTAATAGCCTTCCTATGATTTACGACTTCAACAAGACACACAACCGATACCAGTTGTTAGGAATAAAACACTTATAAATCTAGATCTACTATTACCATAAACAAAATATAAAGCTATGCAATAAAATACATCCTATAAACATTCCTTAATTCACCATTAATATGAAAACATAAATGAGGGCAAGATAAAAATAACACAGATAACATAGATCTAGCGTGGTTCACCCAATGTGGACTACATCCACAAATGAAAGTTCTCAAATAATTTAGTAATCTAAAATAATATTGTAAAGAACTCTCATAGAGATATAAAAATATCTTGTAGAAAGTGTTGCACAAAATAATTGCACTTTCACCTACACTTGCACAATGCTGTATCTCACAAGTTGCTAATAAACACTTGCACTTTGCAAAATACCTACACTTTAACTCTGATCCTCAAAACCACACCTTGAAAATAAACCATCAACCTCTAAAGGCCATACCACACCTTGTATATATAATAAAATGAATAAAATCCACAAAAAGAGGATCAAATGTGCAATGCTTATCCAAGATAAGCATTATCCAACATGTGACAACCATTTTCCACCTCATTAAGCCTATCTAAAAGCTCTCCAAAGGATAAATTCACCAAATTCATCTTCTCCACCTTTTAAGGGCACATTTTCCCATGAACATGTGATCACAACCAACTCCACTCAACTAGGAAGGAGTTCCCTTTTCCAAAAAACAACTAGCTTCCTCAAAACAAGGAATTCAACATGGGAAAAGGCATCCAACAACTAACTCCATGAAATATGGAATACATAGACATTAGGAATACAAGGAATATTCCACTCACATGAAAATTATGCCCCCCACATCCTTAGAGCTCTATAGGCCCCCAAAATTTATTCCTATGGTCTTGTGATAGCCTCAAAGGGCTCCACACTCAACAAAAAGGGCTATCTATGCTATGAACAATGGATCCTAGGCATTTCCAATATACCACAAGGTACAGGGAAACTAAAATCCATATATAACATTATCTAGGGTTTGGGTATTAATAGTGTATCCCTCACTTTATAGTACCTATAAAATAGGTCGTTGCTTATCCAAAAATGACAACGTTTTGTGTAGTTTTTAAATTATTAGAACATAATTTCTAAAAATAAGTAACAAATAAATATAATATAAAGAGAAAAGAAAATTTGAAATATTTTTTTGTATAGAGATCAAAAAGATTCAATCGAAGGTTGAAAGAAATGCTTGGTGTCAGATGTTATCCAAGGTTAAAATAAAATGCTCTTAGTGTCAACAATTATTTTTAAGGTCAAATGTAAGTTCTTTAAGTGTCAAATTTATAACCAAAGTTTAAGGTTATTTCTTTCATTGTCCAAAAATTATAGAATTTTGTTTAAAATGCTAGGACAAAAATCAAGCAAATAATAAGTAGTGTTCTAAAAAATTATGGGTTCACCATAATGTTTAATGGTTATTTTGATTTGAAAATGAAATGTAATAAACCACTAAACTATTAAAATATTGATTTAGATTACAAATAATACATAAATTTAAAATACAAAAATTTAAATGAGTTATAAATAGTAACTTTCAATAAAATAATCAAACCTAGCTTAGATGTGATTTATGTTGATTGTGTAGGTAGATATCTAATGAAAAACTAACTATAAGGATCTATAAATTATGTTTCACCCAAAAACAAAACTATCTAATGTACTAGGACAAGGTTGCACTAGGGTGGACAAGAGCTCATTGTAGCCTTTTCTATTGATCGTGGCCACTTATGTGTTAATTCTGTGATTGATCTTTCTAAATGGACACATGTGCCTATCTAAGAGGGTTTGTTTACTATTTATGAGTGATGATATGCATGCTAAAGTCCTACAATAACAAAACCTTAATTTTTGCACATAAAAAATAATCAAATACTAAGGGGAAATTAGGCAAGGGGAATAACCAAACTATCCTAAAAAAACATGCATAATCTAAGTGTTGCCTACATATCCCAAAAGGGCCTCATGCCAATGTAGTTCTCCCTCAAAGAGCGAGTGCGCGAATCTTGATATTTGTTATATGGATAAAACTAGTAAATTGACTTAAATTCTTGATAATGAATGCCATTGACTTACAATAAAATGGTTTCAGACTTGGCATATGACTATTAGAATAAATCAATACTTGAATTGGAAATATTAGTGCCCTTTTACTCATTATGTAGTATAATTATGGAGTGATAGCTATATTTATATTGAATGATCTTGATGTGCCTATATAGTAGTAGTTTTGAAATATTTTTGTTAACATACTTTGTTAAAAGCATAGGAGGGTTGACATGGAGCATCTTGAATTTTAAATATAATTGTTAGAGCATGAAAGATGAGGTCGCACTAATGGACAAGGCTAGGTTGTGTCCTTATATGACCTAGTGTGGTCTTATCCAAGAAGGCTAGAGACTATTGTAACTTGACTGATAGGAATCCTTAAGCAAAATAGGGATTTTTGAATGATGTTTTTAGGAGCTACATGATAATAAGTATAATAGTGAAGGCCCCCAAAGTGATTTCAAATTAATGGAATGGTGAATATGCCAAGTAAGGTACAAATTTCAAGATTAAACATTATCAAGCACTAATGATTAAATTTGAGTGTCTACACACAGAGGTTTATCTTTATATGAAAATCCTATAGGAATACCCCCCTTTTGAGGTGAGAGATGTGTCTTGAAATTCACACATATCAAAAGAAAAGTTAACTTTATCATGTGTATCAAGATATAATCATTGAATATCATAGCATATTTTAAAAGGGTTGTCATCATGGGAAGATATGTATCAGTCAAGGCCTATATGAATCATATGGGGTAAGGCCTAAAGTATCAAATATAGATAAATGTATTAATGAATATCATAGTAGTTGTTGTAATATAATAAGGCTATACAATTAGATAATGCATGATATGTATCATGACACTCGTAAAACTTAACAAGCCAACTAGCACACAAACACAAAACATGCAATGTTAATGTAAATATTCAAATCTAGATTTTACATGATAAACTAGTCTTTCACACTTGACAAATATCTCTCAAGGCTCTATCATACAATTCCTTACTAAAGGCTCATTATCTTCATTTCACTGTGCTTAAATTCTTATCTTATGGTGTGACCTTGATATTTTAATTACCCATGTCATTTGTAGCCCATAACATAATTAAACCCTAATACATATCCTTCACTTTCAGTTATAGAGCTTCAACATTTCTTTATTCTTTAAAACACTATCATTCAGACCTAGACAATAATGTCGACGCTAGTGCCCTAAATCCAAAGCTATTATTCATATCCTATAAACACTCAATTTTGAAAATATTTTGATATGTATCATTGACCTATTCATATTAATTAACCATCCTATGATATATTTTCAAAAGGTGTGGTATAAATATAAAATAAAACCCCCTCATTATTTATATAGAAATGACCAAGCAACCACCTATTCAAGCTCACTAATTCATTTACACAACTAAGTTATACTACCACATTCTTCCCTATTTCCAAATAAATCATAAGAACAATCTTCTTACAGGTCTGAAGGATTCAAATAACAACCCATGAGTGTTATTTGTTAAGTTTCAAAATATATCACTACATGCACTCACATATATCATATTATACCATTATTCACACACAAGCCCACATATGGGGGAAAACTTCATCGGCCTAAGGCCATCATTGGAGTATATGGCTATGTAGGCAACATTGACTGATAGAGGGGTCTTTGAGGTCATATCAACTTCACTTGAGCTCACTAACCCCCATTTTTATAAGGTGGCATGCCCTAATTAGAGGATATAGGGTTTTGATCAAAAGACTAATATCGAGAACCTATGCATGCAATTTGAATAGAGAATTGATAAAGTGATAGTCAACTCTGATAGGTATAGGTGGAATTTTTATAAAAGAGTCAATATTCCATACTAGACACTAATTGTAGAATCGAGATACTAACATTGATGTTAGTGTCCACAAGGTGATGCAAGAGTCCAAACTAGAAGAAAGCAAATATTCAAAATCTAACGATGGGATCCAGATCTTTAGATAGTCCATTCATGCACATGCACTACTTAGATCTATTTATGAATCAGTAAACAAGCTAAGTACCATTATCCTTTATATTACTATTATCAGAACATTGAATATTATACTTTCCATATTTAGCATATTATTAGATTCAATATATCTTATCAAAATATCAGTAGAATCTAAATTAATTTAATTGGTCTGATTTTTAGAGTAGTCTTATTCTTACTTGATTAGACTACTCTTTCCTTTAATCCTTATTTATAAAAAAGGCTAAATAGTTAGACAATAATGCGAAGGGCCACATGCAAGGGACATGTTCAAATGTCACATACAAAAAGATTACACACATAAGGCCAAGGGCTATAATATATGGTCATGTTCAAATGTTTCACATACCAAACAATGATCTCATAGAGATGCTCAAACAATTTTCACACAATGGCCAAGGGGCATACATAATAAGTAAGCATTAATAATACAATTATGTAAAAAATAAAACATCATTGAAAGAACATATAATTAGAAACATACTCTAGAACATGTATATTTAATGTGATCATATCCTAGAAAATAAAATATCTATGTACACAATGTAAGATAAAGATGTTAGCAAGATATTTGTAAAGAGTATATAGCTCAAAATAGTAAAGGGGTTATAGAATGGTAACATATATAAAATACTATAACCTTTGAATAAGATTCCCCCATCATGGCTTAGTCATTTGTTAGAGGAAAGTCTAACATCTAGGTCCATGTGAAATTTGTAATCCTACATAACACTCATAAATACTGATAAAATGCATGTGTGGTTGAAAAATATTATGATATATACCAATCATGAGATAAATAACATATGAAAATCATTTCAGACACAAAGTAATAATTTCCTTTCCCTTTTATCTGCGTTTCTCGTTGGTCCAAAGTTTATTTGCTCACAGGAAGAAGGAAACGCATCCTATTCTGCATGAAGGATTAATTCTGATAATCAAAGGCTATTACAAGAATAAGGCCATGGTTAAGAACCCTTATATGGGAAAAAATAAGGATTCACAAAGTAACAAGAGTAAAATTGTTAAAGGGAAAGATAAAATCAGAATCAAGCCCCCTAGTGTCAAGAATCAGAATGTTGACGAGGACACAGAGTGGGAGAGAATTGATAAGTCTGGGGAGGAAAGCTTGGAGGAAGAGGGAGGAACAAAAAGTAGGAATACAAGTTCCAATGAGGAAGAAGAAGTTTAAGAGAAGAATGAGAAAGAAGGAGTCAACATAGAGGAGGAGTCTGAAAATAGTGAAGATGACTCTGAGGAAAACCAACAAGTGTTTGAGGATGATAAAGTCCTGGATGACCCTATTGAGGACCCTGTTTCGATAAATGAGAGGGAAAACACAATTTAGGACAACAACCAAGAAATGGACCTGGAAGTTCAAGCTGAAACGAAGGAACATAATCAAAGGGGAAGAGAGGATCACTTTGAAGAAGGCGGGAACAGTCCTAATAAGAACACATAAGAGTGGAGTGATAAAAGGCAGAACGATGGAAGGCACACACCTACGAGATGGGTTAATTTAAAAGTAGATGCTATCCTCCAACTCGATTCTTGGATGTTTACGGAGATAATGGATCTCAAAAGGAAAATGGAAACTATGGAAGACAACCAGAAGACAGTTTTAAACAAAATCAATAACATGGAAAAACATATGAGAGACATCCCCATCAAGCTCAAAGACTATGAGAACAACCTAAGGGAACTCATCAAGGAGAGCAGAATGAAAATGGAGGAAGTTACATCTAACATATGTGCTGCAGCTGTTAATATTAGAAAAAGAGCTAACAAGGAGATCAAATCCTTAGAGGGGCCTAGCAAAAGGACGAGACAGAGCTCAAGAAAGAAAGCTATGCAAGAGGGAGCCATGTTGGCGGCTACTGCCATTCAGGATACTGTTGTGAAAGGTAAGGAAGCAGTGAAAATGATTTTGGAACTGGAAGAATAGTCTGGTTCTTTTAGTTGGTTGTGTTATCTGGTCATGTTTCCTGGTTTTTTGTAATCTTTTGACTATGGTGTAGCCAGGTCTATGTAAAACCTGGGTTTTGACTTGTGGTATTTCAGGTGGTTTTAGGTCCATATAAAACTTGTTTTTAATACTTCTCTGTAGTTAATTTTAGGATTTGCCTGTGGTCGTAAATGCTTCATCTTTCTATCCTTGTATCAGGGTTTTGGGGTCCCTTCAAAACCTATTTTTACCTTAATCTAAAACATATGAAAATCATGTAAACTAGATGTCTAATCATACTCAATTCTTGATTGTGATTTTTTTAATGTTTTTGTATTTATTCAATATTTTATTTTTTTGAATTTTAAAACAAGAGCAATAGAGACTAAGAGATAAGACATGGGTTCAAAAGTATAAGAAAGGGAATGAGTCTGAACAATCTACAATATGTGTCAAGGTAAAGTATGCACTAAATATTATGGCATGGACATGTACGAGCAATATTACCCACTATGTATGTAAATTATGGCTAAAAGTCATGTGGGTATAGAATAGGGGTGTGGAGGGATGATTTTACATCCTTATTTCATCAAATATATAGTTGTAAAAGTATCTAACATGTATGTATTGAGCAAAGGAGTGTATATAGGAAGATTTTTCATCAATAAAATATTGTTTTAAAAACTAAAACCAAGTATAATGTCAAAAAATTAGATGTATTAAGGCTCTTTTATCTCAGTTTTTGATTTGACTATGTAAAAAGCTACAAGTCAATATCAATTGGTTCATGACAATAACAACAATTGATCTTGACTATTTATAGTCCATACTATTTGTGATGGAAAATACAATTTGCTCTATTCAGACAATGAAAATAACATGCTAAATGGCATATGATGGTGGTATAATATCACTATTTTGGACTGTTCAGATCATAAAGTAAAAAAGAAGAGTGAAGAGGCCAAAAATATAGAAAGAGCTAAGGGATGGAAGATTGTTCAAATCAAGCAACATGTAGAAAAAGTATAAGAAAATAAGCAAAAAGAAATAAAGAGATATGTATAGTAAATGTTGTTGTAATCTAAGGATCTCATCAAGGGAATGCCCACATGTATGTTCTATGTCATCTAGAGTATCGTACCAATCTTCAACATAACCATAACCATAACCATAACCATAACCATAACCATAACCATAACCATAACCATAACCATAACCATAACCATAACCATAACCATAACCATAACCATAATATTAATATCTTTTTGGTCTTGAAATTGTGATATCACTCTAATCATCTTTTGCATCTATATATGAAAAATTAACTACACCATATATTATAAATATATTCTTGAAATTTTGTTGCTCTTGAGTATGTTCATCATTATTAGGATATTGTGTCTCGTTCATAATTAGATAAGTTTCAAGTATCACTGGTTGAATACTAGGAAGAGAAGTAGTTTCTACTTTTACTTCTTGACTTGAATATGTAACCATATATTTTGTAGTGTTGGACTTACCTTATTTCTCTATGCATGAAGTAGATATAGTGTTTGAATCCTTGGAAATAACATTTGTATCATCATTATTTTTAGGAACATATTGCTTTTAAAATTCCTTCATAATAAACTTTATTTGTTTCCTTATCTTGAGTTTGGTTTTGTAACTTCTCTTTTTGTGAATGATTTTTGAGTAACTTCTTCTTTTCAATTTGTTCCATTTGATTATTTAATTATTCCTTGTGTAATTATTTTTTTGTAGCCTTATTTTTTGATCTTGTTCTTTTTGTAACCTTTCTCTCTCCAATTTCTTTTGAAATATTTTTTATTTTGAATGTGTTATTTATTATTTTTGCATGTGTTCCCGAGGAGATGCAATCATAGTGTGAGTGGCTTATTTGATTGAATTATTTTTTATAGGATCACCACTATCAATGATACATTGTATTTTGCTCTTCAAATCCCAACAATTATTTGTATGATGCCCATGCATTCTATGATATGCACAATAGTATTCTAATCTCATTAGAGGGTGTATATGAGGTAATATGATCAAATTGTTTCAAAGCATTTCTTTTAAAATATCACTTGAACTCTTATTACCCTTTTGTATACTTTTTGAATCAATAGTTTTAGATGTATGTTGTTGTTGAAACCATACTTGAGTTGATATCTTTTGAGACACAAAATAACTGGATGGAGATGTAGATATATAATTAAAATTGACATAATCTTGACTATTTGTGTATGTGATCTTATTTTCAAATGTTGTGATCCTTGAATTGAAATATTGATTTTGATTTTGTAATTCCTCTATTGAATTTCTCAAAGTGATTATTTGATCTTGAATAACTTCATAAGCACAAGCCTTAAGTAGTCCTAATTGAATATGCATACAAACACTATCAATTGTATGTGAGAGAGGTGGAAGAGATTGATGAAGGACATGTTGGTTACCTTCATTTTTCACTAAAGGGTGAGTCACTTGGGATTCCATAGACACAAAGTATGTGTTATGAATGATTGCAACCTTTATTTTATTACATATTAGTGTTTCCCAATTTATTTCATGATTATGAAAGATATTGAATATTTTTAGGCAATACCATGAAATTAGAATAATCATTAATTTAATTAGAAATTATACACCACGAATAAGCCATATAGCCATTATATGATGGACATAATAAAAAAGAGACCACTCAAAGAGATATGTTATGTATTTTTTAAACATAAGAGTTTTTTTATTAAAATTATTAGATACATGAAACCCATCAATTAATTTGAAAATAGGTACAACATTAGTCCCCTAAGCCAAATTTACTAAAAATTCTTAAATTGTAATTTCTAAAAAAAATTGTATATTATTTTGACCAAAAAAAGGTTTTTTTTAATCTTAATACAAATAATAAAACTTATAATAATTTTAAAATAGATTGTTTTCATCCAAAAATCAGTAAATCAAATAATAATCCTAATAGAGGAATACCATAATAGGAAATCAAACATTAAAGGCTTGAAAACAAATAATCAGGTTTACCAATGTGTTTTATTAAAATTTGGAATTAATTGGGATATTAACCTAATTAAGACAAAATGAATAAAAAAGGTAGCAAATGTTGTAAATGATATAAAACTAGCTGAATGAAAGTAAAGTACTAAAATGGATAAAAATTGAATGAATGAAAGAATCTAACTATGAAAAACACAAAGAGGAAAATAACACTTATCTAATTTTTTTCTATTAGATTGACTATGTATGACTAAAAGATGACTAGAAATGACTAACTCATATTTATTATACGTGTGAAATTGAAACAACAACTACCACTATTTTGGGTCAAACACAACTAAAAATAGTTAGGATTGACTATCAGTATTATCATTTATGGGTCAACCTTGACCTATGTAAAAAAATAGGAATCTGATGGCATAGTCACTTGCACTTGCTTGAAATATGACTCTATGCAGAATTTGGACATTTGACTCTACATGGATGACCTAAAAAATACCTCTTTAATGTTTAAACTCTATTAGGGTTTGTAATGTCTAAAAACCTATTAAAAGAAAGGGAAAATGTAATGGGTTGAACTAACCCTAATCACCCCCATGATGATTAATTTCTACCTACATCTAAAAATTACTCTGATGAGGGAATCAAGCCCAAGTAGTTTTCCTACCCAAAGTGCTTAGAATAATAGTGTTCCTTCGCTACATATATGCATTTAGAGATGAATTGAATACTTGATAATGCTTTCCTTAACTATGATAGAATATGTTCATGGCTTGTCTAAGGGTTGTTTCTAGTGATTATATTGAATTTGAAAAGAATTAGAAAGCTTTACTCAGTGTGCAATAGTATAAGTGTGCATGAATAATGAAAATTGCCAAGTGGTAGAATAAGTGGCTTAGATGTGATTTTATGGCAATCCAAATGGGTAAAACCTCATGCTGCCTATCCATGAACCAATCTATAAGGGAGGGTTTAAATTTTAAAAAGATGTGTTGGCTAGGGTAAAGGGTAGGATCAATTATCAATCCTGACCCATGCAGGTCAATTCTAACTTGGGAGGGTAATGTTTAGTCTTAAGAAATTAAGAGGTTAGTAAAGATGCTTAGAGGTATTTAACAAATAAGAGTGTTTTTTAAGGGGTAAAACAACAAATTATAAGGGATGGGCCTATACAATTATTTAAGATAGAGTGAGGTGGTTAAATAGGACCAATTTAAGTGCTCAAGTCAATTATGCTAAATGTGAGCCAAAAATGACATTATCAAGTATTCATAACCAAATTTGAGTATGTAAAATATCTTATCCCTTTATTTTACTTTATATATTTAACAAACTATATTGACAAACTAGTTTCAAGATTTTACATTTAGATCTGTATATATTTGTATATCTTGTAATCTAAATTCATTTATAACATTTTTATATAATTATTCTATATGTTTTTAAATTAATGTGGTAATTAACCTTAATTAGATAGAACTATTGGAAAATAATTTAGATTATAATGGTACACTAATTTATGTAATCTAAATGGAAAATTATAAATTTGATCTAACACATGTACTTGCTAAATATAGAAATTAATACAAATCATGAGATAATTAGTCTTTGACTAATCTTTAAAGGATTATGTGTATAAGTAGTTGGCAGGAAAGGTGACAAACTAGACTTTAGGTCACTTAGATCAAGTAATATATCTTTATGTGTGCCCAAATGGTATTATCAGCTTTAGGTCAAAACCATTAGAAGGTATGTTCTAATTTAGATGGTTCTTATATACACCTAAAATTGGCCACAACTGGCTTCCTGCCTAGACTTTAGACTGATTCCTACCAACCATTATAAATTAAGCTTAGAAATCACTAAACATCCTAAATTTGCTTATGCATCATTCATCAAAGCTTAGAATCATTATTGAGACATCCCTAATTGGGGTATCTTACAGTATAAAATAACAACCTCTCATAGATTCATCTCTAATCACTTTGAGACATCACAACTATCAATTGGGCCTATGGATCTATTACGTGGGGCACTTGCACACTTAATCAAATCTTGAAAGAGCTAAAAGGCTAATCAAATCTATTACAAAACTAAACAAGATTAAATGCCTAGTTGAATTATCCATTTTCAATTAATGAATATCTAAAAAAGGAATTTCAAAAATTCAAAATATCCTATCCTTTCATCATTGCCTTTATGAGTTTTCAAGCTCTTTGAAAATATCTTAAAATATCTAATTTAAGAGACATGCATAGTAATTGTAAATCATAATTACTTGACAACTATTAACTCAACTAGAGTTAGATTTGACTCACCTAGGTTTAGTTTGAACCCATTCCAAGCCTAAAACCAACCTTAACTCACCTTTGGTGAGACTTAATTCCTATGGTTATAAATACAAGGCCATACCTCTTCATTTCTAAGCTTGGATATTGTAGAGTTATTATGCAGGATTTGCTTTATAGAACTCATGTAAGTAGTGTTATCATGCCCAAATATTAAGCCAAGAAATCTTAAGCCAAGGTTCCAAGGAGTGAAGGAGCCAAACAACCTCCATTGTCAAAGACTTCTTGATGCACAAGATGAGAAAGCTATTCAACAAAGCTATTTGGAGCTCCCAAGGAAGGTAAAAGAGTTATGTCTATTATGTTTTTGTTGTGCTTTCATTTAATTTTTATTACTAAGCTCCCCCTAGTGTCTAAGTTAGAAGTGTTAGGCATTTAGTGTGTTCATTTAATTTGTTTTATGAGACTAACACAAGACTAACCTCCCCTCTATGTCATACTCCTAGTTCACATGTTGGCACGTCCATTGGGATTAGACATAATGATTGAATCCCATACAACTAAGGAGATGAATATGTTGCTTTTAGTTTGTCTAATGGATGCTTAACAATCTTCAAAATTTGAGTTTTAACTTTATTTTTCATGTATTTCTATTTTTAGCAACACAAAGGTTGCATGGAGACCAATGTCACTTCTCCTAAATCGACATCAATTCTCCCAGAACTGATATCGATCCTTGTGTGAAGAATAAAGCATGAGAAAAACATGATGTACAAAGGTTTTCTTGATTATTTTTGGTTTTTATCCTATGTTAAGATCTTGAATATTATTTGTCTGACCATTTTATTGTAGGAACAAGTGAGAATTATTAATTTTAAGCTCATTTAAATTATAGTTTTTTTGTAAAAACAACCCATTGTTGATGTAGTTTTTATGCACGCCACTTTATAGTGAGATAGCCTCTAATGTTTTAGGTTCATAATGGAGGTGAAATCCACTCCAAGGCACAAATTGTAGGTATGCGGTTAAACAACTAGGTGGTGGAATAGTAGGCAGAGCATGTACCTTGTTAACCAGGACTATGTATGGATGTATGATATCTAAAAAATGTTAAAACTTAGGCAAGTTGGTAGATAGGTGGATACTAATCTAAAGTGGGTATATTTTTAAAATAAACTCCAAAAAAAGGGGGGAGGGTAGAGCAAAAAAAAAGGATATATGACTTCAAAATTTACTTTTAAGGTTGGATCCTTCATATACAAGTGTTTTCAAAATTGATGTTTGTTGCTTGTAGCTACTACACACACACATAAAAACACAATCAAGTCGTCTAAGATAATTTGATATAGGGACTCAAAGATCTTGATCAAAATTTTCTCCTTTTGGGGTAGCTTTTATACATCAGTAATCATAAGATTATGACTCAGATCAGGAAGGTATCTAAGGTAGCTATGGCACACACATAGAAGAGTATATCATAGAAAACACCTCTACACACTTAGAAAGATGAGACAATCAACCTAATTGCATATAATCAATAATCATTGCTAACTCTTCAATAGCCATTACACATTTAAAATCAACATATTAGTTATAACAAAAAGAATTCTTCTTAGCTATTACACACTTAGAATTAATGAATCAAACAACCAAAAAGATAAAACCTGATTACATAGAATTTGGAAATAAAATGAACCAACACATGTGTGATAATAGAAATTGACTTCTTCATGTAATGATTTTTCTGACCCTAAAAAATGAGGGTTCTAGACATATATATAGACTTGGGGAGTGGTTGCCTCATCCTTCAAGTGCATGCAAACTTGTAAATACATTACATAATTAGAACCTCAGTTCTAATTCTGTTTTCAAAATTGAATGTATACATATTCATAGTTAACTTATAACTGTCAAAAATAAAGTTAACATTTATAATGTGATACAACATGTGCATGCTTATAAATAATTTGGACAACTTTCATATTCAAATTATAACAAAATTAGCCTATGAGTATAAAATTAATAGTTTTATATTGATGTGCACAAAATTAGCCTTTGAACTAGGGTTGGATGGACATTTTTATGGATGTACTAATTATTGGAGTCGCTATAGTAGATGCTGGTACTAAACTGAAAGTCACAACATCAATCTTCTTCTTTGCTTCCAACTTAAGATAACACTTGTGTCCCACATCATGCTGCTATCTAATTATGTCCATGTTGAGTAAGGAGGGTCCATGTACCCTATTTACCTACTCAAGGATCTTGGCATGCTTTGCCTTTATGTTCTAGAAGTTGATCTTGAAAATTTTTACTTCCATCACCTTCTTCCTAACAAAACTCAACTCAACTTCAATTTATTAGAGTGTTTATCCCTAAAGGCTCTACTTGAAATTATTAAATGCTACCTAAAGGAGTTGATCAAAATTGATCCTACTAATAAGATTTTTGGTAGTGTCTCTTGCCTTAGATAACTTTAATTCTTCTAGGATTTACAAAATGAGAGCTTCATGTTCTTGATACTTTGGCATTACTGCCCCAACTATTGTGATCCACTCTCTACCCTTCTAAGTTCTAATTATCACCAAGTTGAGGGTGTTTGAAGCATCTAATTGTGTCATTAAATCAAGATAGATATAAACCTTATTGGTAGTATAAATAATAAGCAATTTCAATTTATTCTCATCTTATTTCAAAGAATTCAATAATTGATGATAGGGAGCCAATTTTGACCTCATTGCACTAATTACTTCAAGAGCATTATATAGATTTGAGGTAGCCTAATGAACTTTGATCTCAATTCCCTGAGGGATATGGACTATTTACTACTACTCCTTTATTTGTTCAGGTTTTATGTTCAGGCCAAACCAACAATTCTCAAAAATCAAAGGATCTGAACACAAACCCCAAATAAAATGTCTGAAGACCAAATCCTTTGAAATAATGTTTGAACAAAATGTCTAAATAAAAACTTTGAAAAAAATGCTGATGAAGGAGTTTTGAACAAAACCTCTGAACAAGGGAAACCCTCAACATAAATCACAAACAAAACATTCGATGAACAAATCTCGAACAAAACCTCCAAACACAAAAGCTAATGAAGACTATCCTGAATAAAATGTTTGAGGTGCAAACTTTTTGAAAAGAAGTTCCAAACAAAATGTTTGATGAACAAGTCCTGAATAGTTTCTCTAAATAACAAAATTCTAAACCTAATTTTTTTAAAAAGTTGAAATTATGATAAGTATAAAACCTGCATAAGTGCAAAACTTTTGAAAGACATTAATAAGTTAGTCTACAATATAAAACACCATTATTTATACTTATGAGTGTTGAGATTAAGGAACAATCCAATAAAACTTCCATAGAATGAAGAAGAAAACATAAAAAACATGGGCCAAATCAAAATAAAAAATGGGTCTCCATTATTTTCAAGGAGAATGGGGAATGTTGGGTACAAAAAATGGTGACTTACAGAGGGAATACTTTTAAGTATTTAAGAATTTAGAACTTTGGTTAGGAATTTCAAATTAGACATGAACTGTGTCATAGAAAAATATTTGATTAAAGATATGAAAGTGACTCCTAACTACATCATACAACATACTTGCCTTCGCATCCATGGATCAGTGTGTGCACTAAAGTTACGTTATTTAACCCTTATTGTGAGGATCTTTACAAAGACTTGAAGTATCTATAAGTTTCGGTTTGGTTCCTTTTAGTCTCATTAAATCAGGGGAGCTTAGGCATTGCTCTATTGCCATCCAGGTGTCCATATCCCCAATAAATATACCTTTTGGTTCTTTTTCTCCTCTTCCTTCATTTTTTGAGCATGATTCATGGTACATCAAACTTATTTCATCATGTGAACCTTTGATCCCCTTTTGATTTTCTTTGAGATTTATTGATCGCTCTTTTTTTAACAGATTGGTTCTTTTCTTTTCTTATACACACACACATACACATATATATACATACATACATATATATATACATACATATATATACATACATATATATATATATATATATATATATATATACATACACACACACACACACACACATATATATACACACACATACATACATATATATATATATATATACATACATACATATATATATATACATATATATATACACACACACACATATATATATATACATATATATATATATACACACACACACACATATATATACACATATGCATATATATACATATATATATACATATATATATGTATATATATATACATATATATATAGACATATATATATATACACACACACACACACACATATATATATACATACATATATATATACATATATATATATATATACATATATATATATATATATATATATACATATATATATATATATATACATATATATATATATATATATATATATACATATATATATATATATATACATATATATATATACATGCACACACACACACATATACATACATACATACATACATACATACATACATACATACATACATACATACATATATATATTCTAGTAAATAATTTGTTTTTATAACCACACCAGCTCATAGAGGTTTTGGCTCTCCATTCATTCATTCATATATATATATATATATATATATATATATATGAATGAATGAATGAATGGAGAGCCAAAACCTCTATGAGCTGGTGTGGTTATAAAAACAAATTATATATATATATATATATATATATGAATAAATGAATGAATGGAGAGCCAAAACCTCTATGAGCTGGTGTGGTTATAAAAACAAATTATTTACTAGAATGTCCCTACCAACTAGATCTACACTAGTGATTATCATCTCTAAACATTATGAAGAGTGTGCTTGGTCCAATGGAGTGAGAAAAGTTTAGAAATTTATATGGAGTATTCAAGTGCAAATTTTGCACACCTGGTAGATATATTCAATTGTGACATAATCTTGAATGACTATCATTACATACCCAAATCCTAGAGACCTAAGACATAAAAGTGTAATAGGCTAATGAGCATACCCAAAATTATGATTTACTTTGTAGTTTCTCTTTTCTATATATCAATTTAAGCATGAATAGGAGTCCAATGGGTAGGATGTTAGTTTGGTTGTGTCAGGATAAACCAGTTTAGATTGTCACAGGATATGACAAAATGTCTAACCTATAAAATAGGAAAACTAAAATAGAAAGTAGGAAAACTAAATTAGAAAGTAGGAAAACTAAACTAGAAAGTAGGAAAACTAAACTACTACCTCTATCATGTTTTCTTCATTAGTTGGGGGAAACTTCAAATGGTACAACCACGAAGTAATGTTTCAAAAACTTCTTGTTAAATGGATATGTAATTTGATCACCTTGATGGTCCCTTAAAAATAATGCATTATTACCCAAGATCTTTGAAATATGGTATGGTCCAATCCACAGTGGGGCGTATTTATCATACTACCCTTTATTTTTAAGGGATTTATCCCATAGAAGCACTAGATCAAAGATTCTAAATGCTTTGAATTTTTCCCTTTTGTCAAATCATCTTTTGACTACGTCTTGATGTTTACTAAAAGTTTGTAAGGTCTCAATCCTTAAGTCTTCCATTTATATTATATCTAGTAATCAAGATTTTGCTTTGTCATTCAGTTCCATATATTCCTGCATGAATTGATAGGTCAAAAATTTTAGTATGATTGGGAATATTAGCCATCATTTGTACACCAAAAGATAGGGTGAGGCCTTGAGGACCTAGTTGTATCTTATTTGGTCACCCAAAAAGCATACTTAAGTAGATTATGCTAGTCCTTAGGCTTATCCCCAACTGATTTATTAATACACATTTATCAGGTTCTTATTTATTGCTTCAAATAATCCATTTCTCTAAGGATAGTGGTTAGAATATGACCTAATGGTGATTTGATTATCATGAACCCATTTAGTGAATTCAACTGATATGAATGCTAGCCCATTGTCACAAATTAAAGAGATGGGAGTGTTGAATTTAGTTATGATGTGTTCTTCTAAGAAGTGAATCACATCTTGTGCTCTAGAATTTTTGGTGGCCACTACCTCAGTCCATCAAGTGCAGTAATTTGTGGTAGTGCGTACAAACTTATGACCTATAGAAGAGTTTGGATTAATGATGCTAATGAAGTCCAAGCCCCATTGGGTAAACAACCTTGACTCAACAATAAGTTGTAAGGGCATTGCTGCATGTACCTCTCTTTTTGGTAAAGCTTGGCATTTATGACATGTCCTTACATGGCCATATGCATCTTTGAAGATTGTTGGATAGTAATAGCCCATTCTTAGGATTTTTTGAGCTATGGTGTTCTTATATGGATGACTACTACCTATCTTTTGGTGTAGGGTTTCCAAAATCTCTTGAGCCTCTTCAATTAATACACATCTAAGGTAAATGCCTTCACAATTTATCTTATAAGGAAATCCTTTCTTAATCATGTAGTGAGTGGATTTGAGCCTCAAAGCTCTCCTCCATTTTTGATTGAGTTTTGGGGGATAAGTACCTATAAGCAAATATTGAATTATGTTAGCATATCATTCCCCTCTAGACACTTGGGCCTTACAAACCTCTTTAATAGTAATGCATGCGTCATGCTTAGTCATGATTTAGATGATGTCCTAACCTTAGATGATTTTAGAAGGCTTGATTTATATATCAAATTCCTGCAAATTTTCCATCTTGTAAAAAAGTAAACTTGACAATAGGGTTAGGTATAATAGCGATGGTCTTATTTCTTAAGATGTAGTGATGGAATTTTTTCACTACCTTCACAAGAGTGAAGATTTGCTTATCTATCATAGAATACCTAAGTTTTGTATCCTTCAAATTCATGCTCATGAATGCAATGAGATGCTTAGTCTCAACTTTATTTTGTGTTAGGACAATAATGATTGTATGTTCTAAATCAAATGAGTATAAGTAGAAGTCTTTTGTGAAACCCAAACCAATCAATACTGGGGCCTAAGATATAGCATCTTTGATGTCTTGAAAAGACTTCTGGGCCTTAGATGTCCATTTCACTTTAGCATCCTATTTGAGCATTGCATTTAGGGGTATCACAATTTTTGCAAATCTTGAGATGAACTTTCTTACAAAATTTATTTTCCCAAAGAAAGACTTGAGCTCTTTCTTGCTGTTTGACAATGCAATCTTTGAGATCCCTTGGATTTTATCTGGATCGATGATGATCCATTATTTGGTAATGATATGTTCTAAAATCTTGTCCTCAATAACTCCAAATATGCTCTTCTTTGGGTTCAATGAGATGCCAAACCTTTGACATATTTTGAAGATTGACTATAGATGGCCTACATGATCATTCCTATTTGTAGAGAAAATAGTAAGGTCATCCATATAGATGATTATACATTTACCTGTTAATCCATGCAATGCATAATCCATTGATCACTAAAAGGTGGCTCCTACATTAAGTAGGATGAAATGCATCCTTTTATATGCATATGTACCCCACTTTGTGGTAAATATAGTTTTAATCCTATCTTCTAATTATACCATCCCCTGGTTATAACCTAAAAATCCATCCAGGAAGGATGCCATTTTAGAGCCATTGACTCTCTAAATAATCTCATCTAGGGAGGGTAGTGGATATTTGTCCTTATCAGAAGCTTTGTTTAAGTTTTTAAAATCAACACATAATCTAATTTTTTCCATTTTTGTTTTTGACTGGGACTTAATTGGCCACCTAGGTAGAATGCCTGATTGGGAAGACTATCCTTACACTTAACATATTTTCTAATTCTCTTTAAATGAGATGTTCTAGGATAGGATTCACTTGTCTATCTTTGTTTAAAAGGCTTGTGGTTTGGTTTTAATGGAATTGTATGGGTGATGACCTTTGGGTCATAACCTTCAAGTCCTCATATGTCTATGCAATCATGTCTTTGTACTAGGTGAGTAAATATTTCACCCATTGCCTTTCTTTTGGAGTGAAAATAAGGCCAATATTGATGTAGTGTGGGCTATTCTCATCCCCCAAATTCTCCCATTTGAAGTTCAGACTCACTAACCTTGGGTTGCCTTTGTTGCTGAGCTTGAGGATCTATATCAAATTCTCTTTCTAAGGAGACCATTCCAAGTGGGAAACAAATTTATTTGAGCTGGACAACACCTTCCTAATTTTACTAACATAAAGATAAATAACTTGTTTGTAATCAATGATTTGGGACTCAAATTATCCTGAGTTGGTTAGAAACTAGATGATCTACTAGTCATCATCAAAGACTTGGAAATTTTTTATGTTGTCAGGAATATAATGATAAAGTACTAGCTCAATAGAGAATCTATTTATCTTAGATTCTTGGAGAGGCTCTAAATTGGTAGCTAAAATAACTAGTGAATCCTTGGTTTGGTTTTATTGCCTAGGAACATCCATTAAATTAAAAGCCTCAAAGGATTCAATCAAATCCCATGCTCTGTGTTTATAGATTTTTAGATATGACAACCTATACTGATATTTATTTTTAAACTAATTGATTACCAAATTTGAATCCCCATACACTAATAATTGATTGACATTATTTTTGAGGGCAAAGTGTAATCCCAAAATCAATGCTTCATATTGGGCTCTACTGTTGGTATAAAGAAACTATAATATGTATGCTACCAATAACTTCTTTCCTTATGGATTAATTAATTCAATCTTATGCTTGATCCCTATTTGAATCTGGCACCATCAAAGTGGAGAGTCCATAGATGGGTAGGGTCATAAGATTCTAGTTATTGTATTTCATTTTATGTAGTGAAAGTATAAATTCCAAGGCTAGGGGATTCATAACTCACCTCTTCATTCTTGACATTTTATCTATGATAGGATACTTTATTCTTGATTCCTGATCTATCTGGATTTGGTTTAGAAGGCCTCTCTATGGTAGCCAAATGTGAGAGAAATCTATTGAGAGATATCCATTGAGTGTCTTAGACTAGTCCCTATTCAACAATAGTCCATAGCCTTCAGGTATGTCTACTACAAGGATGTTGATAGTCATCTATAATTATGGATCAGATGCTACCCAAATATGCACATTAGTTAAATCTATAATCACTGGTACCACCATTTTATCTAACTATGAGATTGTTCTCTTTGATAAGCTTAGAGTTAGGCCAAGATTTTGAAAAATAGAAGTAGGCATCATAGTGGCTAAAGCTCCAGAATTGACTAAGTAATTATGAATATTTTTATAGAATGATCTAATGGTCATAAAAAAAGGTGGTACTTCTAGCTTGCTTTTATATATGACATTGGTGTCAGAGGCCTTTGTCTTCTTTGTAAGAATTTTTGGCTTTTCTATAGGGGCCTTCCCTATGAGAGACTTTCATAAGAGTTATTTTTGTTCAATAATCTAGGCCAATTCATTAAGGGTGATGTTTTCCTTTATTTTCTTCATGTCCTCGACAATGTTATACCCCTTCTACTTTGTTCCTCCTTATTCTGAGGTTAATAATTCCCTTTTAGAGGAGGAAACTCATAGGTCTAACAAAACATGACAGTGCTTAAAGAGCTAGAGTCATGGTGGAATCTTAGTGGGTTATGCATAAAATCTTGACTCACCACCTCTATTTGAAATGTTTCAAAATATGCACAAAATTTAACATAGTCAAGTTCACCATGCTAAGATGTGTTATAAATTCTACAATAGTTGGGCAAGGCTGTCTCCACTATATTGATTTTTTGAGGCTTGTTGGACTGATTTATATTATTTGTAGGCCTATTGAAGGGTCTATTATACCTTAAAAACCCAAAATTATGATTTTTATTTGGGCCATTAACATTTCCTATTTTTCTTTATATGCTAATAAAATAATTGCTTAATTTTTGGACTATTTTTTGTATGGTGTCAAAATCTACTTTAGTAGAATTTGTGCCCTAAGAAATTGTATTAGGGGATGGAATTAAATGCTGGTTCTACTGGTGACCATTACCATGTGCATGGTTACTTAAGAATCTATAGTTTGGATGTGACATATTCATCAAAGGAGGTAGTGTGTATAACTAATTTTGATTGAATGCGAGGACATTTTGCTTCACATGTGGAATTGGATTCAAATCTAGGAGATTGATGTTGATACTAGGTGTGCTAGGCACTTGAGGATTAGGCTATCTATTAATGTTGATGGCCTCCTCATAGGATAATTACAAAGTGTTGACAATAACATTTCTTCACAAGAAAACTGTAGTAATTGGATCCAAAACATTCTTATACATTTATAATGCCAACACTTATATTGGTTTATACATTGAGCTTAACCAAGTATACATATTTTGAAATATTGTATTGAATGCCTAGATTGGTTCATTGGGATCCCTCTTCATGTTAGTAAAGTGTTGGTATATCAAACTATGGCTGGTGACGTGCCCAAACTATGCAAGAAAAGTAATTTGACACTCATTCTAGGAAATAATGGAATTATCTTGTAGATTAAGGTACCAATCATAAGCAACATCCATTAGTGTGAAAGGAATTTTTTTCATACAACATATTCATTAATAACATTAATCAATCTCATCATAACTTTGAAAGACTTAATGTGTTCTTATGCCATTTTTCTTCCTAAAGGAGAGAAGGATAGTAGATACTTCTCTGGATTCTTCAATAGATCATGCACATCACTTGGGATGGTAATAGAAAATATAACTAACTAAGGTGGTTAATCCATATGATGATTAATAGGGGGAATGTTCCTTTTCTAGTGAAGGTGTTCTAGTTTTGTTATTGATAGGGGTAGTTGGTACAAATCTAGGCCTTCTATGATTTGATAATGGTGAGACTAGAAGAGTAGCCTGAGCTCTAGATCTGGTAACTCTCCTAGGTGACTCTAGTGCATCTCAATGTATGTTAAACTCTTTTATTAGAAAGGCATGGGCCCTCCTTCTAGTTCCAAAAATAATGTTAAAGTGGTTTGTATGCACACCACTTCATAATGAGGTAGCCTCTAACATTTTAAGATCATAATGGAGGTAAACTCCACTCCAAGGCACGAGTTACAGATATGCAATTGGAGAACCAGGTGGTGGACTAGTAGGAAAAGGATGTAAGTTGTTAACTAGGACTATGTATGAATATATGATATCTAACATAAAGTTAAAACTTAGGTGAGTTGGTAGATAGGTGGATACTAATCTAAAGTGGGTAGATTTTAGAAATAAACTCCAAAAAAAGGGGGGGAGGGTAGAGCAAAAAATAAGGGCTCTATGAATTCAAAATTTACATTTTAGGTTGGATCCTTCATGAATAAGTGTTTTCAAAATTGATGTTTGCTGCTAACAGCTACTGCACACACACATAAAAACACAATCCAGTAGTCTATGATAGTTTGATATAGGGAACTCAAAGATCTTAGTCAAAGGTTTCTCCTTTTGGGGTAGCTTTTGTACACACATAATCAAAAGATTATGACTTGGATCAGGGAGGTATCTAAGGAAGATACAACACACACATGGAAGACTATATCATATAAAACACCTCTACACACTTACAAAGATGAGATAATCAACCTACTTACATATAATCAATAATCATTGTTAACTCTTCAATAGCCATTACACATCTAAAGTTAACATATTAATTATAAAAAAAACATTATTCATAGCTATTGCACACTTAAAATTAATGAATCAAACAATGAAAAAGATAAAACCTTATTACATAGAATTTGGAAAGATAATGAACCAACACATGCATGAAAATCAAAATTGACTTCTTCATGTATTGATTTTTCTGACCCTTGAAAATGAGGGTTCTAGACATATATATAGACTTGGGGAGGGATCACCTCATCCTCCAAGTGCATGAAAATTTATAAGTACATTACATAATTATAACCTCATTTCTAATTATAGTTTCAAAATTAAATGTATACATATTTATAGTTAACTTACAATTGTCAAAAATAACGTTAGCATTTACAATATGATGCAATATGTGCATGCTTACAAATAATTTGGACAAATTTCATATTTAGTTTCTAATAAAATTAGACTATGAGAACCAAATTAATGATTTTATATCAATGCACACAAAATTAGCCTTTGAACTAGGTCTAAACAGATGTTTGCATGGATATATTGATTGCTAGAGTCATTGTAGTAGATGTTGGTGTTGAACTGGAAGTCGTAGCATCAATCTTCTTCTTTGATTTCAGCTGAAGATAACACTTGTGTCCCATGTCATGATATTGTATAATGATGTCCATGTTGATGAAGGAAGGTTTGTGCACCTTGCTTACCTATTCAAGGAGCTTGACATACTCCACCTTTATGTTTTAGAAGTTGATCTTGAAAATTTATACTTTCATCACCTTCTTCCTAGCAAAACTCAACTCAACTTTAATTTATTCAAGTTATAATCCTTGAAGGCTCTGCTTTAAATTCTTAGATGCTACTTGAAGGAGTTGATCAAAATTGATCTTACTAATAAGCTTGATGGTAGTGTCTCTTGCCTTATATAACTTTAATTCTTATAATATTTGTACAATGAGAGCTTCATGTTCTTGATACTTTGGCATTACTGCCCCAACTATTGTGATCCACTCTCTAGCCTCCTGGGTTCTAATTACCACCAAGTTGAGGGCATTTGAAGCCTCCAATGGTGTCATTAAGTTAATATGGATATAATCCTTATTGGTAATATAAAGAATAAATACATTTAATTTATTCTCATACTATTTTAAAGAATTAAATAATTGATGAGTCTAAGTTATATGGGTAGCCAATTCTAACCTCATTGTATCAATTACTTCAATAACATTGTATAGATTTTAGGTAGCCTATTAAACTTTGATCTCAATTCCTTGAGGGATATGGACTATTTACTATTGATCCTTTATTTGTTGTAGTTCCTGATCAAGCTCTTGCCTGGCCATTTCAATCCACTCATGTAATGCTATCATAACATCCTTATGAGTTTCAATAAGGGAGTTAAATTCATATATATATGGGGACTATCCCAAATTCACATTCTTCTTTTTGGCTATGGTAAAGACTTCTTGTCTTTCTTCAAAAATGATTTCTCTTCTAGCTTCATCCTCCACTTTCCTCTTCCTAACCCTTTGGATGTTTCCTAAGGGTTTATCAAACATGGAGCTTATAGATGGCAAATCTATGATTTTGAAATTTGTTTTATGAGAAGCCTTTGATCTAAGATCAACTACCCATGAAGGGATGACTAGCTATGCTAGATTTATTGGCTATATGTCCTCAACTATAGTCTCAAGATCTTTTGATTCTTGCTCTGAATCTCCTTTGAGTTGTGAGTCAGGAAGGGAAGGCCATATTATTTTAGACCAATCCAAACCTCCATATTGAGGTAGTGGGTGGAATTTATATACCTATTTTTCCCTTTTATCCTTCCCTAAGGATGTTATAGTATTATCTTGGGAAAAACTAGTGGAAGGCATTGGCAAGTTTATTTGAGAAGATGAGACATGGAGTTGGGAGCTTGCCAATGCTGTTTCAAACTTTTTAGAATCCTTGCTTTTGGTCTTCAGTTTGATTGAGGTATTCTCAGAGGGAATTTCTCTAGTGGTGGAAATAATGGATATGGTTGGTAATATTGGGGAAATAGAAACAATAGGGGTAAAGGTAACATAATCTATTTTTGGTGTTACCAAAGGTTTTTGTAAGACAACACTAAAGGAAACTAAATCAAATGAACTTACTAAAGATAGGGGAATAAAAGTAGAAGGGATTGAAGGTTGAACCTTCTTACTTGATTAGTCATCTTTCATTGGTGATTTGCCTTTGTCATTTATGAGGCTTAATGCCTTTGTTCTTTCGAATTCTTCCTCTTCATCCATTTCTTATTCTACTGGAGTTTGTTGGGGAACTAAAAATGTGGAGATTTGTGGTTAATCAATAATTGGGTTCTCTGAGAGGGGAAGATCCCTTGGATTCTTCTTATAGAAGATTGTATCCTTCTTAGTTGGGGAGGAGGCTTGATAAATATAGGTAGTAGCAACCTCTTTACCTATAGATTTTTGCAGTGTGATGTAGCTAGGTGATCTTGGCCATTTGAATCAAAGGAATCTAAGAAAATTGGATCCTTTTGAGCTCCTCTATGGTCAAATTTAGTCACACTACGCTCTATTTTAATAGTCTTCAATACTTGGGGAGCTTCTTGAGAAGGTTCTTCTTGTTCCTCTATTGATTGCAGGGGTTTGTTGACCCAGAAGTCTAAAGTAATCCATCCTCTAGGGGTATAATCCTTGTATACATCTCTTGAACTAAAATTGAAGGTTATCCTCAAATTATCTTCAAATGTTCTTCTTTTATCCCCATAGGTTGTGCCCTTCCCATGACTTGGGCATCGTCTTTTGCATTCAGGAACAAAAAATCATGATCATAAAGAACGTGCTAGAATATCGAAGGCTTAGATATATTTCTGAACTCAACCATGAGGGTCCCAATATCTATGAGGTAGGGTGGCCAATTGATAATGATTCCTTTTTTTCCCACATCCCCAAAATGTTTTCTCATTATATAACACATTTAACCTATTATCATATGGTACCCGGAGAATGTGTTTTTCTTCTTATTTATCAAATCTTCTTCTACATTCCACCAAATCTAGAATGGAATCTCTTACTCTATAAGTTTATTAGGGATGCACTTATGAAGGCATATGGGGTTGACCTTATTATCAACAACCATAATCACTATATAATATAGGTACAACCAATAGTCACTATGACGTGCCAATAAATCTGCTATACTCTTAGATATCCTAGGTATTAGGGACTCATGGACAACTTGCCATACCAGAGGATATACATTCTTTATAATTTGGGTGATATGTTTAGTGTATGAATATATGTGTATGAATGAATAATAATCTAGATGTAATTATTTATACTATCAGTAGTTGATATCCAAATATCCCCATAGTCCCTAAATACAATTCTCATTATGACATCGAAGAGGTACAACATCATGTAAAAATGTCTTAATAAATTAGACCATTTGCCTTTATGTATAACTTGATCCCATAGCTTAAAGTTGATCATCTCCCTAAAGGTCATCAACATGTCTAGAAGTGGTACTTAATCCAAGTGGATGGATACTTGGCATGCCATATAGCCTATTCAAAAGGGCCATCTTGATGTGGATCCCCATTCTGAATTTGCTAATAGGTACAAGATCCTTTCCCTTTAGGACCATAGACTCCCTAGGAAGAAGCCATCCACTCAGAGTTTTATCAATTGAATTACTCTTATTCCATGCTACAACCCTATGCATGTCAAATATGGTATCTATAATTGTAAAATATAAATACATTTGGAAATCATCACCTAAAATGCAAGCCATGACCATATTGTGATCCATATGATGTAAGAAGACATCATCTATCACCTTACCCAAAAAAACCAAGTCTTATAATAGGTCGATATAGGGCATAACCTCAGGGTTAGCTACCATAAAGTTTAATATTTGTCTGTTGAGAGAGAGTAGGTATATAATTAATTGGTGTTATACTAGTGATAGATCTCCTTCATGAGAAAATGTGTTGACGTCATCAATGGCATCCTATACATCTAAAAAGTTGGCAAACCTGTCATTAAATATTGTAAAATTGAACATAGTGTTTGTATATTTTGTAGAATCCTTAATGGAAAATTGAGATGGTGTAAGCACTCCTATGAATACTTAGGATGATGAAGCCATTGTAATTTTATTAGTTTACTCAAATTTAGTTTCTTGTAATTTGAAATATCATTTCTGTTGGTTGCTTCTTTACAGTTGATGCTCGAGTGGATCGGTATTTATTCATAGAGTAACAATTGAGCTCAAGATTTGTTTGTGATTAATGAACATGTTAATATCTATAAGTCATTGATATAACTTTTGTATTCAATTAAATTTTGTGTAATTTTAATTCCCAAAATTTATAAACTTGATTTTCTTGCACAATTCAAACCTTATTAGTTTATTTAGCGGGGAAACCACATCTTTTACATATTTTTGACAAATGTCATGAAGTAGTTCCAATTTTATGGCTAATTATAATGGGATTTTAGTAGTTGGGAGTTAGGTTTCATGTTGGGACTGATCCAACAATTCTCATGAATTGAAGGCTCTAAACACAAACCCTGAATAAAATGTTTGGAGACCAAATCCTTCAAAATAATGTTTGAACAAAATGTCTAAATAAAAGCTCTAAACAAAAGTGGCCATGAAGGAATTTTGAGTAAAACCTTCAAACAAGGGAAACCCTAAACATAAGTCATGAATAAAAAATTTGACAAATAAATCCCAAACAAAACCTTCAAACACAAAAGTCGGTGAAGACTGTCCTGAAGAAAATGTCTGAGGCACAAGGTTTTCAAAAAGAAGTTTTGAGAAAATGTCTGATGAAAAATTTATGTGAGGAATAAAATTATGAACTTAAGAATTTCCAAAAATTTTAACTTGTGATAAGTATAAAACCTGCACAAGTATAAAACTTCCAAAAGACATTAATAAGTTAGTCCAAAATGTAAAACACCATTATTTATAGTTCTAAGTGTTGAGATTAAGGAGCAATCCAATAAAACTTCCATATAAAGAATAATAAAACTTAAAAAAATGGGCTAAATCAAAATAAAAAGTTGGTTCCCATTCTTTTTAAAGAGAAGGGGGAATGTTGGGTACATCACCCATGTTTTCCCATTTTTTTTAGAAATTGACATTGATCTTTGTCAACTGACATTGATCCCTATGTAGATCAACTGACCTTGATCTCTATAGACTGATATTGATCCCTAAGTAGATCGATGTCAATCTCTCTGAGACAAAAAATAGGAAACTTGAGAGCTCATTTCAAAATGTTATTTTCTCACTCACTTTTGGGCTTCTAAATAGGGAAAACCTCTAACAAATTATAGGTCTTAAGGAGGAAAAAACAAAGTTTGAACATGGTTAAATCTCACACACTTTGTTTTTGGTGCTTAAAACATACTTATTTTCATGCAGTATTTATTTTTTAAGTTTTTTATTAAACAACTAATGCTAAGAGGCTCAAATTTCACAACACATCTCATTTTGGTGCACTACAATAAAATCTCACACTTAGTTACATAATCCTAAGAGTTGTTTGTTTTAGAATTGCTTGTTGGAAGTTATTTGATTTTAGAAAAATGAGTGACACATATATGCTCTCCCCCCATCCCCTTTAGGGAACTCAAGTGACCAAAAGCACTCATTTTTGCCTTGATTTATTTAGTCTAAAAATGTGAAAATAAAGTCACAAAGGCCCTCCCTAAATCCATATGGTTTGGGTGACCCCAAAATGACCATAAAGTCTTTTCACTTGTCTTTATTTTTATGCATTTTGGCTTGTGAGAAGGAGTTTATCACCTCCTCATGGGTTTTTTAGGGAAGTGGTTACCTAGGAATTCATCTCCTAGCATCATTTCTACCCCACTCTATGGTGGGGCATATAAATTGAGCTGGTGAATCATTGAGACAATAGTTTGAGTGGTTAAACTACGTTTGTTAACAACTGCTACCCTTATAAAGTATAATCAACTCGAACATCACACTACACTGAGTAAGTGACCAATGTAGTGGTTGTGAAAAGGATAAGACCTTTTCACAACAAGCTATTTGATGTAGATCTAATTAATGTGAGCATCTCTTGTGTTAGCCACACTTGGGACCATCTAGAAATAAGTGAAAATTGATAGTTTAGAACAACCCCACTTACCATGGACATAATGTTGATATAGGGTGAGTATCCTGAAGTTCCATGTTGTAGTATAATTCTTGAGAGAAGAGGGGGCCTAAAAACCCTACTTTTCATGCACTTTCACTTTTTGGATTAATAATTAAAATCCTCTCAAGAGTGAGTATATTGATGAAATTCTATAGTGTTATGCAAACTTATCAGTTTTAGGATTTAAGACATTACGCTTAGGTGTTTTACATCATTTTAATCCTTTCTTGCATGGTTTTGAGTCTAAACTATCTATTTTTGTCTATTTTACCATATCAAAATGAGTCTTGTTTATAACATCACTCCTTTGTTTGAGGAGGTGTTATGCCACCCATTTGACACCATACCTTTGCTTTAATCTTTTATCAAACTTGTTTATGTGTGTCACTTGATTGAAAAGGGTATCATTACACTGCCCAATTCATTTTAAACCTTTTTGCCTTTAAGTCTTGAAATAAACCATTGATCACATTTTTAGAGCATGATAATGTCATTACGTTGCTCAAATCATTTCATAAACTTGTTTCCATTGTGTCCAAAATTCCCATTTTGAAACCCAAGTCATGTGTACTTTTTGGGATCTTTACCTAGTGCTGTTACATTGTCTATTTTTATCTAGCTTGTTATTTGTTTACATAAACCTAGTTTTCTAAGTTGAGTTCAAAATTAACCTTGAATAGTTCAAATCCAAACATTGATGGATTTCTACCTATGCCTTGTGCAATTTTGGCCTATACATCGATATTTCTATTTTGGGTTATTTAACATAGGCTAATTCTTTATTTAGTTTGAAAACTATTGTTTGTGACTAGATTTGGGAAAAATAGCCTATCTTCTATATGCCTAGGGTTTCATGCCTTATACTAATTGACCAAGTTCATGTTTAAATCCGAATTCCTAGTTTATGCCAAAGTGTTTCAAATTTATTAAATTAAATCTCTTATCTCATTTTATTTAAATTCTACATTTTATGCCTATTTTGAGTCTAAATTTTGTGCCTTTTTGGAAAGATTTAGCAACTTTTGTTTTCTTAGATTAGACTTGTTTGAAACACTTTAAACCTAGAGTTTTGCATTCTAGTTTTATTTCATTCAACTAAACTTTTTGTGTTAGACATTTGATGTTAGACTATTTTGTACTAAGTTTAGCATAAACCTTTTTTTAGATACAACTCCAATTTTAGACCAAGTTAGGCCAAGTTCAAACCATTTGTCCTTTGGACATTATTTTTAAAGAGTTTATAGAACTCTAGGCCTTTGTTTCAAAACATTCATCATTGATTTGAATATGTCTCATTGTACTTAGAGTGGAGCCATGTACAATATAGGATATGATAATATGGTCGCATAAGATAACTTTGTTTAAGACCCCTATGGTGATGATGTAGTTTGTGAGATAGATTATTATCCACCTTAAAACACTAAATTGAGGGAATAAAGCTAAGATGTTTTAGATCACTATTTGGTCAGCACATCTCCATACTTAGAGTAGGACCAATAACAAATAACATAGTACCTAGCTAGCATACCATCAGTTGTATACCAAGTTCAATAACAACTATACTATGTTATGATGCCATTGACATATGATTATTATTTGTTTTATTATCACTTATTTGTAAATAAGGACACATTTTTAATCAGTTACAGAGGTAGGGGCCAAGTTTCCAATAGATTTCCCCTATGAAAATTTTCCAAGTCTAGTTAGAGTGCCTTCAATTATGCCTTATAATCAAACCATTAAACACACCTCTTCTATCAATCCTCAAGTGCTCGTGTTGATGCCATATCAATATCCATGTATGCTTGTCATAGGAAAGGGCCTCATGGAGGACCAATATATATATATATATATATATATATATACAAATAATATTCTAGACCTATTTAAACTTAGCACATAATTTCAATAACATGACCATGTCAAATGCTCCACTTATTAAGCTAGATCCTTCAATAAGAGTCTTTATCAAATTGACAAGCCAAGAAAACTTGGGTATAGACCTATTCATGTAAATCACTTCAATTGGAGACTTATTCAATTTCCTAGCTATCAAATAAGTGTCTACTACTTTTACACAAACAAATATGCCAAATATGATGGATACTATGCAAGTGTCATCCAATCCAAGTTAAATTGGTGTAACTACACAAACAAATAACCCATAATAAGTGCCCTTAGTAAACACCATGAGTGGTTTGAAATAGTATGGGGTAGGAACTTCTACCTCCCAACCACAACAAGCTACCTCTAATCCTTAACCAACTACTTCATCAAGTATGTAATCATAAGGATTAAGTAGTAAAATGCAAATTGGTGCCTTGCCTCAACAAAATGTGATGAATGTTACTACACCACAATAGGTGATGACTAAAATTTCAAAAAAATAGGCACATTACAATATACCAACACAATAGAGGCAAAATATTCTACCACCTCAATAGGGGCAATAAATGTTCCACCTCATCAAGTACTGACCAATATATTTCAATAGTCATAGACTAAAATGCCTTTACAAACATTGTCTAATCAACAATGTATGTCTATTGGTTAGTGACAAATGTTGAACTCTCAACAAGTATCTACTTCAAAATAAGTGTTCATGTAACTAAGAGGTACTACTGTCCATTAAGTACCAATCAAGAAATAATTTCCTTTTATTCTAAACATGCCACAAATATAATGATAGGGCCTTGTTTCATAATAAGTTCCCCTTATTTAATAAGGTATGACTAGTCAAAAACAAGTCCCTATTCAACCTCAATAGGTAAAGTTTTTCACCAAGAGCCATATCCTTCCATCTCAACCATAATTCCCTCAAAACTATGCCTATATACTAAATCTAAACCAAAATATCACACCAAAATGTGTGTAATTCCAAAAAATACATCTTAATCTATGAATTCATATTTTTGGTTAATTCTCTAACCAAACCAACATTCCATAACACACTATGCCTCCACTATACCCCAACGAAAGTAATCCACTTTTGATTGCCTAGCCTCCAAACCAGGCTAATATTCCATCTAGTTTCTTGACATAAGAACTACAACAAATAAAATATGCAATTACCACCATCCAAGTTGGGAATTAGACCAAGATGTTTAAATTGGATGATGTGTGTTCTTACCCATTCAACATGGAGTATCTACAAATACCATTTCCTCTAAGGTATGAACCACTAAAGTTTGAAAAATACAAGGGTAAAGGAGACCCCAAGGCCCATTTAACTAAATTATTTGTTACTTGTCATCTAGTGGCTTTAATGACATATACCTCCTAATTTTGTTTCCTTAGAGTCTAGAAGGACAAGCCTTGGAATGGTTTTTGAAATTGTCAAAGAACTCAATATCTAATTGTGATGACCTTTCAAACAAATTTGTGCAACATTTCTCCTACAATCTTGAATATGATATTTTATTGGTAGATTTGAATAAAGCTAAATATAAGGTTAGTGAAAGTTTTTCAAGCTATATATAGTGATGGAGAGTCCTTGTTAGCCATTTCAATCATAGCTTACCAAATAAGTAATTGGCTGCTATGGTTACCAAAAATTTGCATAGTGAGATATCTTACCAAATATGCACATAATTTTAAGCAAATCATTGACAAAGGTTTAGAAAAAGTACTTGTTAATAAATAGATTATCAATATTACCTCATCGAACCAAAATCAAAACCACAACCAAGTCCAAGCACAAGGCATTGACATCAACCTAAGCCAATAATTATGAAAAATCTAAATAGTTTAACCATAATAAGAATTTTGTTAGAAATGATGAAAATGCCATTTGATCAGCTAATACTACAAATGCAAATCACTCCTAACCAAAAACCTATTCATCAAGAGAAGCCTTTGTAATAATCTAGACTAGCACAACAAATGTAACAATCATTACCTTTACAAACCCGTCCTCTAAAGAGAATTGTGCATACTCATCGAGTCTTTAGTGACCTTAGAGAACCCATTGAAGTCATGTTATGTAGGCTATCCACTACTAATCTGATTAGTTGGCTGATACCAAAACACTATCCTAAGGTTATTCCTTATCCATATTGGTATCAGTAGAATGAGTTTTGTAAATATTATCAGGTTAATGGACATAACCTACACCATTATGTGAAAATCAAACATCTCATTCAAAATACATTGGAAAATGGGGATATAACATTGGATAATAGATCATATACATCCAATCATAACCTAGGTATCTATCAAAACCCTTTTCCATAACATAATAATAACAACCAATAACAACCATAGAGGCTAGAGAAATAACAACAATAGTATCAACAACTGAGACATCAATAATAGTACCAATAATAATAACAACATCAACCAAATAGATGGAACTAAGACTAGAATGATGCCAATACCCAATAGACTTACCACACATTTGCACATGACTATCATAAAGTTATAGTTTATATTGTAAGAGGTCATGTTTCCACCATTACCATTAATCTAAGATCAAGTACTAACCAGATAAGACTGTTGCTAACTAATTTTAACCAATCAACCTATGCTAGTGATCATTCCTTAACTTAGGACTATTTTTGGGTGTACTAAAAACCAAATATTTCTACTTTTGGACCTTATACCAATAGCTTGCTATTTCCCTGTGACCACATACAAGTGCATTGACAATCGATGCTTATCCTATCTAGTCCCCCACCACCATCATTTACTAGCAACAATAGTCCTATATCTAATCCCAATTATGTAATCACAACTTAAAAATCAAATATTACCATTCTAGGCACCCAACCATCTACCACCAAACCCATCCAACCCACTATTATAGCTAGGAAAAAGCCATATATCATTGTAAAATAAAAGACATTTGATATTGTGAAATAATTTTAGAAGATGCCCATATAAATTTAAATTTTAGATTTATTACGTATGTCTACCATCCATAAGAACATATTAATAAAGTTCCTTATCCAATCCCAAGTTCTAAATGACATAAGTTCAAAAAATTCCAAGCTTTAGTTAGACATCTATCCTTAGGATAATAGTTATACTTTAACCAAAGTGATATGTCATCCCTTAGCCCTCTCCATAATAATCCATTTTATATTAAAGTTTTCATAATGCAACATAAATTAAACATTTATTATAGACAATGGAACATGATTGAATATTGTGTCTCTAAAGATCATCAAGCATCTTAAATACACAACAACTGATCTCCAACCAAAAATGATAACAATCAAGGCTTATGCCAATGAAGAGCGAGAATTACAAGGCACCATCAACTTGCTAATTATCATTTGGCCTTTGACCCATGATACACTATGCCTTGTGTTAGACTTAGAACTATCTTACAATTTACTTTTGGGTAGACCTTAGATACATGAAATTCATGCAATCTAATCAACATTGCACTAGTGTCTCCAGTTCTCCCATTCAGGTATGGAGGTAACAATCCATGGAGATTTATAGCCCTAAGAACATTTAAAACTTTTGTAGGTTGAGTATGAAAGCTTATAACTACCTTTTTGGCTTAGATCTGATTCCCAAAAAGGACAAGGGGAGAAAAATTCTTTTTGATTTGCTAGAGGTTAATTACATTGACTAGATAGTCATGATTCATCTTCCCATGTGCCACCTCCTAAAATGCCCAATCATTTTACCATCATAGGTAATAGCCCAAGAGAATATCTAACTCATGATATGTTCTACATTGCCAAGCATCCATAGAACCCCAAGTCTTATGGAAGACCTAAAGCCAAGCCATCTTGCATAGAATGTCAAATAAAAGGAAAAGGAAAAATGCATAGTCTCGAGCCTATCATTTTCACACCAGCCACTAGCTAAGAATATAACCCACTTGAAAATGATGAATCTTAGTTGTATAATGACAAATTGGCTGATTGTTATAAAAATGCCAAATATACTATTCCTAATAGTATCATGAAGAAGCATGCCTATGAAAGAGGAGGACTCAAGCCAAATCAATAGGGAACACTTGAGCCAATCTCTATTACTCAGTATAAAGCAACCTATGGTCTTAGATTTAAACCACTTAAGGGTGACCCCATGTATCTTATTCATATTCCAATGCTAATGAATAGTAATGATGATGCTGACAACAAAGTAGAGTCTGATCATAGACCTTATAAAGACCTTGATAATACCAATTTTTTTGACACTCATACCATTTTTACTCTGATACCAATTATTCACCATAGTATGATTCCTTTATATCACCCTCAATTTATAGCCTAGGACCAACAAGAATCCATAGTAGCTATAGATGATTTTGAGAATGATGAGGCTTTTTGAAATTTTATAGGCCTAAGAGACAATGTTTTATTGGGAGATCACAAATAAGGGTTCTAAATCAAACTAGATCTTATAGCCTATTTTGGATAATGGGTGAACACACTTAGCCATAAACAATTAAATAAAAAGTTGAGGTCCCAAAGTGAAAACCTCTTTGAGGCACTTTTGGACTAGGGTAAAGTAAAGAGAAAGGCCAATATTTTGATGAAAACCTATTTTAGGCACCATTATATGGGGGTGTTCACCTTTCCCCAAACATAGATCAGGAGAACACCAATGATGAACTTAACTATGGGTCCAAGTTTAGTTCTGAAGAACAATATGCCTTTGATTGAATCATTCAAGAGTTTCTAATAGTGTTTGTAACTTGGCCATAATTACCATTAGAAGATTCTAATTCATCTTGCCTAGGGGAAATTGAAGATCTAGTACAAATATAGGACTTTGACATTGTAGGCCAATTAAAATATTTGCCAACTATTTTGGAGGATAGTTTGATTCTTCTTATGGAAGACACTATAGAAGTCAACATCAAGACTCTAGATGACTTGAAATAGATAAAATTAGGTGCATCTCTCATTGAGGAGGAATGTGTAATCTTTACATCCCTTTGAGGGAATTTGTTGACATCTTTGCTTGGGCCTATTCATACATGATAGGTTTTAACCCCACCTTGGTTGTACACTATCTTATTATACATCCTAATGCCAAATACATGAAGCAAAAACTACATAAAATGCATCCTCACATTACTATATTAGCAAAGAAAGAGTTAGAAAAACTCTTAAAAGTGAGATGTATTTGACTGATCAATTAGTCAGAGTAGATCTCAAATGTTGTGCTAATTAGCAAGAAGCCAAAAGGAATTAGAATTTGTACTGATTTTAGAGATATAAATAAGGTATGCCCCAAGGATGACTTTCCTATACCATACATTGACATGATAATTGACTCCATAACTAAGTAGGAAATGCTTTCAATGATGGATAGATTTTAAAGATACAACCAAATCAGTATTATTCTAAAAGACCAACATAAAATAATGTTCAACACTCTATAAGGAACATTTTGTTATCAAGATATGTCATTTGGTCTTAAAAACATTGGGGCCACATACCAAAGAGACATGACCATTATATTTCATGATGTTATGTATGACATTGTTGAAGAATACATCAAAGATGTACTAGAAAAATTAAAGACTAGGGCTGATCATCCAATAGCGCTACAAAGAATATTGAAGAGACTATGTGAATACAAGATCAGACTCAATCCTAAGAAGTGTGTTTTTGGATTTAATTTAGGAAATTTTTTAGGATTCATCATCTCTCACCAAGGAATTAAATTTGATCTAGCCAAAGTACACGCCATTACTGAGTTTCTACCATGTTTTAATTTAAAGTAAGTCTATAGTTTGTAGGGCAAGATCTAGTCTATCAGATACTTCATTTCTTAATTGGATAATAAATGTCATATATTTACATAATTAATAAATAAAGTTGTCACATTTCATTAGGATGATGAATGCCATAAAGCTTTTCAACATTTAAAGGACTATCTTGCAAATCCACCTATTTTTTTGCCCCTATGCTAGGAAAGATGTTCTTATTGTACCTGTTAGCCATAAACAAATACCTAGAGGCACTTCTAGATCAACATGATGATAATGACAAAGAACATGCCATGTATTATCTAATCCATACACTAGCTACATATGAACACAATTATATGCCCATTGAAAAAGCTTATTTAGCTATGGTCTTTACAGCTCAAAAACTATGACATTACATGTTAAACAATAAGACCATAGTTATTTCAAAAGTAGATCTGCTCAAGCATCTACTATCCAAGCTTTACAAGGCTATATGGCCAAATGGATCATGCTTTCAAATGAGTTCATGATAGAATATGTCAACCAAAAAACTATAAAGGGATAAGTACTTACAGATCAACTTCTTGAATCTCCCCTTGTAGATATAAAACCTCTAACTTTCCAAATTCCTAGATGAGTCCATTATGACCATCATTGAAACACCTCTTGAGGAGCAACACTGGAAGCTATATTTTGATGGATCATTCACAAGACATGGACCGGGGGAATACCTATTATTTATTACACCACAGGGGGATCTTATCCCTAAAACATCCCATATCAACTTTCCTTATACTAACAACATGAATGAATACAAAGTACTAATTTTAGAGGTTTGATAGGTAGTACAATGGAATATTTAGCATTTTTAGGTTTATGGTGATTCTCAATTAATCATCAATCAAGTTAAAAACCACTTTTAGACCAAGGATGACAAGCTAGTGTCATACAAGGCCTAGTTGACACTCTTAAATAGTAGATTTTTGACATACAATTTGAACATATATCTAGGACTAGTAACATAAAAATGGATGGCATAACTACCATTGGCTCTTTGATCTGTCATGTAGACAAGGTGAAATAATATCAATTCCTCATTAAAAATCTTCTAGTGTCAGCTCATGAACCTTCAACCATCGCAATGATCTATGATATTATTAGTCCCAACTCTATATGGTATTCAAACCTCTTTATGTACCTATATGCTCATATTATGCCATCAGACCTATCCCACAAACAAATTAAGGGATTTACACACCAATCTACATGATATACCTTATTTGGACCAACCCTTTACCACTATAACTTTGATGGAACTCTTCTTCATTTTTAACTTTAGTAGAATCAATATTCATGTTACTTGAATTTAATGGAGTATGTGGAGCCCACACCAATGGAACCATCTTAGCCAAAATTCTCCTACGTACTGGGTATTATTGGCTAACTATGGATGCATATGTAGTTGTGTATGTTAAAAAGTATGATAAATGTCAATGGCATACTAATCTAATTCATGCCTTGACAAAAACACTCAAATCAATGCTTACACCATGGCCATTTGCTAAATGGGGCCTCAATCTCATTAAGAAGATTAAACCAACCTCATTTGATGATCATAAACACATCCTCATCACTACTAAATATTTCACTAAGTGGGTTAAATCTATACCCCTCACTTACATGACTAGAAAGCAAATTTTCAAGTTCATCTTTAACCATCTCATCTGCTACTATGGTACCCATTCGACATTATATATGATAATGGTAGATCATTTAAAAATAAGGATGTCAAATCACTATGTGTTGAGTATAAAATTAATCAACAATTTTCTACTGCCTATTACCCTTAAGGTAATGACTAAGCAGAAACATCCAACAAAACAATTATCAACATCCTTAAAAGTATTGTTAATGATGTGGCTGATGATTGACACCTCTAAATATTCTATACCCTCTAGGCATACCATACCCCAATAGGAGTCACTCCATATTCCATAGTTTATGGAATTAAGGCCATTATTCCCATTGAGGTCATGTTACCTTCTTTGTGTATTTTACTAAAACATGTTCTAGATGATGAAGCTTACCAAGTAGCTCACCTATAAGAGCTAGAGTTACTTGATGAAAATGCATGGCCACAATCAATAGCCTATAAGCATATCAGAATAGACTCCATAGCTATTACAACCAACATGTTAAACATAGATAATTTGAGCTTAGTGACCTTTTTCTCAAAGAAAACCAACATAATACCATGATCGAGAAGAAACACAAGGATAAGTTCAGACCTAATTAGATAGGCCCCTATATCATCATTATAAATTATGGCTCTAGAGCATACAAGATCACTACACCAGATGGGGATGAAATTAATGAGCTTATGAACATTATACACCTTAAGCATATTTTAATTAAGATACTTGAAGTATTGTCTATGAGGCCCATTTCCATTGTACTATATCATGATTTTCTTTGTACCATACCATAAACCATTATACCATACCCTTTCCTATCGACCAATTTTTTCTTACCCTCCCTACCCTTTTGACCTTGGTTCCATTTTAGTAGTTCTACAAACACCTTCAATGAGGGCATTCAGATCAAGTTTCAGTAGTTTATTTAAGATTCTAGATAGAAGCCATATTTTGCATCAGTATGATAGTGGTTTGGTAGTTGCATCCTTCAATCTTTATTTGATTCCATTCAAGAATTATTGATTATAACCACATTTGGGCAAATCAGAGTGCCACTATCATGCTACTAATTATAATCACCTATGGGTAAATTAGAAACATATGGACCTATGTTATTTTTTCCTAATTATAACTACCTATGGGCAAATTAGGAACAACACCTTTATCATGCCTTGAAGTACCACCTTGCCATTCCTATGTTGTACTGTGCCATTTGCCTACTTTGCCTAGTTTATGAATTTGTTGCTACTTTGTCAAATTCCTCCACTATAAGGTGGAAATATAGTGACTTGAGGTCTCATCTTAAGACTATGTAGGTAGTGCTTAATTCACATTGAGGTCAGCTCAGTCACCCCTTTGCCATACTCTTACCATTTTGTGAGCACATTTCAAGTTTATATACTCTCACCATTTTGTGAGTTGGACCATTTAGTATCATTTCATCCTTGATTGAGTTGAGATACCTATAAAAATACAAAAACATTTTTAAAAAGCCTTAAAAAATACTAAACATCGACAACTTCTTTTCCTTAAGGATTTTGGAAACCCTCAGCTATCTCACAAGAAACCACTTGTCATTTAGTTTCTCCATTTTTATTGGCCTAACATCCCACACTCTTGCTATTTTGTGAGACCATTCCCATATTTATTCTACAACATGATCATGTTTCTCTTATCATCATTTTATTCTATCCCATATCCTAGGAAAACTACATTTGACCTGAATTTTTTATTGGATATTATGTCCATGGAACTATGTAGGTAGCATCCACTTGCCCAGTGCATTTGGATTTAGCTTGGCCACCCCCTTCCTTTTTTTATATTCTCCCATTTTTTTGTTTGTTCATTATCTTCTATCACCTAGTGTCAATGATCATTATCTTGTTTTGTTCTTTGTTTGTGCTAACATTGTACTTACCCATTCTTTGTTTTTATTTCATTTTATTCTCATTATCTTATCTTGTTGTGTTTTTCTTTTCTATTTTTTGGTGTTTGTCTTTTTAGTTGTTTGTTTGTTTTCCTATTTATTTGATTTCTTATTTTTCCTTTCACGTTATACTTAAGTCCATCCATATTCATATGCCAACATTATCAACATAGTTTTTATCATTGGTGCATTGCTTTCAATTGTTTATTAGATCACGTGTCTGTCTTTGTACATATTTTGGCTAAGGTCTCATGGTGTTTTTATATCATGATGACTATTGACACATGCTATGATAAAAATCAGCTCAAGAAGTCTTACAAGTAATATGGCCATGATACTTCTCCTTGGCACCTAAAAAAAATCTTCATCTATTCCCATCAATACCCAAATATAAAGTACTTAAATCATGAATGAATTTTAATCCTTACTAGTTAGGACATGCATCTCCATACTAATAGATTGGCCAAATTCATTTTTCTCCTCTGTATCAACTTACTCTTACTCCATAAGTACAAATTTAGTACGTAAACCCCATTCTCCAATTTACCATCATACTCTCATCATTCAATCGATGATTATAACCTCCTCTAGAAAATAATTTTATCTCATCTCACTTGAGATGCCAATAATTATAACTAGCTTTGGGAAAATCATTATGTATCATCCTACCCAATAAGCTAATGGTTATAACTACTTATGGGCAAATCATTATGTTTCAATCTATCTAGAGGTTATTGATTATAACTGCCTATGGGCAAATAATTATCTTTATTTTTCCCAACTAGGGCACATTTTCATTGTGATAATGTTTGTAACCACCTTTAGGCAAACTAATATCTCTATCTACCCAATTGGGGCATGTCTTTATCCTACCAATTATTATAACCACCTTTGGGCAAATCATTCTCTTGTTACCTGAATCTTTTTTTCAATGATTATAACCATGTTTGGGCAAATCATTACCTTTGTTGTCCCACCTATGCTGATGATTATAACTAACTATGGGTAAATCATTCCATTTGTCTACCCAACTATGGTAGCTTCATAAACCACTGATTATAATTTCCTATGGGAAAATTAGTCTTTTCTAACCTATTTTCTTTTTTTGGTCCCATCATTTCTTCCTTTTGAGGGACCAATCATCAACCCTTTTTGTTGATCTCTCCCTCGAGGGGGCATTTTGAACTCATCCATTAACATTAAATTAGTATGAATATAATACATTTCATTCTTTGAAAAGACATATAGCTTACAATTATTCCCAAATAGGGGCAAAATGTAAACACCTAAAACTTACCATAATTGGCTTCTCGCCTAAACTTCAGATCGATTCCTACCAACCATTATAAATAAAGATTAAGAATAATTAAACATCCCAAATTTACTTATGCATCATTCATCAAAGCTCAAAATCATGTTGAGACATCTCTAATTTGGGTATCCTATCGTATGCAACAATAACCTCTCATAGATTCATCTCTAATCACCTTGTGACATCACAACTATCAATTGGGCCTATATACCTATTAAGTGGGGCACTTGCACACTTAATCAAATATTTAAAGAGCTAAAAGGTTAATAAAAATTAATTAACAAGCTAAACAATATTAAATACCTATTGAATTATCCATTTATAATTAATGAATATCTAAAAAAAGAAAATTCAAAAATTTAAAATATTCTACCCTTTCATCATTGCCTTTATGAGTTGTCAAGCTTTTTAAAAAAACTTAAAATATCTAATTTTAAAGTCATGCCTAGTAATTAAAAATCATAATTAATTGACAACTTTAACTCAACTGGAGTTATATTTGACTCATCTAGGTTTAGTTTGAACCCATTCCAAGCCTAAACCCAACCTTAACTCACCTTGGGTGAGAGTTAATTCTTAATGCTATAAATACAAGGCCATACCTCTTCATTTATAAGCTTGGATATTTTAGAGTTATTATGTAGGATTTACTCCATATAACTCATGAAAGTAGTGTTATCATGCCCATATTTTAAGTCAAGGAATCACAAGCCAAGGTGCCAAGGAGAGAAGGATCCAAACAACCTCCATTGTCAAAGACTTTTTGATGCACAAGCTGAGCAAGCCATTTGGAACTCCTAAGGAAGGTAAAAGAGTTGTGTCTTTTATGTTTTTGTTATAATTTCATTTAGTTTTTGTTACTAATCTCCCCTAGTGTCTAGGCTAGAGGTGCTAGGCATTTATTGTGTTCATTTAATTTGTTTTATGAGACTAACACAAGACTAACCTCCCCTCTATGTCAAATTCTTAGTTAACAGTTTCATCTGTGTGGAGTTTTTTCTCTATTTTGACACAAATAGGTGCACCTTCTTCTCTTTTGGTTATGTGTGTGATCATTATTTTTGATTATGTGCACAACTCATATAAATATTTCTCCTTCATCAATAACCCTAGGTCTAGTTATATGTACTATTTTTGTGATTATAAAAGGGATATAAATGTGGGTTGAGATAATCTCAACCAACCTCCATTGACTGGTTAAGTTTTACCTACATACCTAATAATGCAAGGAAGGGACCAAACCACATGTAGTTATTTATTGTTAGGTTCTTGTGTGTAAGGGCTCATTCAATGAATGTGACCTATGAATCTAAGAACTTAATACCTGGAAAATAGAAATCTTAAATTTACTCTTGGAATGTGTATATACTAAAATTTGGTATTAGACACTTGAAAATTTTATTTTCAACCTATCTTTACCACACATGACCTATGCATCTATATATAGTCATCTTATTATCCATTATCTCACATCCACATGATTGTTATGAGTCCAACCCTCCTACTTTGTTGTAAATAACCTATAAGAACCTCTTTCTTTGTGAAAAACTATCTAACTATCTTACTTAGACATCTCTAGATCATTATATCCACATCACGTATCTTAAACACTAATGTTGAACTTAAAAAATTTTATTGATGAAAGAGACTTGAAAATGACATTAATGGCCCTCACCTAACAACATTTAATTTTTAAAATTAAATCATTCCTATGGGTTGGTCCATTTTTTTGGCATGTTAATGTCATGAAATATTATCCAAATAAACTCATATAAATACAAATCAAACCCACTCTTAGTACTCACTTGGCACTTGTCTATCAAACATATATACACTATTGCACATTGAGCAAATCTACCTTATTCTTTCCAAATTACAAATAAATCACTAGAAGTAGTCATCAACTAAGTCTAAAACACACCAAACTAAATTAATAGTAAATATTTTTAAGTATTGAAATTTAGATTCTAGGTGGATTAATATAGCAAAGGATCACAATCACACATTTACATTAAGGTGAAGAACTACATGTGGTTTGACTTCCCTCTTCAAAATATTAGATACATAGGCATTGATCAATAATCAAAGAGGGTGATTGAGATTATCTCAACCCATTAGATTTCCCAAGTTTTTATAAGTTTATAGCCATCATAAGTGGATTTAGGGTTTTAAGGAGGAAACTGATTTCTATAGCTATATGACAACCCCTCAAGTTGTACTTAGAAAATGCAGGATTTTTTTTTTAAAACAACTTACTTAAAAATAAATCCATATAAAAAAACAATATGATATATACCGAAACCATAACTAAGAGCAAAAACACTTCTTAATAAATTACTACATATCATTTTAATCTTATATAACTCTAAAGAAGTAAATACCATAGGACACAACCATGATTGGTCTAAAAGTATAGAAACTATTATTCAAATATATAACTGCATAATATAATTACATTCCTTCAAGCATACAACTTAATATAATAACCAGATACCAAGCTCTCTGGAGCTCAAGTTGAACCAACTCATGTATCATTGATAATCTCAGGTGTTGTCTCTAGGTAGTACTATAGTAGAAGAGGGAGAGCATCATTCAAGTGATTTACCAAACCAACCATAGACCAATGATCCCCCATACAATCCCCTATCATGAAATTTCCCTCCCTTCATTGATAGGTAGATAGAATGGTGTGAGAATATAGTGAGACATGCTAATACCCCGTGTGCTGTAAGATTTCTAAAAACATACAGTGTACCATAAAAAGTCCATTATAACATGATATCATACAACATGCAAATAAAACATATAAAATGACCATGTATATCAAACATTACTTTGGCCAAAGTTTTCATATGATCATTTAGATTGGTCAATTTCACAACACACCACTTGATTGGATTATCCAACATTGGTGGTATTACCAAGGCTAGTGGAATCCATCTCACTACCTGTTAACATCATTGATATGAACTCTAATATATATAACATAGTATATAATTCAAAAACTCATGCATATTTCATTCTCATCATAATAATATCACATCACATGCTTACAAAAGAATAAGCAAATTATACTTTTATTTCAACCACACTTGAATGAATCATGCATTAATTTAACTGATACATGAATAAAGCCTACAATTCATACCACTCAAGTATGTTTCACATTCATATTAAATTTTAGATTCAAAATTAATACAAAAATATCCAAAAAAAACCCCCATGACAACCCATATTATCATAGTCTAGGGTTCTAAGGCTTTATTACTAGTTTTTCCACAACTAGTTATACAAATGTTCATAGATACATGGAAGCATACACTCATATTCAGTCAAGCATAACTATAACAAGCAAGTCATACAATTCATATAATTTTATCTTAATATTTATTTACACTCATAAGGTTGTATGCACACAATTGTTATATCCTTCTAACTATTATTAAATAAACTTATCAAAGTAATAACCAACATTCATATAAATACGTAAGTGTGGGTCTAGATATAACCAATATAATATGTATCATCAGGGTAATCTTCATACTGTAGAACTCTATGACATCCCATAATATCATAGGTCATTATTCTTGAGCACCCGACTCAAACACCAACAATAATCTTACACCTAATAATTAATAATAACATATGGGATTACACTACACAATAATAATATGATGAAAATGTATCTCAAGCCACACACCATGATGCACTAATTTATTCTAGAAAAGTTAGTCACTTGATCATATAAAATACTCTCATAAAATATAATGCACACAAGTTTCCATCTTTACAAGATGCTAAAAAACACACAAAATTTAACATTCATACCATCTGGGTATGCATCAAATAAGGATCACAACTCATATCTAAAACATGTAACGTGTTTTCACAGACTAATATTCTTGGTTTTAAACATAACCAAATTATATATTTATACTCAGCTATTAAAATAAGAATTAACGCTTCAAAATAAAGCTTAGGGTTTTATGCAATACATGACATTCAAATAACTAGATGGGCGTTGAAACAACTACACTCAACGTTTTATAATTTTGACTTAACTTTTCCAAAAAATAGCTTAACATTATAATTTAAGGCTAGGCATTGAAATATTTTATGCTAACATTGTTCAATTGTAAACAATGACTTATTTTTAATATTCAATGAATTTATCTTATACTCAAAAATTTTCTTCAATTTTACTTAGCTACATACAAGCAACGATTTCATATGTACATAAATACAAAAGTTTCAATCTTTTAGATTTAGTGTTCTAAACTCAACGGTTCAATTATTTGACTTAGCCTATCCATTAAAATGGATAGGCATTTCCTTTCCAAATGGCTCAATGCCCATATTGAAATTATATGGCTTAGCTTTCAAATATATATATAAGGTGTTTCTAAATTTTTACACTAAACATTAATTTAATGACATCATAATAAAAATACCGGTTAGGCATCTTAATAAGATATGACATTTTAACTTCTTAAAACTCAGCCCTTGAATATTTGACTCGGCACTTCTAATACATAGCCTTATATATACCCAAAGTTTCTTTTCATGGACCTAGCATTTTAATTAAGAACTACAACATTTTACTTAAAATAACACTTTGATTTCCTTTAACCAAAATTCACAACTTTTTTAAATACTTTGTGTTTTTCTAAAATAATTCTACAATTTCATTTGTGACTTCAGTGATTTGTTTTATACTTCAGCCAATTCAAATTAATACTTCAATGTTATATATATATATATATATATATATATATATATATATATATATATATATATATTTGATTCAACCTTAATAATATACATGCACATCCTTTTGAATATAAACTCAACTTGGCATTTTAATTAGGTTGAATTAGTACTTCTAATAATATTTAATGCTTTACTATATAAGACTCATTTCATTCTATACACAACATATCAAATATATACATGGCTTGGCACTTTATATACATGGTTGAGCATTTCTTTTAATAGTCTCAACAATTAAAAATAATACATAATCAACTTTATTTTATCATATGCTCAGTGAATCCATAGGACTGGGTATTTTAATTTAATAAACTCAACGTTATATTTAATATAATCAGCTTTACAATAAAAACACAATAATTATAATTAATGATTTGCATTAAAAAATGACTCAAATTTACATTTTTTTAGGCTAGGCATTTCAATACTACAACCTGGCTTTTCCAAAATATAGCCTGGTATTTTATGTCATTAGATGGGTGTCTTATTTAACAGTCTTAGTAATTAAATATATGATTCATCTTTTAATTTTTTTAATGTTCTACTTAATGACCTGGCATATCAATATGTCTACTCAGTGACTTTGTATTTTTCTCAACCAATATAATAAGTATTTAATTAAACTGGGTGATCTATTAAATGATCGGGCACTTAATGATTGGTTTGACAATTTCAATTCATATTTATTAAAAAGCTTTGGCGACTTTTATAAGCTCATCATTTTTATTAAATTTAACTCAATGCTTAATTTATATTCTTTGTGCTGAAATATGATGACTCAACCAATTTAATATATATCCAATTCAATGATTTTATATATATCTCACTCAACTATTTTTTTTAATAAATACTTAACATAAGGATTTTTATAGATATATGCAATGTTTTATTTACCTATACTCTTTTCCATAAAAATTTCCATGCATAAATGAAATACATAACATACATGGTCAGGACATAGAAAAATGTTAGAATGGAATGTTGATGACCTCCTTTTCAAAACCTATTCCTTCTATTTTTTCCAACTTTCATGCCTCTGTGTGTCCTCTAAATTTTTATCCTCCTTTAATTTACAAACTTTCTTTTTCCTTCAATATGATGCACCTATTTTACTATGCATGCTCTTCCTATGTATGCATGGTATTTTATTATGCTTGTTTTATTCTCCATTTACCCATTTCCCCTAATTTAATGTTTAAAACATTTTTTAATTTATTTATTTAAACTCTAAGCCCTAGTTCATTAACTTAACTTACAATTAAGTTTACCAAAACATATTATCTAATTTTAAATGTAAATTCTGCATGAATTTCAAGGCTAACTTTTGATTGCATTAACTCAAAGTTATAATATTAAGTTAATTCTATTTTCATGCAAATAATATTACCAGAATAATTATCTATTCAACTAATAGCTATTTAGGTTATTAATTACCTTTTATTTACAAGATAATCATATCTAAAAATAATATCTTTTTAGCAATTAATAATTATTTTCCCATTTTTAAATTCAAATAATCAAATCAATTATAATAAAGGAACCTTATGGAAAAAAAAAAAAATTTACACACACAAATATAATCACAAACCATACATGCTACGATTTTTACCAAGCAACATTTAAAATCTATTGTGTGTGTGTAGGGTCACTAGCATTTTCCACTGATATTTTCCCCAATCACTCCATCTAGCCGATCCTCTCCAATGATGACCTCCCTCATCAAGCTATGAGGGTAAGACCTATCCAGAATCCACCTCACAACAAGTAGGTAGTTAGTCTCAGTCATCATATATATCAACCAATGATGCTAAACTAACAAATATACATCCTCAATGTACAAAATTATCAAAATATAACTATCATATAATGTATACTAATAAAAATTATGACTATCCCATACTAATATATGTTAAAATTCTCAAATAAAATCAATGGTAATAAGATATTAACCATACTAATCCATGGATTTATAGGTTGTTAATTATAAGGTGAAATTGAGATGTGACAAGCTACACACATAGTTAGATGTCAAGATCATACAAATAAAGGTATTACAAACACACATAATTAACTATATGGTCATAAAAATCCAAATAAAACCATGACAATAACATCATACTCAATCACTAGTGTCAATGTTTCTACCTTATCCTAGCGTTAATGACCTTTCATGCACATGAAGTTAGTTCTAGATCTAGGTGACTCACATGCCTATTTCCAGCCATTTTCCACTATCATAAATCTATCACAGTCAATTGATGAACCAATAAAACTAAGTATCTTGACCTTTTTAATGATTTATATATTTAACACATGTCACTTGTTAACTAGTTTCAATATTTTACACATAGATTCATGCTTAACTACCATATCTCATAATATGAATAACATTCAAATTTTTATCTTAATCAATGTTTTATTATCTAAATTAGGGAAAAACATATTGGTGAAACCCAATATTATTCAAAAATTTACAAACCCTAGATTTAATTTAGGGTTGTATCCTTATCTCTAAGGTTTTATAAACACATAAATTAACATTTATTGTTAAAATAGTGCACTTATGACCACTTCTTTTTCATACTTAGCTCATACCTCATTTCATGATCTTTGACCACTCCTCCTTCACTCATATTGTATATGACCCATTCCTAGAAGTACCAATGATCCCAAAATATACTTATCTAACATTATAATCCACCTAAAATTGCTTTAATAATAATCCAAACTTTTAGTTTAGTTATTCTTGTGCTCTGTACAAGGCTACCCTATTTGGATAGTGCTACTCCCCTCTATTTTCCAGTTTTGCTAGTAGTGTCCTCCTGCCAAATAATGGTTAGTTACTCAAATTAAATTTTTTTTATAGGTTTTACCACAATTTTAGTGATCCCCATACAAATTAATTCTTAAAATATCACTATAAATCCACATTTCAAACTATTTTTCACACAAGAGGCTTCCACATTAAAAAGTAATAGAATTCTAATTACACATTGAGAGAAAATTTCTTATTTCTCTCAATTCAAAATATATAAAATCCTAGTAGCACCGAGTTAAATTCTAAATGAACCTCTAAGGTCACAAATCATAGTTGAAGCACTTAATCACACTAGTATTGCACCAACATTTAACATTTTTTCACCAGTATTTCACACACACCACTATAGCATGAGAGAACACATGGAGTTTGATCTCTCTTTGGAGTATTGGTACATATTAAATGATCAAGATAGGGGGTGTTGAGGTTAAAAAAACTTCAACTGCTAACCCATTTTTACTCTATGATTACATTTATCTTCTTGGTCTATTGAGCTAGGGTTATAAGTGAAGGAGAAGATACACAATGGTTTTTTTGACAGATTGAAGGCTCTTACATAGGCAAAAAAAATACAAGAAAAGGAAAACATGTCATAGTAGTTTCAAAGAATTATCATTTATAGGATGTTAGTGTTCCCTAAGGACATAAACACACCATGCCCCTTTACATATCTAGCGTTATTGATCAGAGATCTAGTAAAACCTTATTCTAGATCTACAATTAGTCAACATAGTCACACATCCTATTTTCCAGCCTTAGTCACAATCATGTAGTCTAGCTTTTTATCTAAGTTATATTTATTTGGTAATTTCCCCTTTTATTATATTTATAAATTTTATAATTTCTATGCATATTTATAACATTCTTATTTTAGAAAAAAATTATCTAATTAGGGCCTAACATCTTTAGTTTCCCAAATTTTGATAGAACATATTGGTGAACCTGCTCATTATTCAAATGTTATAAAATCTTAACCATAGATGTTGTTAAGGTTCATATCCTTATTTTTTTGTTTCCAATTTCTATTTTAGGGTTTTCATATCTGATAAATTCTTTAATACAAAAAATATTCCATGTTTAAATTTCATATTTCATCCCAGTGAAGAAAAATGTTTCTATTTATTTTGGACATAGTGACACACTGAGTTGTTCCCAGGTTCAATATTTTCTAATTTCAATTGATAATACCATAATGGGATAAACAATTAATCAATTTGATGTAACATATACAATAAAATTACATGGATTTATTTCAAAGAGTCAAGATATGGAAGATACATTTATCAAAATTATTTTAGAATAAATCAAGAAATCATCTAAAAGCCAATCCACTAAAATTTCTAATCCCATGGGTATAAATTTTGTACCACTATTTATTATGGGGTAAACCCATGGGCTCTAATATATTAATATATGAATTCTTACTCAGTCATTAGGAACACCACCTTTTATTAGAACACATTATTTCTCTCTCGATGTACAATCCCTTATGCACAAAATTCAATCTTTTCAAACTAAGGTTTCACATTTAGAGCAAGGTGATTTAAAACCTATTTAGGTACTTGATTCTTACACTTTATTACACACTCTTTAGAATAAAACAAAAATATATCCTCTACCTATAGGTTTTATTTCACCCAAGCTTAAAATTTATGATGGAAAGGGTGACCTCAAACAATATTTGAGAGCAATCCATGTAGCATGTTTGGACCATGTGTCCAATGATAAGTTATTTACCAAGTTAATGTTGACAAATTTGACCCTATAGGTCAACATTTTAACCTCTGTCATTTATTATTTTTCATAAACATGCCTTTTGAAGAAGGGGAAGAGGACCATGCCAAGGGGATACTTTGAAGAAGCTTAAGATATAATTCCTTAAACTTTTTGTTTGAAGGAATAAACAAGAGGAAGGGTACTCTATAGTTGTTCTAAAGGTTACTTTACTTTTGATGAGGACCAAGAAAGAAATATAAAAGACCATTTTAAATGGTAGGGACAAAAAGTATGAAGGAATTCCTTCAAACATTGTGTCCAAAAGAATTCCCTCGAAAGACTTTCCAAGGGAGAGAGACAATTCAAAGGTAAAGAGAACCTTTACAAGAATGTCAAAGGGTACCAACCCTTAAAAAAAGTCACATTTTAAAATGATTGAAGTAACAAATTCAAGAAGTTTGAAGGGCTTTCCAATTTTTTTGAAAGAGGGCCAATTCAAAATTTGGAGGGGTAATTCACATAAATCCCAAAGGGTATGCGCCCTTAAAAAAAGACCTTAGCAAGAAAATTAAAGGGTATATGCCCTTAGAGAAGGTTAACTTCATGAATTTTAAAAAGGGGCACTTTCATTTCTTCCATAGGGTCCTTGACAAAAATCCTGAAGGGTATGTTCCCTTTGGGAAATTTCAAAACAAAAAATCTGAGGGGCAATCAAAGATATATGAAGGGTCATTTGGAGCCTATATAGACACTTTAAAAAGCCTAAAGGGCTATTTCCATTTAAAAAAGGTCATGCCAAAAAGTTCAAAGGGACATATAGAAAGCTCAAAGGGAATTTTCATAAATCCAAAGCTCGAAGGAACAAAAAAAACAATTCTTTCAAGAAAATTGCTTAAAGGAAAGGAAAGAGAGGAAAACCCACGAGAAATATACATGGACAAAAAGTCTAAAGGAATACCTTTAGAAAAATTGTCTAAAAGAATTCCTTCAGGAGACATGGACAAGGAGATAAGCCTAATGGATAAGGCCATAGAAAGGGAACAATAGATAATAAGTTTGAGAAAGATAAAACCAAAGGAAATTCCATAGGAAAAATATATCATGCATAAACAATATAACATGCATAGAAATGAAGATCCAGATAAAGTGAGGTATTTCAATAGTTAATAAACATGTTAATAAGCATGTAAATAGCCATAAATAGGATTAGACATGTCTAGGTGTAACCATTTCAAACATGACACCTTCAATTCTAAAAATGGAGACTCGTTTGCATGGAGAACTCAAGGAGTTTAACATTGGAGAGCTTAATAAGAAATTACATGTATGCACTCTCTTTTATCTCAAGCTTGAAACATTCTAGCAATTTAAGTGTAGACCATTAGAGGTTGACTACTCTTGAGCTCTAGTTGATAAATTGTCAAGTGCCACATCTACTCATTATTTTCATGAAAAGAGAAGCCTTTCAAATGTTCCAGTGACTCAAGAGGTGTTCTAATTTTAGATTGTGGTGTGGCTTTTCATGTGAGGTAGTTTGACCTTTCAAATGTGGGCTCTCCATCATTCCCAATGCCAAAGATCTTCTCATGCAAGATAAAAGGGCAAAAATAATTTTATAAGGTTTTATTATCTTGGCATAATGAGAATTAGACTTGGGTTAATTTGGGAGTTGACGTCCTCTTCTATTTTAAGTGCCAATCTCTTGGTTGTTATATACTTTTCTATATAAGTTGGGTTTTTAGCCTTTATGGTATCCCTCTTTTAGTAAGATAAAATTTTGCCAAATATTGAGTTGTAACCTTTTTTCAAATTAATAGAAGGACTATTATTTTTAGATTCCAACTTTTGGTATAGTGTATTTATGTCATTGATTCACATAAGTGATAGAGTTTTTCTTTATTGCCAAGTCTTGATTTTTACTTAGTTACTAGATGGTCAAATTAGGTAGGTCATGCTTTGTGTTTAAGTGTATTTTGGTTGGAATTTTAGTGGATGGAAGTGGCTAATTAGTGCCTTCAATTAGTGTTATTCTTTCATTTTGCTCAAGTTCTAGTTACAATATAGAACCTTTTCATGAAATACTTATGCATATTGGTCAATTGGAATTGAAATTTCAACCTTTCTCTTGTCTAAATTAGTGTTTTTTAGGATCTCTAATTGAGTGGATCAACCAATCATTTAGGTGTATCACCATCATTAGATAGGATTTTCCTTCAAGTTTCTCTCTCTTTTCCTAACAATATGTAGTGTAGAGCAAAGATCCTAATTGATACACCAAAGGGAACCAGCCCTTAGAATCTAGAGATTCAATCCACTAATCATGTCACCCACAACCTAGGATTGTTTCCATACTTTAGCAAACTGTGAAGGCTTGAAGCTACCTTCATAAGGGTGCAATTTTGATTGACAATAATTTTTGGCATGCCCAGTGGGACCGTTTGGAGCTGGTCTTGGTGGAATTGTAGTTGCAACAATGTTCTTCAAGAAGTATTTGGTGACTCCAAACTCAAGCAGTTACTTCTAATAATCCGGTCACAGTTTCTATGTAAGTTTATTTTTATTGCATTATCATGAATGAGTTTTGATTTCTATGTATGAAGAGAATTCCTATGCTATGTTTATTTATAATCCCTATGATGAATCATACCAGCCTTATTATGATACCTATGAGCCTCTTTATGAGCCTAATCAACCTTATCAAGAGTTTTATCAAAGCTATGTTGAGCCTTATCAAGTTTCTCATAATCCTTATTATCAAGAGCATGACTTTTATCTTCCTTGTGAGCCATATTAGTCTCAGGACTAGATTTCATCTTTCCCATATGGAGATGATGTTGCATATGAGTATTCTTGTCTTCAAGAAAGAATGAATGAAATAGAGCTCATAATACTAGCATATGAAAGAGAAGTTTGTTTTAACTCTCCGTATAAAGAAGTGAATAGTCTATTTCAAAATGTGTCCAATGATATAGAAGAGATAAATAGGCTATGTATTCTTATATTTGAAAATATTGAGGCTTGGGAGAGGTAGAGAATTTAGTTGAATCACTTGTCTACAAAGGGTTTTTGTGTTCCTTAGTCTCATGAAGTTCTTAATCATGCCTAGTGTGTGCCGAGCAAGATTCCTAGTTGTATTCAAGAGCCTATTCATGAGGCTAAGCCTTATTATAGTCCCCTTTCTTTAAAACTCATATCTTAAGCACAAGTTATCCATGAGGACAAGGAGATTTCAGACTTTGATGAGGTAATGGCCAAGTGGAAGGAATAAAATAGAAAGGTCTTTAAGAGTTTCTCTTTCCCTCCTCTCCAAAACTCCCTAAATAATTTTATTATCCTCCAGATTCCAAAATCTAATCATGATAAAACTCCCATGATTCATTCTCCCTCTCAAACAAATGAATATTATCACCCTCCCACCATCTCCCTTCTTCAGGAGGAGCCTATCCTCTGGAAAATTGAAAACTAGGTTACAGCTACAGGTCAAGTTTTTGCAAAGTATGAAGAGGATGCTTTAGGTATGTTTAAGGAAGAGTTTCACATAAATTATTCACTTCAGGTTTTTGTTAAGAATTTAATTATAGTTAAGAATGAGAAGGCTGATCTTGATATGGAAGAACTTTAAGAGAAGTTGGTACAAATTGAAGTCATAGTTGAGTTAGAGATATCTCCTATCGAGAAGGATCTAGATAGATTTCAAGCTCACCCTATTAAAAGTGATCAAAATGAGGAATAGAAGGATGATTAGTAGCTGTACCTTGCATCTTTGTAATAGATTAAAGATATATGTAGGGATATGTTGCCTATGAAAGAGCATGTTTATGGGACATTTGATCAAGAATCACCTATCCAAGATCATAATATAGATTGGCTTGCCTATTTAAAGCTCCTTAAAGAGCTAGATGAATTTACAACAATTAATAAGAAGGATGTGGTCACTCAAGAATAATGCATAGATGAGATATGACTTGACAAGGTGGTAGATGACAAGCAGTATGAAAAATTTCAAGAAGTACTTGATCAGTTTATCTTTGTTGGTGATTGGTTTACTATTAATGACTCATTTAAGAAGATGCTAATATAGTTGGTAGATAAGAAAAATGCCTTATCAAAGGTTACGATTAATAAACAACCTACCTTGCAACTTGTACCATCTTTTGGAGTGGTTGAGTTTATGAATTTCCCTTTTGATCTTGGCGGATCATGCTTTATCATGGTTAGCTAGGTTCCTTGTTAGTTTATTTTCCTCCAAGTGCTATTCAAACATAGTAGTTTCATTCTATTTTGTCCTAATAAGTGCTTGTTTATACATTTGCTTTGTTAGTTAGCTTTCCTATTTTGTGTTTCCCTTCTATTTTAGAGGATGAAGGTTACTTCTTGTCTGGTCAAAGGATATTTGTAGTCATGGACCAAGTTTACCATTATTTTGTGAGTTCAATACCATGTATATGGCCAGGTTCTTAAGCATAACAAGCATACTCTCCAGTAGATTCACTAAAATGTTGACAAATTTGACCCTACAGGTTAAAATTACAACCTTTATCATTCAAGATTTTGCATAAACATGCCTTTTGAAGAAGGGGAAGAGGACTAAGATGAGGGGATACTTTGAAGAAGATTAAGATAGAATTATTTCAAACTTTTTGTCTGAAATAATAAATCAGAGGAAGGGTACTTTGCAGTTGTTTTAAAGGGTACTTTGATTTTGATGAAGACCAAGCAAGAAAGTTGAAAGACCATTTTAAAGGGTAGGGACAAAAAGTCTGAAGGAATTCCTTTAAACATTTTTTCTAAAAGAATTCCCTCAGAAGACTTTCTAAAGGGGAGAGATAATTCAAAGGGAAAGAGGACCTTTACAAGAATTCCAAAGGGTACCAACCCTTCAGGAAAGTCACATTTAAAAATGCTTGAAGGGAGAAATTCAAGAAATTTGAAGGGCTTTCCAATTTTTTTGAAAGAGGGCCAATTCAAAATTCTGAGTGGTAGTTCACAGAAATATTGAAGGGTATGTGCCCTTATAAAAAGACTTTGGAAAGAATCTCGAAGGGTATCTACCCTTTGAGAAATTTCACTTCATAAATTTTGAAAAGGGGCACTTTCATTTCTTCTATAGGGTCCCTTACAAAAATATTGAAGGGTATGTTCCCTTCGAGAAAGTTCAAAATTGAAAATCTGAGGGGCAGCCAAATATTTTTGAAGGGTCATTTAGAGCCAACAGGGACACTTTAAAAAGATTAAAGGGTTATTTCCCTTTGGGAAAGGTCATGATAAAAAGTCTAAAGGGACATATAAAAAGCTGGAAGGGCATTTTCATAAAGCCAAAGCCTGAAGGAATGAAATAAATAATTCTTTTAGGCAAATTACTTGAAGAAAAGGAAAAAGAGGAAAACCCATGAAAAATATACATGGATAAAAAGTTTGAAGGAATTCCTTCAGACAAATTTTCCAAAATAATTCCTTTGGGAGACTTGGACAAGGAGATAAGCCCAATGGATAAGGCCGTAGAAAGGGAATAATAGACATTAAGTTTGAGAAAGATAAAGCCAAAGAAAATTCCATAGGAAAAATATAACATGGACAAACAATAGAACATGCATAGAAATGAAGAACTAGATAAAGTGAGGGATTTCAATAGTTAATAAATAGGTTAATAAGCATGTAAATAGCCATAAACAGGATTAGACATGTCTAGGTGTAACCATTTCAAACATGACACCTTCAATTATAAAAATGAAGACTCCTTTGCATGGATAACTCAAGGAGTTTAACATTAGAGAGACTAACAAGAAATTACATGCATGCACTCTCATTTATCTCAAGCTTGCAATGTTCTAGCCGTTTAAGTGTAGACCATTAGAGGTTGACTAGTCTTGAGCTCTAGTTGATAAATTATCAAGTTCCACATATAC